>CM042855.1:600000-1178870 GCA_023658055.1 Thaleichthys pacificus
CTGAGTTACTGTTGGAAAATCAAACGAACCCCGTGGGGATCAAAGATTGTTCTTGCTCCGGCTTTAACTTCTGGATATTCGGCAGCGTTGCCACAACGGACCGAATGGCTTCACTCGCATCTTTCTCCGCCGCCATTACGGAACTACAACACAAACTACGACCTTCTGAAGGCCATCAAAGCAGCGAAAAGGGCTTACAGGACCAAGGTGGAGTCCAGCTACCATGGCTCTGACCCCAGGCGCATGTGGAGTGGACTTAAAGCCATTACTGACTACAAAGGGAGAGGCCACAATGAGACCCAGTCCTCTGTCCTACTGCCAGACGAGCTGAACTCCTTCTACGCTCGCTTTGAGAGGGACAGTGACCCCCCTGCAGTGGAGCTACCTGAAGGCCAAGCCAGTGGTGTGCCTACACTAACTGTAGCCGAGGTGAGGCTGTGCTTTAAGAAGATCAACCCTCGCAAGGCACTTGGCCCAGACGGCATATCAGGTAGGGCCCTCAGGGGCTGCGCTGACCAGCTGGCAGGGGTCTTCAGTGACATCTTCAACCTCTCCCTTAACCTGTCTGTACTCCCCACCTGCTTCAAGAGGACCACCATTATCCCTGTGCCCAAGAACACCAAGGTCACTTGTCTGAACGACTATCGCCCGATAGCACTGACCTCTGTCATCATGAAGTGCTTCGAGCGGCTAGTCAAATCATTCATCTGCTCCTCGCTGCCCCCCACACTGGACCCTATGCAGTTTGCATACCGGTCCAACAGGTCTACAGACGATGCCATCGCTCTGTCTATGCACACCGCTCTCTCCCACCTGGACAAGGGGAATACATATGTGAGGATGCTGTTCATTGACTACAGCTCTGCATTCAACACTATCATCCCCTCCAGACTGGTCTCCAAGCTTGTGGACCTGGGACTAAGCACCTCCCTCTGCAAGTGGATCTTCCACTTCTTGACGGGAAGGCCACAGGTGGTGAGAATCGGTGACCGCACCTCATCCGTACTGATCACCAACACAGGCACCCCCCAGGGCTGTGTGCTCAGCCCTCTCCTGTTCTCCTTGTTCACTTACGACTGTGTGGCAACGCACAGCTCCAACCTCCTTGTTAAGTTTGCTGACGACACAACCATCGTGGGCCTCATCTCTGACAGTGACGAGTCAGCCTACAGAGAGGAGGTTGACACCCTGACATCATGGTGTCAGGACAATAACCTCTCTCTTAACACCAGCAAGACCAAGGAGATGATTGTGGACTATAGGAGGCAGAAGGAGGATGAGCATGCACCCCTACACATCAATGGATCGGAAGTGGAGAAGGTCAGCTGCTTCAAGTTCCTCGGGGTGAACATCAGCAATGACCTCACCTGGTCTGTTCACACGGACAAGGTGGTCAAAGCGGCCCGTAAGCGCCTCTTCTTCCTGAGGAGACTGAAGAAGTTTGGTATGGACTCAGTCATCCTCACTAACTTTTACAGATGCACTATCGAGAGCATTCTGACTGGTTGTATCACAGTGTGGTATGGGAGCTGCACAGACAGGGACCGCAAGGCCCTACGAAGTGTGGTCCGTTCTGCTGAGTTCATCATCGGCAGGAAGCTCCCAGCCCTACAGGACACCTACCACACACGTTGCCTAAGGAAAGCCGGCAGGATTCTAAGAGACTGTTCCCACCCATCCTTCAGTCTCTTTACCCCGTTGCCTTCTGGCAGGCGTTACTGCAGCATCCGGTCGCGCACACGCAGACTGGACAACAGTTTCTACCCAAGGGCCATCAGGCTTCTGAATGGACACTGATATGGACATTGATTTACTGCACACTAGTCACTTATACACTGTCACTTTCAGCTACTGGTTGCACTATCAGTAACATTGCACTACTGTACCTCACTGTACCTCGCCACTAGGCTCCTGTATGGTCATTGACTTAGTCACTGATCTGCAAATTTGCACTATTGTACTGTACTCCACTTAGGTTAGAATAGGTTATAGGGTTGAAACAGGTTTTATGTGCATTTAGGGTTAGTATAGTACACTATTTATTGTTATCTGTAATTTAGGAAGTTTTAGTATTAGGGTTAGTATAGTCGATTATTTATTGCTATCTGTATATTTAGGAAGTTTCACTTATTTAAGCTCAGCATAGATGTAAATTATGTTCCGTGTACTTATATGTTATGTCATGCCAGGTGCTTGCGTTGTCTTGTCTTAAGAATTTCAGTGCCCAGTCTAACCTTGTGTTGTTCTGTGTACCTGACAAATAAAAGACTTGAACTTGAACCTAGAGCACAACATCAACGTCATCGTTCCCAGCCACTCCCTCTGTTCGCTGATTGGACAGGTAGAAAATTAACCTGAGACATCTGACTTACGTACCTCAAGCCCAGACCTAGTACAGAAGCAAAAGCAAAATTGAGCGGAAGTACGTAGGAGGGCAGAGCCAGGCTAATGTGAATCCTGCTCAACTGCAACAATGGCGGACAGATCATCAAGAGAGTCCCATAAATTTAATATTTTCTGCTTAAATAATTGATTAAAAAAATTATGTAACTCAGTAACTGTGGCGGGGAAGCACCTAGACCCTGAACCAACCTCCTCCAGGGCTAATGGCAGACCATTACCGACGACCAGTGAGACCGACAGCAGTCAACCATCCCAAACCGTGGATATAGCCCAGAGACAAGCACAGTCCCCTGCATGGAGCAAGGTGGTGAAGGATGGACGTCGATTGAAGCAGTTACCTGAGACCTCTGCCCATCGACGCCCTACACCTCGCACTGTGAAAACTCCAACGAAGCATGAGAGAAAGAAGACCGGTATAATCGGGACTGGTGTGGTCAGCAACATAGTGGCTGTCAAAACAAAGAGGGTCAGTGTATTCGCAACTAAGTTTGCGAGAAAACTGAAACGGGAGGTGAGTGTCGAAAAATTGAGACGACACAGAGCAGATTTAGCTCCTTTTGTGTCACCGCTGACTGCAATGATGTGGCGGTGATGTATGACCCACTGCTCTGGCCCTCAGGGGCCTTTGTCCGACGCTACTATGAGCCTCGTCGTTTAAAGGAGCAGTCGGAGCCCCGTCTAGACCAGAGCAAACCCCCCGCTCTAAGGGTACTGAGCTTCAGCTCAGTCATAATGCTGGGGTGACTGTCGGAGGCCTATCTGCAGAGACCAGGAAGACAGACACAGCGGCCAGCTGCCCTGATGGGTCCGTGGAAGATCATTAATGCAGGTCGTATCCTACAATTCTCGTGGCCTCTGAGTAGGACATACTGCTGCTGATAGATCAAGACGTTTGGTGGTGGACACATTGCTGGACGAGAGTGACATTGTCTACCTTCAAGAAACCTGGATGGCCAAGCAAGATCTGGACAAATTGAACACCCTGCACAATAACTTTCATGGTGCTGGAGAGTCCACTACCGATCTCAGCATGAGAATGGTTCGTGGGAGGATAGCTGGTGGTGTAGCTATACTGTGGAACATAAAATATGACCCAATGGTGAAGGTGGTGCGTCTTAATGTTGACTGGGCTATTGGGTTGGAGTTTAATCATAATGAAAATAAATTTACTATTTTAAATGTGTACACACATTTGAGAACCCAGCTTCCCCCAATCAACGTCTGACCCCAGACAGGTCCTCCCTCGAACTCTATAAAGCTCTAAGATGACCATCAATCTCTCACTCCAGCGAAACCGACCATGGCATGAACGCCATCAGGATTGGCGTTCCAAGGATGTCGCCGAGCTTCTCCTGAGATTCAACTTTATAGTGATCGTGACACTATCTGGACGTGTCAACAGAAGAACCAAAAACACAATTCTAATTGCGACTTGACTGAGATCCCGCAGACTCAGTCACATGACCTTGCAGCGCAGCCGCGCTTTGACTTCAGATTCTTCAAATGGACCTTTGGCGCAAACCGCCCTCAACCTCATTGATCAACCCCTGATCAAACGTAACTATGGCTAACGCTCTTTCCTCCCCGACATGGCATTGGCGTGAGCTCTGTTTATGATTTGTAAGGATGTAATCATTGACTGTACAATTTCTGTCTTTCTTTAAGTTAGACCATTTCATTCTGTTCATTGAAACCAATCTCTCATATCACACCCATATTCGAACTTGTTCATAAGATCTGTTTACCTTACTTGAATAAATTCATTGCAAAGATATTTTGACATGTGTGTTCACTAATACGATTGGCTCTACACTTAGAACAAATTCATTCCTAAAGATGAGACTGATTATTACATATTAAACATAGGATTCCCCAATGTCCTAAACCAATATTAGGGTGGTGCCCGAGACTTTATGATAAATTAAGTATTTCTATCTTTAAACGAGCAAACCCCGCTACATACACATAATAGCTGTTTCAGCACAACACACGGTATACTATACACAAACATATATTTTAGATTGCTGCTTCATGTGCCTAGGTGGCATAGTGCTAGTCAGTTGTTTGTGTCTAAGCACGTACCAACCTGTGAGGCGCTCTTGAGACAATCGATGTATGGTTTCATGTGTCGACTGGACAAGTCTGAGAACTGTATAGTAGAGGCTCTGGTCAACCCTCTAAAGAGCTGCTATCGATTTACTTCGAACTTAAGACGACATTGGCACAAAAGTCTTCATACTTTTTAATGCACTGTATTATGTATGTTGTATCTTTTTGTTTTTCTCTCTTTTTTATAGTTCTATGTCTTATTTTATATGGAACTTGGCGTCTGAAATAAATTCAATTATTATATACGTCACCAAAAAATATTATATTTTTGGCATCATGTAGCGGGCCGTATGGAGGGAGGCCGGAATTGGCCCGCGGGCCGGCAGTTTGAGATGGCTGCTGTACAGACTCCTCAAAACACTATCAGTTTCAGTTCAATCTTCATTCTCTTTGTCAAAATGCAAAAAATAATTGTTGTGCTGGCTTGAACCCCTGAATCGTCGCTTGCAACTATTTTTCTCAATATTATTTTAACCTGTGTGTGTCATTCCATGTTATGATTTGCTCTACTCTTAGAATACGATTTCAGTCCTTCAGAATATTGCAATTTAGTGGTGCCCCATTAAATTTATACTTTTTATTCTGCATTAATAATGAAGTAATTCACAGTAATAGCTATACCCCTCTACTCCAACAAGCTATTACAAAGCACTGGTGTGCAACAACGAATCCAAAGGGAAGGATTATGAAAGTGTGCTCTCATATTAGCTCACAAATGAGACACAAACCCTCACCCAACTGCCCAAAATATCTCAAGAAGAGGTTTGGAAGAATAAGATGGGGGAGGAGGAATACATGGGCAATGTTTTAGCAAGAGGTAAATGAGAGAGAGGAACAGAAAGTGAGCAGTGTGACGCTGTCTTACAAATCTGTGGCCAGACCAGGGATGAGTGGGAGGGACTGAAAGTGTCCTTTTTTCTTTCTCTTTACAATGGCCTCTTTGTAGTATCTTTGCATAGAGGGAGGAAATATTTGTGGCCATTTACTATGCTTAGAGTTGCAACAGGTTTCCATGGGAACAGCATGGAAGTGTTCTGGACATAGATTAGATCAAATGAAGAGATGGAGCTGCTTCCTGCTAACATGCTTGGCAGACAGACAGACCGACAGAAAGCTGAGAGTGGATCATGGAACATATAAATAAGTGAGAGAGAGTGATGTAATTCTATGGATTAAAGTGACTGCTTCTTCTACATTCGGGTACAGTGGTAGTATAGACGCTTTCATCGAAGCTCAGGAACAAACGCCCTTTCCCAAATTATTTTTTTTTGGTTTCCTAAAGAAGAGGGGAAACGATGAGCATAGATCAACGCAGTGCAAAGAAAGGCTTGGCAACCAGGCAAGAACTCAAGGATCTGTAGCAGTGTCCAAAACAGCGCCAGTGGTCCAGCACCGTTGCCTGAACCGCAGCCGGCTTCCCCTAATGAGGGAGCACACCTGGCAGTAATCTCTCATCAGGGGAGCATAACAGGCAGCAAGGTGGAGGACTGGACCCACCGCTCCCTGTCTGGAAATAACCAAACCAAGCCCATCAAATGGGCAGCAGACGCAGAAGTGGCCCCCAATGGAGAGCTTTTTTAATTAAATTTTTGCCTTAGTTGATAAATGAACGTCCTTATGGACTCCCCCTTCTACCACGTCCATCTGGTCTCCTCTGCCTTGTCATAATAGTTGTCTGTACTTGCTACATTGTATCAAATGTTATCTCAGATATGTTACGTGCGCATGTTGCTTACTCATGTTTTCAGGGCCGGCCCTAGCACATTTGGCGCTCTAGGCGAGCTTCACTCGTGGTGCCCGTGCACCCCCCTGCACTGGGGGTGCAGTGAACTTTTCTGCGGGGTATCATGATTACAGAAAGGGATCGTATTCTTTTTTATATTGATACAATTTTTGAGACTGCTTAACGATCCGAGTGTTAATCAGGCACGGAGCCAGTTGTAAACATTAGGAGCTTTGCCCCAACCTAGGACGTATGGGTTTGATGTGATGCAAGATAGGGACTTCTACAGTTAATGCGAGCGCACGTAAGCGAACATTTTTGGCCGTTATTTGACCGCAAAATAGATTTTTGAGATTTATGTAAAATAAACAGACGTTTTTCAATTGGTAAAACCTTGTTTAGCGATGCCATCACTCCGGCCCTGCTCCCATCCATCCTCCCTGACGTGTATCGTTACGATAGGGACGCCTGTCCCAGCTATCGGTAGCCGATCTGGGAAAACGTTTTGGAAAAGACGGGCTATGGACCCAACCAACTCTATTTGGGAGGGGAGAACTCCTTCACATGGTACAACCCATGCAGAGGCTGAGGTGTCAGAATGCGGAACGTGTGTAGCCTACTTTAAGAGAAGATAGACTAATGTGAGAAATGTCAACAACAAAAAAATCCTCGACCGGCCCAAAAGTGAAGCGGCCCACTGGGAACTCTCCGTATTCTCCCGATTACCCACCCCGGCCCTGGTTGGAGATATAGAAGGGGGCGCAAAAAAAAAAAAAACTGTCCAGCAAAGGCGCCCCTCTGAGTGGCGCCCTAGGCAACCGCCTATACCGCCTGTAGGAAAGACCGCCCCTGCATGTTTAGAATGTATGTCTGATTATCTGTGTGGGTCTGCGCCCATGTTCTTGTGTGTTGTCTCTCTCTCTCACCGTCATTCATCGCGCACCCACTCCCAACCTATCATTGTTTTCTAGGAAGACAGTAGCGCTTCCCTGGCAAGCGCACATGCGTCTTGTACCCTCTCTCTGAGACTACACCGTATTGCAGCACAGGAGTTTGAAGACATTACTTGGTCTTTTAAGAACAGTATGGCCAAACGCTATAGGACTCTTGTACTATTTCACGAATAGCAAAGGGAACAAATTGCACACCTTCATCCCAGTCCTTAGTGTCCCTACAGTGCTTGTGGAGCATGGCCTTTAGGGTCTGGTGCCACTGGTCCAATGCACCCTGACTCTAGGGGCCCTATCTTGCACCCAGCGCAATTTACTTTGTCAACGACGCAAGTATCATTCCTAGTTTGCACTCGACGCAAAGCGGACTTTTCCCTCCACAGACCCACGTCGGTAAATTAGGGAATGACTTTGCGCTCCCGGGGGCGGTTCAGCGAAAAAAGGAGGTGTGTTCCGGCACAAACGTTCCCTGGTGTTATTTTGCAGTTTCAGAAAAACAATTCCGCCACTGACCAGGAAAAACTTAGTCTAAAGTCAATGGCGCGTTATTTAGATGCTATTTTAAGGGCGCAAGCTTGGTCCGTGCGCACTGCTGGCGAGGCCAGGCTCTTCTTTCTGCGAAGCTACGTTACATTGTTTTGATTTATGGCATGTTACATTTCTTCAATGATTATAAAAAGATTTTCATGAGAAATCTCTATGTATGTGAACTTGATTTGTAACAATTGTGGCAATTTCTTCCCACGCCTGTTTAACCGAAGCTAATTTGGGTGGGTTTCTTCTCCCATCTCCATCAGAATCCGAATTTGGTTTATTCGCCATGTAGCCTATGTTACACAAACACGGAATTTACTGTGGCAGGAAGGTGCAAACAATAAACATATACGGGTCTTAAATTAAGTAAAAAAGTACAATAGTTAAACTAATTCTAAGAACTAAACAAGTTAAAAATATAACAATTTAAAAAATAAAATATATATAAAAATAAGAATAAGAATTTGAATGAGCAGCATGAGCAGGCAATTTAGTGCAATGAGTAAACTGCTCTGCCTTTCCCATACAATGTCACTTCTCTATCAGTTACGGCCCTGACTAGAACGTCGGTCTCCTCGTCTGTGAACTGCTCCTGGCGTGCGCCTGGCAAATCCGCCGTTATAATAGCAATCCGCCATGGAACAAGCGCTGCTCTTAAAGGGAATGTGAGCTGACGCTCTGATTGGTTTATTGCACGTTACGCCCAAACCACACCCATTAGTAGTGTAGCTACTTCGGACCAACCCATTTTAGATTTGCGCCAGGTGCAAAGTAATTTATCCCGCCGGCAAAATAGCAACCACGCCGAAGTCACGCCCAGTCAAACATACTTGCGCTTTGCGTTTTGATACTTTTGTTTCAGATTGTTAAAATAGGGCCCTAAGAGTGATAGGCACTTAAGATCTGGTGACTGATGGAGAGAGTTCTAAGTATTTGGGCTAAACGAACAATAAGGAGGCCAAAAGTAGTAAAGAACTCCACCGAAGACTGATATCGAAGTTATCCTCCAGAGAGGGATCACCTCTAGATACTGTATAGCCGTGCACATCATATTTAAAAGGAACTGGTTACCAATCTTGGTCTTCGGTAACAGGCCTACACAATCCACAATAACAAGTTCTAACGGCTCTCCCATGACAGGGATTGGGCAAAAAGGAGCCGGGAAAATCAAATTTCCCCTAACCAGGTGATTTCCCCCTTCCCCCCATAAGCTGACATGTACAAGATGAGAAAGTAGACCAAGGCATCACGCAGGATAAAATCAAATACTGGGAGGCTCCAGTGTCAATACGAACAGGAACTAACGTTTCCTACATGGCTAGCTAAGTCAACAACTGTTGAGCAGTATTTCATTTCTGAAACTGTTCTTAAAAGTCAAGTAAGATTATCAAATCTTAAACACACCTTTGGAGAAATCCCTGGCCTTACGGTTTGGCTTGCAATTTGTTGTCGCAAGTAATAAACATACCATACTATACCCTATATGTTAAGGAAGAATCAGCTAATGTAGCCAATTGACTCGTTAGCTGGCATAGACTAACAAGATGTTGTCCTGTAAACAATATACAATTTGAAAGCCGATTTACTCGCCTATATTGATGAGGGCAAATCTAAAATCAATTGAAATTCTAAACCAGGTCAGCCAACTCCAGGAGGAATTTAAATGAATGCTCTCATTGGAGACAGTCAAGAAAAGTCATTTAGATGACTTTGTTGTTATTCAGCAGGAAGTGGCCCAACTAAGGAAAGACATTGCTGCCCTAAAAGGCTATAAAGGGGACTGGGAGTGGATCTGGAGAAGGCGTATGACCGGGTCCCCCGGGAGATACTGTGGGAAGTGCTGCAGGAGTACGGGGTGAGGAGGTCCCTCTTTAGGGCAATCCAATCCATGTACGTACACCCAAAGCGAGAGTTGTGTCTGGGTCCTCGGCATAAAGTGGAGTTCATTCCATGTGGGGGTTGGCCTCTGCCAGGGCTTTTTTTTGCGATATCCGCCGTGTTACTCTGACCTGTTTTCTCCCTTTCATTCCAAACCGTGACCAACGCCAGTCTCCCTTCTCTGCAGAACGCATTAGTCTATCGCACAAATTAGCCCCCCCCCCGGTCTGACGGCAAACCCCACCCTACCACCTTTACTAACTTACATTCTCTGCGGGAAACCCTGCACCATTGTGCCGAAAAGAGAGCTTAGCCAGAAGACAAAGTTGTCAATCTACCGGTCAATTTTCGTTTCTACCCTCGCCTATGGTCTGAAGGCTGGGTCATGACCGAAATAACTAGGTTGCGCGTACAAGCGGTCGAAATGGGTTTACTCAGGAGGTTGGCTGGCTTATTCCCTTAGAGATAGGCTGAGGAGCTCAGTCATCCGTGAGGAGCTCGGAGTAGAGCCGCTGCTCCTTTGCGTCGAAAGGAGCCAGTTGAGGTGGTTTGGGCATCTGGTAAGGATGACCACTGGACGCCTCCCTAGGGAGGTGTTCCAGCCACGTCCAGCTGGGAGGAGGCCTAGGGGAAGACCCATGCAATAAAAGTTTTTGCTTTTTGGTAGCATTGCTCACTAAAGCTGTGCTTAACAAATGTGGTCAGTTGTTGTCAAGTCAGAGGATTTGAGATTGAAGCCTGGAGTGGGCTATATGTCTGCACTCATGTGCTCCGAGAGCAACTGCAACTCATGTTTACTTAGGTGTGTGAAGTGTGTCAGAAAAATTGAATAATACTGGTTATTTTCCTTATTTCAATGCCCTCCTCTGTGATTGGTGTAATCTGTGGATTTTATCTAGTGCCCTCCTGTTTTCATAATGTGCTTATGTAGTGTCACAGAGCGTATCTACTCTACCAACTAACTCCTCCCTTCTCCACCTCTACTGTCCTCTTCTCTACTCCACTCTCCAATACTGTCCTCTCTACTGTCCTCTCCTCTACAGTCCTCTACTGCTCTCTCCTCTTCCATCTTCTCTTCTACTGTCCTCTCCTCTACTGTCTTCTCTACTGCCCTCTTCTCTGCTGTTCTCTCCTCTACTGCTCTCCTCTACTGTCTTCTTCTCTGCTGTTCTCTCCTCTACTGCTCTTTCAATACTGTCCTCTCCTCTACTGCTCCCTCCAATACGGTCCCCTGTTCTACTGTCCTCTGTCTTCTGTCGGTGCAATCAGTCAGTTGTACTGCAAGATGGAGGCTGGGGCCTGGTACTTGCACATGAAGCAAAGGCTTCAAGCTGCAGCTGTTTATGATAGATAGGTAAATTTATGTGTGGGTGTGTGGTTCTTATTTTTCTAAGCTGACGTCACACACTAAAATGCCCCCTTCTAACCCCTTTCTCTCAGACCATACAGAGGAATGCTCTACATTAGTATTGTAATTACTGTTATGTCTCTTGACTTTTTGACAAGCATCACACTCAGACACACACACTCACTCATACACACGGACACACATTCATGCACACATTACCTCAAACAAGAAACACACTGTGTAAGAAAATACCCAATCAACCACCCACAATGAGAGACACATCAATCAAACTGAATCTACAGTACCAAAAGGTACTTTTTGTCTCATTTTAAGTGAAATCTTCTAATTCATCTGCTTCTTTCTATTGCTCTGCCTATTGCTGTCTTTCTCTCCTTCTGTCTTTCCCTCTGTTTTCCCTCTCTATTGTCTCAGTTTATCCTTCTTTCTCCCTCCCCTTTTGCTTTTTCAACTTTCTCCCATTCTCCCCCACCTTCTTACTCTCCCGGTTTTCCCCACCTCTCTCACCTACTCTTCCTTTCTTCTAAGCAAAGTGGCGTTTCTGATCTCTGGTGTCTATCTGGTCACCTGATGAGATGAGACCTTTTCATCTAAGTAAGAGCTTCCTTGATTCTTGTGGGGTTGTGTGTGCATGTGTCTTTACTGCATAGAGAATGATGAATGTGTTATGCTGCAAAAAAAGAAAAGTGTCTAAATCATGTATGGGCTTTAAATAATAAAGGTTTATAATAAAATATATCAGCCACAGTAGGCCTACCATAATTATAAACAATTATATATGTATATATAGGTATATTCAGGGCTCGACAAATTGTGGCAACCAAATTGTGACAAGTGGTAACCTAATCATCACCCCTGGTTGCCCCCTCTGGCAACCACATTATTGTAGCCCACGTTTTTCTTGTACTTTATTTTCATTTCAATAAATAAATCATCATTGATGGCATTCGAGCATATGCTTTGCGGATGTTTAAATTTGCGTTCTGATTTGTTTACTACGTCCCCATTGTCAGACAGGCTAATTGTTATATTTCCCACATATGCAGGGTTTTGATACAGAAATGCATTTTTCATTCGCAATGGCAAGATTAGCCTAGCCTATAACAAAACATGTTAAATTATTTCGATTTGGCATTAGAACTAATCAGACTTCATCTGTAAGCAACCCCACTTTAGCTCACGTTAGCAAACACTGGCTAGTCTGGGAACAGTCTGTTAACATGAATATTAGCAAGTCTCCAAGTTTGGTAGCAAATCTATGCATGATTCCATTGTAAACCAGAGTTATTGCATTAGTTATGTTTTCCAGATTCTTGTCATTTATTGTACATGCTACCTTATATTTTCCAGTTTTCAGCTCAGCACAGTGGCGGTTCTAGACAAATTTTACTGGGGGGGCCAAGGGGGGGCCAGTGTTTAATCAGAGGGGCACATTAAAAAACGGAAACCAATGATATTTAAACATTAAATACTTGAATTTAGCTTCACATTAAAATCATACAAACGGCTCTGGCTCTCCCTCTTCAAGCTCCTCAGCTCTCTCAATACCTTGATATGTCATCTAACTTTTTTATTTACTGGGGCAAAAAATGCTGCAATGTCCCTTCCTCGTTTCATGATGACTACTAGAAGAAAAACGTGTAAAAAAAGTTTTTTTAATTTTTATTCAGTCAGCTCAGGGGGGGCCACAGGGGGCGCCAGGGACATTTTTACAGGGGCACTGGCCCCTGTAGGCCCCCGTGTAGAAACGCCCCTGGCTCAGCAACCTCGGTTTTGCATATTCTAAACTAGCCTTAAACCCAAATTTGGCTGCTACATTCCCAGTGTTAGCAAATGCTAGCTAGTCTGTTAACATGAATATTTGCAAGCCTCCAAGCACAGACGTCACACTTCAACCCTTGTGTTATCTTCGGGTCATTCTGACCCATCAGTCGTTGTGACCCACCGTCGTATTGCGAAAACTTTACCGCATACAAAAACAAAGTAATGCATTTTCTTTTAACCGTTGGGCTGTCTCAGACCCCCCACATTGCGAAGGTTAAAATAAAATTATTTTTATTTGTTTTTGTATTGGGTAAAATTGGGTAAACACAACGATGGTTCGTTATGAACCTTTGGGTCATGTGACCCGAAGGCAGCACAAGAGTTAAATCCTACCGGTTGCCTTTCACCATCTACTTATTTAACTGCTGTCGCATCCCTTGACATGCCATCTCCTTTTCCCTTTTTCTTTTTCTAATTTTAGCCCCCGACAGCTTTTTTGCTTTATCCATCATTTTCCATAGACGACAACTAAATACTCGTACCTGCTCGCTCAGCGCTCACAGCGCCCCCGCTCCCTCTAGATGTCAAAATTCTATGATAGAATCTTATGAGATAGGGCGCCTACTCTAGCGGTTCTAAAATGTTTTATAACATTGAGGGAATGCAGAAACGCACAACAGCAGCTATATATAGAAAATAGCAAAAAAATATTTTTTAATATATTATTTTTTACCATCGCTTTGGCGCCCCAATGGTGCGGCGCCCCTATGCGCCGCATATAGAGCATACCCACTTTTTGCGCCCCTGGGTGGACATCTCATCTCTGCCAGCCACAAGCCACAGAATGAGTGCATCCAGCACACACTTGCACCCAACATCAAGAGAAGCTTGATGCTGATGAATCTCTCTCTCCCCTTCTCACCTAAAATATGTTGTTTTAATGAAGACTGTTTTAGTTGACCTATTGAGTCTAGCCTAGATATATGTAGGGTTAGATTCAGATAAAGCAGAAAAACTATTTTGTAGTTGTTTTTTCCACTTCTGGTGCTTCTTTAAATCCAATAATTGAATTCTATCTGGTTTGGAAATCAAGTGTCTCGTTCATAGTGTGTCCACTCACTTTTCATGCACAGGTTTACAAAACAAACGAAACCTGGTGTGAGACCATTTCACATTTCCATTTAAGCTTTGGACCATGCATACACACATTTTGAAGAATTACATTTTTTAAAGAAAAGGATGCGGTGATTAGGTGACACGATCTGGCCAGACAAGAAAACACAATTTGCTTTGTTCAGGAGACCCCTTAACCCCCCAGCCTTTATGCTTGCCCATAGTATTTTGTAAACATTCAATATGCACCCCTCAAATGAGTTAATTACATGACTGTCATTGTGTTTGTCACACCACTAATTAGTCCTTAAAAATATATGTTTACATTCTGTGAAATGACATGTCTTGGCTTTTTCTTCAAGTAATCACCATTCATATAGATGCCTGTCAATCCAGCTACAGTATGTCCTGCAAGTGCATGGCTTGTATATGGCTTGCTTTCTGTGTAAATAATGCAATTTTGTTGTTAATTGCATGTGTTAAAGGGTCATGTAGGTCAAGGTTGCATACATAGTATTTTGTTTTTCTGCGTATACCACTGTACATTGTGAAATACATACCATGACAAATGGCAATTCATAAATAACTAAAAAGCGTCTGCAGGGCTCTCAAGTTTTGAGGACAGGCAAGAGTGTCATCCTCACCCCCCCCCCCCCCCCCCCCCCCCCCGTGAGGGGTTACAAATTCATTAATTAATTAATTGCTTTTTACCTGACATCTTTGAAAGGCAGCAATGATTAATGCATCCATGGCCAGGATATAATAATAAAATGATATTATTTTAAAAGTGACCTATAACATCGACTATGCAAAACACTTAAATGTATTTAGTGCTAATAAAATTATTACGCCTATTTGGAAAGAGATGTTTATAATGTGACAATATGTCAGTCATCGTGTGATAACAAAAATATGACTAGGCCAATTTTATGTAACAGACGTGGTATTGCAAACTCCGTCAGAGGTATGGGGCCTATGTTCGTCCCGCACTGGGTACGAACCTGCCACCTCTGACATCCCAAGTGCCCCTACTACCAACTACGCCAACGAAAAGCTAGTAATCCGTCGACGCGGGTGGCCTGTTACATACCTGAGGAGTTTCACCGATACACACCAGCTACATCTATGAACTACTTGTTCTGAGCAGGTGTTGTCAGTGAACAGGCTGTAAAACTGTTGGTTAAGTTACACTCATGAAAAACTGATGCTAATTATCTAGGAAACATTTTCTAACAGCAGTCAAGTTGTCATTGTTTGTGTCAAACAAGTTGTGAATTTGTTGTAACATTAAAACAGGAGATCAGGACTTAGCCTACTCTGCTCGAGCTCCAGTGGTTTGCTCTGTAGGTGAACGAAACTTTCGGAAGACGTAGCAGAATCACGTGAAAAATTACAGGATATGATTTTTTTCCATTGGTTGTTGCATTAAATCTTACCCAGATACAATGGTGCTATTTTCCGATTGGCTATTGGGTAGACCCTTTCTTTTTTTTGATTGGCTGATAAGTGGCAGGCTCGACTAAGAACTCCAGGGGAGACGCTTGATTCCTGCCGGTTCCATAGTGAGAGTGGCGCGGCCAGAGGAATTTTGGATGGGTGCTGCGGCATATTAAATATATTATAAATATATTTTTTCTGAGTGAGAAATACAATGTGTGGCGGTAGAGCGTGACAAAAGACCGAAATGAGTCACTGTCACGCTCAATGCATGACACTTGAGAGCCCTGCGTCTGCTAAATGGGAATCTACCTGCCCCTCCCCCATTTCACTGCATACTGGTTCACAGTATTCATTCATGCCCCCATCATCATCTTCCCTCCTTCATCGTCCCTTTCTATATTTCCATCCCTCCATCCTATTCCTTTCATCCTCATATTTCCATCGGCATCTCTCCAGTGTCATTCCTCAGCAACATCATCCCTCTGTTATCATCTCTCCAAAATCAATTTTTCCTTCCTCCTCTTCTATGAAAAACAGAACACACCAGGAATAACAGACACAGAATTCTGTGTCTATTGTAACAATTTTTTGTATAATCACAAACTGCTGAGGGAGAGAGTGTTTTACAGCATCACCTTGAAGAACAGGATCAACACTTCAGACTGCAGTTCACCGCTTAGACACGCAACTGGTTTTAATGAGATTTTCTCGGTCTGTTTGTCTCTATCACTCTCTCCCCCCTCTTTCCATATCCGTGTTCCCTGTCCCCAACTCTTATCTTTTTCTCTGTATCTTATACATCTCTCTCTATCATTTCTGTCTGTTCCTCCATTTCCCCATTCTCTAATGCTTTTTCTCTCCATCTCTTGATGAATTCCTCTCTCACCCCAGTAGCGTTGACCAGCCATCAGATAGATTCAGACTGTGTGCAGGTTTAATTTTTAAACGTTCATAAACCTGCTGATGATCACCCAACCTACCAGTAAATGAATCACCATGCAACATAGCCCTCAGTGCTAGCACAAACAAGCTGAACACATCAACATGAACACTTAATCACACACGCTAGACGAAAAGAGAGAAAAAAGAGATTAGATGAGAGAAGAGATGCAATTAGAGGAGAGGAGCAGTGCGATTACAAGAGAGAGGATCTCAGAGCCACATTAGCTGTCTCTCATCTCTGAAAAAATGCAGAGCTAATCATTCGTCTCTTACCGGTGTTTTTTTCTATCTTTTCCTCTCGGTCTTCTCTCTTTGGCTGTAACTGAGTCCCCTGTTTGTATGCCTACTTGCCCTCCTACTGGGCAGCAGAGACTGGCCAGATCACATCAGACTCCACCAGAACTGAGGTGTTTTTTAATGTGTGCGTGTATGTAAAGCAACGGGATCAAAAGATCAGACCCCTGTGCAGAGGTGGCTTCTCTCGTCTGTTTTCTCTCTCTCTCCCAGGTCACGCCAGCCAATGCCACAGCTCACACAGATACACGCAGGCAGTGGAAGGCTCACAGACACGCACACAGCAGATGTGTCTCACACAAGCTTGCAGTTCCCGAGTCATGGAGCAGAGAAGGCGACGGGGGAGGTGCACGGTTTGTGGCAGCTCCTACATCTCTGGATGCAGTCGGTGCACTCTAAGGCTCAGGCTCAGTCTCTCTCCGTCACTCAGGTGATGGTTTGCCTCCCACCTTCTCTTCTCTATCCAGGCTGCCTCTGTAAACAAGCCTGTCTGTTCTGTGTCAGTTTGTTGACTCTGTACAACCCTGTCTGTCTATGCTCTCTGCCTGTCTTCGTGCCTGCCTGTCTGTGAGAGCTCAGTTCCCTCTTTGTGAGGGAACGCTGCTCCCTAGCTCTGCTCTCTAATGCTAAATCAGAGTGAGTGAGTAACAAAGCAGAAGGAGAGAGTGAGAGTCAAGGGGAGGGAGTAGAGTGAGCAGTAGAGAGACTGTGCAGTGAAATTGAAAAGCAGAAAAATGAGTGTCAGAGAAAAAGCAAGCGGGGGAAGGAGGGCAGAAAAGTCAAAGAGAAGGAGTGAGAGAAGAGAAAGGTTGAGTTTGTTTCTGCTCGCTTTATAGGCATGTATTGGTTTCAGCTTCATGTGTAGGTTTGTGTGAGCAAAATCATTGAATGTGGTAGTGCGTTTGTGTGAGTCTAAACTACTCTTTGAAAATACCCGTTTAAGATCCGGTGTTATAATGTTTCTCATCTCTTTCACACAATCACATTGGCATTCATACATACATACACACAAACTAAAGAAGGGGGAGAAGAACACCCTTCTAGTCATGCAGTGTCAGGTTGAGGAAATGTCAACTGCCTGGGAACCCTCAGACATTATAGGCTATGCCACTCCTGAGAGACCAATATATCTCTGTGGAGGAGGAGAGGCCCGCAGTGGAGAAAAAAAGAAGACAGACAGAGCAGGGCTTGGCCTGATGACTGTGTCTACTACATGGTAATTGTGCTGGTAACAACAAATAACTATTAAGGCGGCTTGGTTTACCACTCACCATTTTCATTTGTTTGTTGTGATTCTTAAGTAATATTTCAAGAAAAGGGAGAGAGAAAAAGGGAGAGGAAAGGACGGATGGAGGAAGGGATGTATATAGAATAGCAGGGATGTAGGGAGAGAATTAAGAATTCAGTAAAATAGGAAACAGTGAGGAGAAAGACAAGAAAAATTAAACAGAAAAAGAAAAGAAAGGGAGAGAAAGCGAGACGCAGGCATATTGCTCATGTTCTCCAACCTGATAAAAGAGGTGGAGCATTTACAGAGAGCAGTAGAGGAATACTAAACAGCCCCTACTCTTTCTTCAGCAGTATATATATATTTCTCTATTTTTCCATGTTCCTTTCTTCTTTACATTTAGTCATTTAGCAGACGCTCTTATCCAGAGCGACTTACAGTAAGTACAGGGACATTCCCCCCGAGGCAAGTAGGGTGAAGTGCCTTGCCCAAGGACACAACGTAATTTGGTACAGCCAGGAATCGAACTGGCAACCTTCAGATTACCAGCCCAATTCCCTAACCGCTCAGCCACCTGACTTCTTTACCTTATTATTATTCTTTTTTTGTCATTTCAATTCCTCTCCTCTCTCTTTTCTTACGTTCTCAATGCATTTCTCAAACCTCTGTCCTCTAGAAAGGACAAGGGAGGCTGGAGGAAGATGGAAAAAGGAGGAGAGGAAAGAGGGATAGAGGGGGTGGGACAGAGAAGGGAGGATAGAGACAGATTGGAAGAGAGGTGGTAAAAGAAAGAAGGGGAAGAAGGAGCAATGAAGAAGGGAGGAATAGAGAATGGCATTAGGAGGGAGGACTGTTGTCAGGGTGATCCTTGACTGAGAGAATTGTTGACAGTTTTCCCATGAGTCCCTGATGGGAAGTGGTAACACCGTCTGTGTGACTCACACAAAGACACATTATGACTTGGTAGCATATCCTTTTTGGGGGTTTAATGTCAAGATGGTGATATGTGTGATGCATACAATACATGACTGTGTGTGTAGTGTGTGTCTGATTTTTCAGTCATTACCAGGCTGGTGAAAGGAGGTGTACCCTTAAATGCATGTTTTGATGGCTGCAGACTATTCCGGCTACAGAATAAAAACCCTGCAGATGCTCCTAGAAATAGACTAACAACCCATCAGACTTTCTTGACAGCAGACTCTACAGGCTTTAGAATCTTCTGACAGCAGACTAACAACTCTGCAGAATCATCTTGCTCCAAATCAACAGAGAGTATTTCTGCAGACTACTGGCTGCATACTCTCCTGGCTGTTAAATAACAATACTGCAGGATGTTCAGGACGCAGAATAACAACCCTGCAGTCTCTCCTGGCTGCATACTCCATGCAGTCCTAATTTACTGACTAGGATTCATTGTTGGGATGTGGCTGCAGTGCTTTATTATCCATAAAAATAGCAAACATTAGCCACAGTCTACTACAGTGTACTTTTATGAATCCATTACATATTAGATGTCCTCGATAGGTAATAATCTGTGGCTGGTAAAAGAAAAAAGGTTAACATGCTATGTTGTGCACTCCTCGTTACTTGCATAATATGTCTGCCTTCTGAAACAATTTTACCATCTACTAACCTAGACATAGCTGTTGCTTCCTTAAATCTACTCTATCAAACATTTGGTGTCTTACTTTTATTCAAAACACAAGATTATGTCTGTGTCTGCCTGTTAAACGCTCAAACTAAAGGAGCCTGGTGAGGCATGAGAGGAGTGAATGAGGCAGCATAAGGTAAAGGGCCTGAGGCATATAAAGGCAAAGATGTAGAGAGAAAGAGGCATTTGGGTGCACGTAATGTAAGGGTAATTATCCATGAGTAAGGCTGTTAGTGTTGTATTTGATGCTGGCAGAGGACTAACAGATGGTAATTCCTTCATGCTGCAGCATTCCAAGCAAACCGCTGGATTACTGATGCACTTGGACTCAAGTGCATCAGGGGGGGGGGGGGCGGGGGGCAGAGAATGGAACTCACGAGACAGTTGGGTATGGAGTGATTCCGTTCTGAAATCAATTGTATGTATTAGAGCCAGTGTCGGACTGGCCATCGGGAGAATCGGAAGATTTCCCGAACGGCCGGTCAAACGGCTGCTATGGCCACGGCACTGTGCAAAAATGCCAATTTGACCTACTTGACCTGGTCCTTGTGTACAATCCAGTGTGTAATCTACGGGAACAACATTCCACTGCTACAACTAGCTAGCATGTGTGTATGTAGCCTGTCATATCTGTTTGTGGATAATGTTTCACACAACTAAAGCAAGCCATGTGTGCTATGTAAAGATGCAAAGGGAACAAAACAGATACACAGATAATGGGTAATATAGTAAATGTATTTTCATTTTGGATTATTTAATGTAATACTAAAACCTTGAATGTGTTATTCTTACTTTTCAACAGCAGAGGTAGCTAGATTGTTTGCTCCCTACAACAGAGGGTCCAACACCAGATCCATCAGACGAACACTGCCAGCGTCAAACATCCAACGGACAAGCTTCACCCACACTTTCTGTGTTCTTAGTAACCACATTGCTACCAACATACCAAGCATACAGGAAAAAGCAGACCTTAAGGCCTCAGGGCTGGGGGAAAAGAGGATCTCCTTCACAGGTCTGTGTACCATTTACCATTGTGTACTACTTACACTGTATTCAAATGTAAAGCCCCAGTAAGTATGTGCAGGGCAGATGATCCGAGATTGCAAATGCACACTAATGTGTAGGTCTTTTTTAAACTGTAATGCTCAGTCTTTGGTGCATGTTTTGAAATATAGGAAATGAAGGTTATCACTTCAACTCTAATCGCCAACTTCCCAAAGCTGAAGGAGGCAGGAAGCTTTGAACTGATGAGAATCTTTGGCACAACAAGGTCAAGAGAGCTCTCTGTAATTCCATGTCCAAGTGAGGGTTACAGTATTAGCCATTTAAAAGCACCAGAGACTATGATAGGAAGAGCCACCATATATGTTCGACCACTTCAATGCAGTCTGGACCTTGTCCTTGTAAGTTCATATTTTATGTTCATATTTACATTCACATTTATGTCTTCATAACAGTAAAAAAAATTACTACTATGTAACTGTATTAAAATGGTTTCAGAATTCTCAGACAGTTCAGGGACCCATAGTATCGTGCATCACGTGCCAACAGGTGTTCAGCTTCACCGATATCAAAGGCCACAGGGAAACATGCAATGGGTATGTGTGTGTTTGTGAGAATTTTTTTTTATAGTTGACCTATTTCTGGTTTATATACACTGTGATAAAACTGAACTATGAAGTTGTCAGATTAGTTTAAGATCAAAAAAGGGTACATCTTCTTTTGTGAAATTCTGTTGAGGTTATAATTAATGTTTTATCAGACAGTTCAGATGAACACTGGATATTTTTCTTGTCAATGGGACTGTAATAATATATATTACACGGCTGTTCTTAATGCTGTAGAATGCCCCCATTCACTTGAATGGGGCTTCCCAACGTTCTGCGGTCAATTATTTTTCGATAACAGACCGTTGCTATGTATAACTGACCGCTGTCAAGGGAAGTGGCCTTTTTGCTTCAGATTCACGTCTTTCGTAGCGCTCCGCAAGTAGTCCGGTAACTTTTCAACCCCAGCGTATTCCGTTGCTTAGCGACGTCAGCTGATTTGAAGCCTAAAGAATGTTCAACGTCTATGAAGTTCAACGTCTTTGGCGAACTATTTCTCTGCTGATCAACACTACGAATGGTAACAAATAAATTGTAAAAAGACACACTGTGTTAAGTTATTTTTTCGGCAAGTAGCCGTGTAATAAGCGGGATAATGTATAGAACTCCGGTCATTATCGGGAAAATAAGCCCCGACAGGGCGAACAGCCCTTTTTCCTGACGTTCTATACATCATCCCTTACTTTATTGACACAAAGATATTCAGTCAATGTGGACATTTACATAAATACACCCCTTTCAGCCATTTTGAAATGCATTTCTTACTCCATTTCACCCTATATAAAGACATGTATTCCACACATCTGTAACACATTTCAAGTCGATTGGATCTATGGTTCATGAGAAGTATGGTTTTGAAGGTTGTACCAAATTTGGACAGTACAGCAAAATCTATCATGGCGGACCTTATGGGTCCTTGAGGCTTTTTTGTTCCCCATGAGAAGTAAGGCATGTATACCAATTTACAGGCATTTCGGACTAATGGGGCGCTGGGGAAATCACGTAGACCTTGGGCGTGGCTTATAGCGTGGCTCTGCCCTCCTACGTACTTCCGCTCAAATTAATTTTCGCTTCTCTACATAGGTCTGGCCATGAGGTACGTAAGTCTGATTTTTCAGGTTGATTTTCTACCGGCGAATCAGCGAACAGAGGGAGTGGCTGAGAACGATGACGTTGATGTCGTGCACTAGTTTGAGTTGTAGTTCAGTAATAGCGGCGGAGAAAGATGCGAGCGAAGCTATTCTGCGGTTGTGGCAACGCTGCCGAATTAAAGTTAAAGCCGGAGCAAGAACAATCCTTGCTGAGTTTTGTTGGTGGTCATGATGTTGTGGCCCTCCTCCCCACGGGGTTCAGGAAAAGTTTGATTTTCCAGCTACGGCAGCTAGCTCCGTGGTGAAGGAGTTGGCTAAGGCGAACGCTAGCGATTGGTTATGGCAGATCCAGAGTGGCTCTGGGCAGATCCAATAGTTTTAAACTTCAACATAGTACCCGCCTACAAGGAAGTCAACGCTTGTCAATGGAGCGAGGCCAGACTCTCTGTACAAATGCAATGTACGAGAGTCTGGTTAGGACCAGGCTACATGGGCCATTAGCCCTGCATTAACAAGTCTGAGTCTCCTGCATTAACAAGTTCTGCTCGACTATTTTTACTAATGTTTTGTTAGCTATTGAATGGTAATGCAAGCTAGCTAAAAACAATGTTAGTTAGCTTGGCTAAACTGGTTTTCATAGCAACAGAAATCAACAAATCAGATCAGTCGAACTTTACTCAGAAAGGGTGGATCTGTATTTTTTACTCTACTCTTAACGCATGACCATGTTTAACTTAATGTCTGCACCTCTCTGTCACCAACTGTCTCTGGAGTGGAGGGTGGGGGCTTCATATCCAACAAATTACACCCTTGAACTTTTAAAACAGATCTAATGGCCTACTACAATTGTAAATATCCTATGGCTTCTTCTCCAATTGGGCCTCGATACAATGTCATCTAATATTTTTTGCCCATTCTGCACAGTTTTTGGGGACTTTCCACACCAGCACCCTTTTCCCAGTCCCTCTATTCTGCCCTACTACATGTGTTTTCCAACACCAGTTACAATCAACCCTGGGCAGGGACGGCGCTAGAGAATTTTTAATACAGGTGCTGAGGAGGTGCTAGATCATTGACAGGGGGAGCTGCACAATTATATATACATAAATACAATTAATAAAGAAGCAGTACTTCTCTTGAGTGGTTTTTAATCAGATGAATAATCATTGGATTCAGGTCAAAAGTCTATCACTTGAACTGGTTTAATCACTTAAGACACTAAAAGTCAGCAGGTTGGCATACTGGGACACTGGACAGCAGGATTAAACATTTAGACTTTCATCAAAGTAAAAAATGCTGGTTTGTCCTTTTTCATCAATGTCCCCAAAAAAGCAGTCTGCAGAGCTACTGTGTCTGTGGGGTGACTGTCTGTCTCTGGAGGGCTGGCAGGCAGGGGCAAGCAGGGCCTGCAGGCAGGCAGTGCAGGCCAGCTGAATGAAGCTGTCCAGCTAGAGAGGGATAGTCCAGCAAGGGGTCTGTGATGCTCTCAGCATTCTCTGTTGTTGCTCTCAGTATCCTCTATTGAACTCTGTTGAGCAGGCCTCTGCATGACCCTTTAGACCTGTACAAGTGAAGAAAGGATCCATGTCAGTTCAGTTGTGAAAAACAAAGCTTTTTCCATCTACACTTGACATAAACTACAGTTTTGACTGTGAAATGCAGTGGCATTACTTGAACTTGAATCCAAATGTGTTGACCTGATGGAGACCCATGCAAAGTCACTCAAAACACGGGTTCGATTCCAGGCTCTGGCAAGAGTATTTAGCTCTAAACTGGTCAATATATACACATCTGACAAAAGACCAGCTCGACCTTTGCCTGTAAACAGTGATTCTGACTGTCAGAGACCTTTAAATAGCCTGACTTACTGAAATTGGCAAAACTAGCCTGGCTAACGTAGGTCGCTTTCTCAGGGCATATGACGAATGAAACATGCTCGCCTTGAAAAATCAGATATACTGGCTATCTTTAGCAGGCCCTTGTTTACAAAAAGCAGTCCTCCCTGACGTTTTTGGAGTAGAATTGAGTGAAATACAAAACTGTTTACACACTGCCAGTGGGCAGTGTGCAACGCAGTAGCACTCCAATTGCAAGTCCACAAATCACAAAAATAATCGGAGCATCTGGCTAAAAGCACAACTCCCACATCTCCTAAACGCTGCCCTCCTCGACCTTTTTCGTGTAGACCTAACGTCACTGTGTCCAATCCCGACCGCCGTAAGCTCCTATTGTCCAAACCCGAATTTTCCGACGTCACGCAGTATCCGGTCTTTTTGCCAGCATTTTCTTTTGCGATCGCCAGCAAAGTGTAAGTAGTATTATTTTAGGCCTATCAAAAAATCTACGTGTCTAATTTCATGAACATATATGGACATTTACATGTTTAAATAATATAGGAAAGTTACATTGATGAGAGAAAGCCGAAAGACCACTCGGGCGACGCTCGGGCGACGATCTTTACTCTGAAAAGTGTTTCTGTATTGTCATCGTACTGCTACTATGGGTTAGCATATGAGTGTATTTTTTTGGTCGCTAGCTTAACATTACTTTGTATAGCCAATGAAAATACACCATCATGTGTGAGGTGATCTGTAGTCGAGGGGAGGAAAGGAGGGGGGCAGGGAAACACGTTTGATGTTAAGTTGCGACAGCAGGTTTGTTTTGTCTGAAACGTAAAGGCAGACATAATCAAATGTTTTTTTTCTTTCATAAGCTAGGCTACATCAAGTATTTTATAATAAGTGCTCATTTCTCTCTTGTGTGTTTTATGTTCCTGCCTGAAAAGATAGAGGAGAGTGAGAAAATAAGGAGGAAAAGAGGGAGTAGAAAAGACGTGAAAGATATCAAGGAGAAAAGAATAGGCAGGAAAGAAAAGAAAGATAGCAAGGAGAAGAGAAGAAGCAGGAAAGAATAGAAAGATAACAAGAAGAGAAGAAGCAGGAAAGAAAAGCGATAGCAAAGAGAAGAAGCAGGAAAGAATAGAAAGATAGCCAGGAGAAGAGAAGAAGCAGGAAAGAAAAGCGATAGCGAAGAAGCAGGAAAGAATAGAAAGATAGCCAGGAGAAGAGAAGAAGCAGGAAAGAAAAGCGATAGCGAAGAGAAGAAGCAGGAAAGAATAGAAAGATCAGGTGAGTCAGGAGTCAGGTGGCTGAGCGGTTAAGGAGTCGGGCTAGTAATCTGAAGGTTACCGGTTCGATTCCTGGCTCTGCCAAATGACGTTGTGTCCTTGGGCAAGGCACTTCACCCTACTTGCCTCGGGGAGAATGTCCCTGTACTTACTGTAAGTCGCTCTGGATAAGAGCGTCTGCTAAATGACTAAATGTAAATGTAATGTAAATGTAAGATAGCCAGGAGAAGAGAAGAAGCAGGAAAGAAAAGTGATAGCGAAGAGAAGAAGCAGGAAAGACTTGAAAGAAAAGAAAAATAGCAAAGAGAAGAGAATAAACAGAAAAGAAAGATAGGTAACGTGTCAGTATGAGAGTTTTTTCCTATAGAGGAGGATCAAGAAAAGAAAAGATGGATATAGAAATTGTAAATCTGCAATGGTTTAAGGTAAATATATATACATTTATGTCTATGCATGTGGCAAATATGCATGGCAATTTATAGAATTCATCAACATTATTAAGACATTTTAAACTACTTTTGAATTGAATTTCTGACTGTACCAAAATAAATGTGTATTTGCAGATGCCAAACATCCGGCAAATGAAGAAGAGGGAGAGGACTACCAGGAAGTGGAGCCAAGAGGCCATGGCGCAGGCCCAAGAGGAGGTCAAAGCAGGCAGGCTCAATCTGCGGCAGGCAGCCCAGGAGTTTGGGGTCCCCAAAACCAGCCTGAGTGACCGAGTCAGTGGAAGGGTCTCCTCTGATTGTGTCCCGGGTAAGAGGACTCTCCTCACCCCTGCAGATGAGGATTCCCTGGTGGAGTACCTCTTGTACTCTGCCAGTCATGGGTTTCCATTGACGAAGCCTCAGGTCCTGGTCCACGCTCTGGCCATCTACAACCTCCGCCACCAGGCAGCCCCCAAGCCTTCAGGGAGCGGCACCCCCTTACAAAAAAGAAGTATATTAAAGTATACTATAAGTATACTAAAATATAGATAGTACACTTTTAGTTCACTTTTGAAATACTTTTAAGGAGTATACTTAGAAAATAGTTCACTTTTGATATACTTTTAAGAAGTATACTTAGATAATAGTTGGGTGTGCTTTGCCTTCGGCAAGGGCACAACCTTTGTTCTCTCACATATATCTTATTATTATTATTTTCCCACCCCTAAAACTCAGTCAATATTTGGCCTACATAGACAACCTAGGTGTCAAATGTTTTGTCTTGGTCTCGATTGCGTTGCTTCTATTGGGATTTACGTTCCGTTGCACAGTTTAGGAGGTTACAAAGTTTTTCTGGCAAAAAGTGTCTTCTGTCAACGAAGGGTAGCAGTTTTAGCCTACGTCACTACGTCAGCACACGTTAGCAACAACGCATGGATACAACATGATAGAGACGTTCTAGCACGCAAATTGGAGCTTGGATTATGAGTGAAAAATGCCAACCCCCAAAATTACCAACCATTGGGTTTTGTTGAGAAAGCAATTTCGAGTGGAACTGCCATCTCGGATTTTTTATTTAGGTTGTGAAAGTCTTTGTAATTTGAGCGAGTGCGGGTCGCCCGTGAGACTGCCTAGGCGGCAGCCATGCAAGCGTCATAGTAGTTTAGTATTTTCGTATTTTTATAGTTCGGTCAATTCTACACCACAAAACAGAAGGAGGGCAATGTTATGACGATATGACTATTGTGAAGACAGCCAGATGGTGAGATTTTAATGTAGGTTGCTGTAAAAACTTTGGTTTGCTACGTGAGAGCCCCGTCAGCCTCCGTTGACGATTGCGTCAGCTGTTGTCGATCTTTGATGAGTATTTTCTTAATTTCGTACCAGGGTCAATTCTACATCAAAAATCAGAAGGAGGGCAGTGTTATAAAGATATGGCGATTGCGAAGACAGCCAGCGCGTCAGCATATTTTTGTGATTTGTGTAAAACTTGGAATTTGAGTCCACGGCTTGTTTTGACGTTAGCCTCAGTCAGACTCGGCTCACCCACTGGCAGTGTGTACAGTAGTACTGTCTTCAATGCCACAGCTAAACTTTATGTCACAAGAAACGTTCTCATTTCCGGCGCTTTCAAACAATCAGTGAAAATGTGGAGCAACAGCAGCTAGCTTGCCTCTAGCAAACTTATTTTGAATTAGCCATTTCCCCCTACATTAATGTCAAACTTATTTACGTTTTGGGGGGGATATTTTCAGTTAGCAGACGGTACTGTTTGAATCGCGATTCCATACTGCCAGTGACAACGTTGTTACAGTAGCTTGTTTCAAAGGGGGTTTGCAGCTGTTTCAAAGGGTGTTCTTAATGAAATATGCAATATGAGTAGGCTAAATGCTTGAAAATATCACTAGAAGGGAAAAACTTACAACCGACGCAAGCACGCACACCCTACAATTTCCCCAGAAATTGTACCCTCTCTAGTTCACTTTTGATATACTTTTAAGTATGCTTTGAAAATAGTTCACTTTTGATATACTTTTAAGAAGTATGCTTCGAAACAGAAAATTGTATAAATTTCTTCTGGAGTAGGATGTACGTTTTCTTATTATACAGCAAAAACAGTCAAAAAAATGTTTAAGTACATTATAGGTTTAATTCTTTAGATCCATCTCATTCTAATTATTCATGTCTAGGAAAATCTTTTATGCATTGCACATTGAATCTTTTTTCGTACTGAAGCTGTTACCTTAATTACGGCAAAAACATTTTGAAGCACTATACTCTTATACTAATAATTGGGTGTGCTTTGCCTTCGGCAAGGGCACAACCTTTGTTCTCTCACATATATCTTATTGGGTGTGCTTTGCCTTCGGCAAGGGCACAACCTTTGTTCTCTCACATATATCTTCTTATTCTTATTATTTTCCCACCCCTAAAACTCAGTCAATATTTGGCCTACATAGACAACCTAGGTGTCAAAAGTTTCGTCTTGGTCTCGATTGCGTTGCTTCTATTGGGATTTACGTTCCGTTGCACGGTTTAGGCTGAGCTCAAGTTTTTGGGGCGAAAAGTGTCTTCTGTCAACGAAGGGTAGCAGTGCTAGCCTACGTCACTACGTCAGCACACGTTAGCAACGACGCATGGATACAACGTGATAGAGACGTTCTAGCACGCAAATTGGAGCTTGGATTATGAGTGAAAAATGCCAACCCCCAAAATTACCAACCATTGGGTTTTGTTGAGAAAGCAATTTCGAGTGGAACTGCCATCTCGGATTTTTTATTTAGGTTCTGAAAGTCTTTGTAATTTGAGCGAGTGCGGGTCGCCCGTGAGACTGCCTAGGCGGCAGCCATGCAAGCGTCATAGTAGTTTAGTATTTTCGTATTTTTATAGTTCGGTCAATTCTACACCACAAAACAGAAGGAGGGCAATGTTATGACGATATGACTATTGTGAAGACAGCCAGATGGTGAGATTTTAATGTAGGTTGCTGTAAAAACTTGGATTGGTTTGCTACGTGAGAGCCCCGTCAGCCTCCGTTGACGATTGCGTCAGCTGTTGTCGGTCTTTGATGAGTATTTTCTTAATTTCGTACCAACGTCAATTCTACATCAAAAATCAGAAGGAGGGCAGTGTTAAAAAGATATGGCGATTGCGAAGACAGCCAGCGCGTCAGCATATTTTTGTGATTTGTGTAAAACTTGGAATTTGAGTGACACCACAGCTTGTTTTGACGTTAGCCTCAGTCAGACTCGGCTCACCCACTGGCAGTGTGTAGGGACAGTAGTACTGTCTTCAATGCCACAGCTAAACTTTATGTCAAAAGAAACGTTCTCATTTCCGGCGCTTTCAAACAATCAGTGAAATGTGGAGCAACAGCAGCTAGCTTGCCTCTAGCAAACTTATTTTGAATTAGCCATTTCCCCCTACATTAATGTCAAACTTATTTACGTTTTGGGGCATATTTTCAGTTAGCAGACGGTACTGTTTGAATCGCGATTCCATACTGCCAGTGACAACGTTGTTACAGTAGCTTGTTTCAAAGGGGGTTTGCAGCTGTTTCAAAGGGTGTTCTTAATGAAATATGCAATATGAGTAGGCTAAATGCTTGAAAATATCACTAGAAGGGAAAAACTTACAACCGACGCAAGCAAGCACACCCTACAATTTCCCCAGAAATTGTACCCTCTCTAGTTATTATTATTTTTATTATTATTTTCCCACCCCTAAAACTCAGTCAATATTTGGCCTACATAGACAACCTAGGTGTCAAAAGTTTCGTCTTGGTCTCGATTGCGTTGCTTCTATTGGGATTTACATTCCGTTGCACGGTTTAGGCTGAGCTTAAGTTTTTGTGGCGAAAAGTGTCTTCTGTCAACGAAGGGTAGCAGTGCTAGCCTACGTCACTACGTCAGCACACGTTAGCAACGACGCATGGATACAACGTGATAGAGACGTTCTAGCACGCAAATTATGAGTGAAAAATGCCAATCCCCAAAATTACCAACCATTGGGTTTTGTTGAGAAAGCAATTTCGAGTGGAACTGCCATCTCTGATTTTTTATTTAGGTTGTGAAAGTCTTTGTAATTTGAGCGAGTGCGGGTCGCCCGTGAGACTGCCTAGGCGGCAGCCATGCAAGCATCATAGTAGTTTAGTATTTTCGTATTTTTATAGTTCGGTCAATTCTACACCACAAAACAGAAGGAGGGCAATGTTATGACGATATGACTATTGTGAAGACAGCCAGATGGTGAGATTTGAATGTAGGTTGCTGTAAAAACTTGGATTGGTTTGCTACGTGAGAGCCCCGTCAGCCTCCGTTGACGATTGCGTCAGCTGTTGTCGATCTTTGATGAGTATTTTCTTAATTTCGTACCAGGGTCAATTCAACATCAAAAATCAGAAGGAGGGCAGTGTTATAAAGATATGGCGATTGCGAAGACAGCCAGCGCGTCAGCATATTTTTGTGATTTGTGTAAAACTTGGAATTTGAGTGACACCACGGCTTGTTTTGACGTTAGCGCCCTCAGTCAGACTCGGCTCACCCACTGGCAGTGTGTAGTACTGTCTTCAATGCCACAGCTAAACTTTATGTCAAAAGAAACATTCTCATTTCCGGCGCTTTCAAACAATCAGTGAAATGTGGAGCAACAGCAGCTAGCTTGCCTCTAGCAAACTTATTTTGAATTAGCCATTTCCCCCTACATTAATGTCAAACTTATTTACGTTTTGGGGGGCATATTTTCAGTTAGCAGACGGCTCTCTAGTTATCAATTGGAGTATTAATGGAAAAAACAAAAAAGCTACTTGAGAAAGAAGCAGACAGAAGGGTTGCATTGTGCATTTGAAGGTTATACTGTCAAACTGACTGAAGAACGAAATAAGGACGTGAAAAAATGAAGATAGCGTGGCTCATTGGCTGGTCAATTCCCATGATGCAAGGCAGTAAATAATGTACAAATTTGCCGATAAGTTTGCCGTTTGTTCGAAATACAAATGTAACTTCATGAATTTAGTTTTTTTAATGTGTCTGCTTAGAATGTAGTGTTTTGTTGCGTGGTAATTGTCATTGTTGTGCCGGTTTACCATTGTAACCATGAGTTAAATGAGTGTTACGTTTCATAAAAGGAGCTGGATTATTTCTTCTTTAGTGTATACTCAATAATTAGCTTCTTTCAGCTAAGGATCTGCGGTGTCACTTGGCGAAGGCCCCCGTTCTTGTCAAGTGACGCAAGATCAGCTGTGTGTGAAGGGCCCCTAAATATTTAAATATATTAGTAAATCAGAGTAAATTGACATTTATTAAGTTTACTTCTTGACGTACTTACATTAATTGAAAGTGCACTTGAAAGTATTGCAAAGTATACTTTGAGGTACTTTAGGAAGTATACTTCATGAACTGAAAGTGCACTACACAGGTTACTTTAGAGTATTCCAAGGTATACTTTTAAGTACTTTAGGAAATATACTTTATGAACTGAAAGTGCACTACACAGGCTACTTTACAGTATTCAAAAGTAAACCTCAAATACACTATAAGTGTACTTTAAAGTGTACTAAATGACCTAAAAAGTGGGCCAATTCAGTTTACTTAGTACAAAAATAGTATATAAATAAGTACACTGCTAGTACACTGCTAGTATACTCTTAAGTACCATGATAATAGTATACTTTTTATACTAAGTATACTTACAAAATAAACTTGAAGTATACTTCTTTTTTATAAGGGCCACCATCGCCTGACTGCCCGGACCCCAGACATAATTGACCGTGGGAGAGCATCTTGCGCCAAGAGGGGGCCAATAGAGGAGTATTTTAAGCTCCTCACCACCACCATGGAGGAGCACGGGTTGAGGGAGAAACCCCGTCAGGTTTACAACTGTGACGAGACGGGGTTTCAGCTGGATGCTACAAGAAGAAAGGTCATAGTGCCCCGGGGGACTAAACACGCTTACAGGCAGGCCCAGGGAACCAGGGACCACATACCGTCCTGGCCTGCCTCAATGCGGCTGGGGAGGATATCCCCCTTTATCATAAAGAAGGGGTTCCCAATGCCCTCTACGGGAAGTCGCCAGCAGGGTACATCGACAGTGAGCTGTTCAGGAAGTGGTTTGTCGAGCACTTCCTGAAGTTTGCCACTCAGGAGTGCCCGCTGCTGCTCATAATGGATGGACATCAGTCCCATCTGGATCCAGAGCTGGTCCGGACGGCACAGAGGGAGGGTGTCATTCTCCTGTGCCTGCCACCACACACTTCTCACATCCTTCAGCCTTTGGATGTGAGTTTCTTCAGACCCTTGAAGGCAGATTTCTCTGGTGTTACAGGAGATCTGTCGGCAGTGAGCCACTCCTTCTTGGTTTCTAAGAAGGAGTTTTCAAGGGTCCTAAGAGACTCCTACCAGAGGGTGAAGGATCGGAGAGTGGTGGTGGCTGGGTTCAGGAGGTGTGGCATCTACCCTCTGGACTCGATTGCCATTGACTGGTCACGGGTCATGCCGTCCGGGCCGCGGTGCAGGCCCTCCTCGCAACCTCCGCCAACCCCATCGGCATCTTCCTGGGCTGCGCCTGATGTTGTCCTTCCCTCCCAACCCAATCCCCCTTTCCCAGCCAACCCCCACCTGCTCCACCTGCCTCTCCCCCTACCCCAAATCCTTACCTCACCCATCCCCTGGTAACATCAGGCCGGATTTCAGTTGACCTGGCCCACCTCCTGACCGAAATCAAGTATAACACTGGTAAGGTCAGGAGGAATGTCACCAAGACCAGGTTACTGACAGCCCAGGAGATGTCCGACGTCATCGAGGAGGCGGAGGACCGAGCTGCGAGGAGGGAAGCTCAAGCTCTGGCCAGAGAAGACAGAGAGCAGCAGCGGGCCAAAGACACGTGCTCGGCAGCCACTTCCTCCACCCTGTCTGGCGGCTCCAGCCGCAGAAGGCAGGTGTCTCTCTGGGCTACTTCCGCCTCCAGCTCTGGGGTCTCATTTATAAAACTGTGCGTAGGATTCTTACTAAAAGTGTACGTGCGCCCAAAAGCCTAAAATGGCGTACGCCCAAAAAAAATCTGATTTATAAAACCGTGCCTACGCACACCTGTAAGCAATGTTCCCTTTATAAAGTGTGCGTACGTGAATCTGCATTTTACCCCGCCCTAAACACGCCCATTTTTGACCATAAATGGTCAATGCAAAGCACCTCATGAATGACCCTGGCATGCGATTCTTCTTTACGGTGAACCATGGCGCATGACAACTTCTCAGACACTGTTAGCCTATTGGCGGAGGCCCGAAAACCACATTATTTGGTGGCCGGTGGATCACCAATAAAAAAAACAGTGCGAGTGGCGTCAACTGTGCCAGTGATACCGCGAGTCGAGATACAATTCAAGTTCAATAACAAAAGCGTTTTGTTATTGAACAGTAGTCTATTGAAGTCTGGACTGATAACGAGGAGTGTAGCGATTGCGCGGGAGCTTAGCGACTGTATTTCCAGTTTTTGACATATGATGATATATATGCACAGTATTAAAGAAGTATATTTAGTTATACAATGTGTTCTGCAGTTATCTAAAGGTAGGATATGTGATGTTATCCTGTATTCCATGCAGTCAGGCTCGGGAATCTCCCCCTCCTACATCCCGTAGTGGACAATCTGATGGTGAGACATACAGCGCTGAATTTTTATTTAAAATTTGAGTTGGATTGTACAAGGTGTTTATGGAACAATTATCACTCAGTACAAGCGCAAATAACACTGCTGGATTTAATCTTCATGATAATGATGAAATCGAGTGAAAATCGTGTGTGAGGAAAACAAAATATATTAATATTACGAGTAATGTTCTTCCCACATTCACTTTCTGCAGTCTGACTACAGTACGGTCATCTGCGTCGCCAATTCCAACTGTTTCCAAAATGTGCGTAGGCCTACGGGAGGGTCAGAGTTTGCGTGGAGGACCGCACATTCTCCCGTCAAGTTTGTTTTTTATAAATCACAACCTTTGCGTGGAAAGTGGTGTACGCACATTTTCAGCCCCGTTTTGTGCGTACGCAAGCTTTATAAATGAGACCCCTGGACTTTCCATCGCCGGTCCCTCAACCCACTCTGCCCCCTCTTGTGCCTCCCATGGTCCCTGGCTGCCTGCCAGCACATCACTCCAGAGCCTGCCTGCAGAGGAACAAGACCACCTTCCTCCATCTACTGGTCAGCACACACCTATTTACCATTTTAATTTGCGTATAGATTTCAATGCATTAACTATTGTGACAGTTAGACATGAGTATGTATTTTAGTAAATGCTATAATAAAATATGATTATTTTTTAGAGCCTTCAACAACGTTCCTCTCCCACCCACTGTATGCTTTATGTAAGCATATGCTTTATGTAACCTGAAAAAATACAATATTATAACATGATGGTGACATTAGCCTTGTTGAAGACTAAACAAAACATGGTTATGCTTTTTCTGTTATTCATACAGCCTCCAAACCTGCAGACGCCGGACCATCATCCAGCTCCTCGTCTGCTGGACCCACGACATCCACCAGTAGTGTACTTCATGTTAACTTTCTTTGAATTCCAACCCATGAAAATCAGATTTTTTTTTTTTTCAAAGTTGTTGTTTTTTATTCTGTGAATAGGTCACACTCCTGACGACATGGAGACAACAGTTTGGGAGTGTGGCCGGTGCAGGGAACCTGACCCTCCCGAAAGCGCGGAGGGATTGGTGTCGTGGGTCCAGTGTGACAGCTGCCACACATGGTACCACGCCATGTGTGTGGGTTGGGACGAGGAGCTGGATGACGAGGAGGATTTTAAATGTTATGTGTCCAGAGTAATTTTGTATTTTTTTTGTGTCTGTTTTGTATTTAAATAAATGTTCATATTTTCAAAGATTTGCACAAGTCATTTGTCTTTTGCTAACCGTCCTGTTATCTTTGACCCCATTCAATGTTTGAAGTCTCTAAATATATGATTGACTATTGCTTCATATTTCATGACTTTCTAATTTAATGGGGACAACTGAATAAACGTTAAATTAACATGATATGTTTTCAATGTTCTGTACACATGCGGTACGCATCGGTGTTCTTTGGATAAAAATGTTTGTAGGTTTTGCAAGGGACTGACATGAGAAGAGTTCAACAAAACATCCAGCAGGTGGTGGTATACAGTCAAATTGAGCTTTTATCGCATAGCTTGGAGATGTTGAAGCGTGATATCTTATTGTGAAGGACATAACTACGTCCCCGGATATGTTGACATCATTGATGGTCAGTTTGGTGACCCTGGATCAAGTTAATATCCCCGGAAAAACAGCAACGGCGAGTGTTTACTACGAGGATAGAAGTGCGGTCGGGTTTGGACAAGGGTAGCGCACAGCTAATTTACCGGCGCCAGCGTCTTTTTACCGGCTCTAGTAAAGGCTAAGCTAACTCTAAAATATTTAACAATATTTAGCTCGAAAGGTAAGAAGTTAAAGCTTAACGTGAAATCAGTAAATCAGCTGAAAACGTGATACGATAATTTTTATCAATATTTGAAGTGGCATTTTATCAGAATGTTAGCTAAAAAACGGTCGGGATTGGACACAGTGACGTTAAGTAGCTACAAAAGACAGCTTAGATTGTAATTCGTGCAAATTAGAGCTACCAGTAGCTAACGTTACATTGGCGGGCTTTGTTCTTATGTCCGTTATTATAAATGAAAGCTAGCTATGTCGGTCAAATTAGAATTTTAGCCAAATGTCTAGTTTGCATAGCTAACTACGAAGTAGGCCTAATACTTGTGGTTATTGCCCAGCTGTTTATGGACCCATGACATTTAAATACAACTAAAGTTAGTTCTAAGAACATAGGCTACTAGAGCTGCAGTTGGCGTATGGCGGAAAGAAAGCATCTTTGTTCTTAATTAGGACTTAATATAGTTAGCGGGTCCGATTATCGTCCACCTAGCTCTCGGCACTCGTCGGAAATTACGAAAATGTCGATACAATACAAGTTAAAAACGTTGTCAAACCATTGTACTTTAATATATAAAGGATGCACACTTATATTATAACATTTCGCTTTTAAAATTCAATAGGGATATGCCTAGACATTTTATTTTCCAAATGTTAGCAGTTGGCTAATCCATTATCGTCCATCCAACCACTTCAATGGAGAAATGTCAAGTTTGACGCTGCGCAAGGCAGATGCTAGCCAAGGCCGGATTAACCATTAGGTCAACTGGGCACTTGCCCAGGGGCACATGACATCTAAGGGGCCCTGGACAATGTCAACTAAAATGTTATATCACGTTATGAACGCAGTCCTAACTTTCCAATAATGTGAGTACTTTATTGCAACTCGTTCGATCAAAATATTATGTTAAATCACGTCAAAAACAGTGTTTGTGTAGTCTAGTAGCCAGTGTGTAATGTTAGCACACTCAAATATGTTTTAAGTTAGGTGCAAGCTAAATTGAGATGCTACTGTTAAACATTATCTATGCATTTTACAAGTAACTGACGCCAGCTAGCTGTTACTTTACATTCTATAATTCTTTTATATTCGATTTATCAAATAGTTTTTAAATGAGTAATAAAGATGGAGAGCTCCTTGGCTAAACCAGGCTAAGAAACGCAAGGTACGTGGGGCTGAAAAATTAAGAGACAAAGAGACCTTCTCTAGACAAGATTTTACCAATTGAAAAAACGGCTTGTAAAATGCTTATTTTACATAAAGCTCAAAAAACTATTTTGAGCTCAAATAAAGGCCCCTAAAATTCGCTAACGCGCATTGCATGCTCGCATGAATTTTGGAAATCCGTAACTAGCATCACTTCAAACACAGGGGGGGGGGGGGAGGGTCTTTGTCTTTCATTACTACCTGTGTCATGTGAGTACCCTTTCTGTGTCCCTGGCGTTTTCATGATTAAACCCTTTGTTTTCGACATGGCTGCATACTCTCGTGCATTTGGGTCCTACCGCACCTCTCAGAGTGACAGAATGACAAGACCTCAAATGGACCCAGCGGAGAGTTTTCGCAACCCTTTCATAGGGACAAGACTTGCCTTTGGTGGACCCCGAAGCCTGCAGCTGAAGGCCCACCCCAAGTCCTGGCTCCAGCCCCGGCCCGAACCCCGACTCAAGCCTCGGTCCTGCCCTGGGCCCCTGCCTCGGTCCTGCCCTGGGCCCCTGCCTCGATCCTGCCCTGTGCCTCTGCCTCGATCCTGCCCTGTGCCCCTGCCTCATCCTGAGGTTGTGCCGCCCAGTGCCCGGACCAACGAGGTTGTGCCGCCCAGCGCCCGGACGACCAAGGTTGTGCCGCCCAGCACCCAGACCACCGAGGCTGTTCCTGCCGGGGAATCTCGGCCGCCTGCCGCCGGTACCCAGCCCCGTTCCTGCCCTGTACCCCAGCCGTTTAAAATGGCAACCTTTTTAAATGAGCAATGAAGTGTTTTAGCCATTACTTAACTTGCTTGAACATAAGCCAGTTAGCTGTTATAACTCTATCAATCATTGACATGGAATTTGATTGGACTTCAGCCACATTTACCGATTCTGCTTCCACAACATCCAATAATTTTTCCTACATTTACCTATGAATGTGTAGATAGTTATTTAAACTCTGCATGTAATGTCTTTATTTTCCTCTGGACTCTTCTACATGCACAGGTGTACAAAACGCTACCGAAGCTTGGGGCAGATCTACAGAGAGCGCTTCAACTACAACACCAAGCCTCCTTGGAATTCTAAGTAAGTGTACTGCTGAAAGGTTGTCACTGTTCAGTTAGTTACATACCTTCAGGACCACGTAGGCTCAGTTGTGATCTAGCCTTGATTTGGAGAGAGTCCTCTTTTTTGGTGTCCTGCTGCCTCTTGGTGAAATGTTATCCTGGGTGCTCATGGATTGTTCTGCAATTCCAGAAGCTTCAGTTTGCTTAAGGTGAAAAAGGCCTGCGAGCATTGATGCATTGTCTGCATCGTCATCATATGGAGCAAGGACCATGTTGTCTGGATCGGTCAGACTGTCTCCAGCAGCCAAAAAGGTTACAGTGATGGCGTGGTGTCTTCGTGCTGTGACACAAAGCCTTTCATGCTCCATGATATTAGCAACTAACTTTTCACATGAGTTACTGTCTGCATCAATGGTAACTAGGGCTCGAATGACAGCATCATCCAAGCTGAACTCAACTAGATTTTTGTCATCTTCAACCTCCAGCATAATCTTCCCTGTGGCCTTGGCAGTCAATTTGCAGTTTTTGCAGTATGCTTGGCATTGTTCACACCGTGTCATCATCGTTGCCATGTTGATGTCATGTCTTCAAAAGATGGCGTTTTGGACACAGGTAGGCCTTTGTGACATCTGCTGAAACAATTTCTCCAACGAATTTCAAAACGTCGTTGTCCAATGCTGGTACAGCGGCACCTGCATCCTCTGACCTTGAAGGTAGTCTGGAGAGTGGTGTATAGTACCACTTTGTCATTAAAAAAGCGCACTGACACATCAAAAACTGGTACCATTTGTCCTTGGTGACTGCATGGTTCCCCCAGATGGTCAGTGTGAGGGACCCAGTTGCGTCAGACGATACCCTCTCCATGGACGTGGAAGCCTTTGTTGCATTATTGCCTCGTTCCCTTTCCTCCATGATTTTTATGATCACATTGACCTGCACATAAATTAAAACGGGTTACTTATTTGATTACTCTCACAAACATAGATGTCCTTATCTGTGCTTCAACATGAATGTTAACATAAGAAAAAGTCAACATTAGCAGATCATGTTTCCCAATAGTATGTCATATCAATTCATGTGTAACTGTTGCATAAAGAACTCCAATGAAATAACAGGACAAATTAATAAATGTGCTTACTCTTTGATATTCACGGGGATCCTGAAGGATGTTATTTAAGGACTTTGTGGGCACATTATTAATGTTTTTTTGGCAACAGAAGGGCAAACTCCTCAAACAGGTAAGTGTTGACCTTTCATTGACAAGTATGTCTTGTTGCCCGGGGTTTTGTCGAGATGGAGCGAGTTTGAGGTTCTCAATCTTGACTGGAGTCCTAAATGAAACAAAAGATTATCATGAATAAGATAAGCATATAAACACCTTGAAAGTAACAACATTCATGCTAAGTTGCTTTATTATTGTCAACATTTTGTTAGGGTGGTAAAATGTTTTCCAATCTACAATTTGGTGTGTAAGGTACTTACTCATACTTTTGTGCGCACACAAACCAATTATGGCGAAGGGGTGCAAACACCACCATTTCAGAGTACTCTGTGGCTTCCTGCAGTACTGCTGTGGAATAATTTTGCTGGTGGGGCCTCCTACTTTTATTTCGGACACGTCATGGACATAGCCTTGCAATGCCACTTTGTTGGCAGACATTTTCCTGTCTGTATTATGGATCTGCAATGGAAGAAGTACATGTTAAAATATTATAAAATGCATTGTTAAACACCTGTGTTAAACCCCTCCATTTCCTTTTAACAGGAAGCGAAGATGAAAAGTAGCCTGCTTTCTACAAGAAAATATAATTGTAGTCATGTTACTTGAGTCTTAATTTTAAAATCTAGAATATCAAGTTGTGAAATGGTAAAGTTGAATAAATGACGTTGTAATATTACTGGTGTTTGTGGTTATGTTGTTGGTCATTGTGGGGAATGTTTGGGGGGGTTTAGGCAAATAACTTATTGTGCTTCTATACTCTTTGGTTTAGGTTACATCACCAGGGGTGGAAATGTGGTTCGCTGGCATGGGATTCATTTTTTCTTCTTTTATTGCCTGTAATGTTTATGATTTCTAACGTGATGTTATGGTATTGATGCGTCTTAGGTTGTAAGCAGACATTGTTTTATTCAGTCCACAAGGGGGCGCTTTAGTTTCATTGCGTTGAGACCAAAGACTTGGTGGACACTGCAGAAGCAGCGAGACGTCAGAAATCAAGATGGCGGTAACAGAAAACGATTGTAACAGAGTTATACAAGTTAACTAAAGAGTCTAAAAGCTACTGTTTTGTGTCAGAGCTTTATTCAAGAAATGTGCATTGCTTTATTTTACACTTTGGCTCTGGTTACAAATGAAATCATGACGAGTAAAGGAGTAGAACACATGTAGGCTATAGTAGGCCTATAGCATCAACGGAGATATTTGAAGTAGCACTTTGTAGTTCAGAATCAGAATGGGATTTATTCGCCATGAAAGTTTGCACAGACAAGGAATTTGCTTTGGCAGGAAGGTGCATACATTAAACATATAGGAATCTAAAATTTAAATATGCACTCTAAAAAATGCAGGGTTATTTTTTTCTACCCAAACGCTGGGTTGAGCCTTTTGGGTCATTTTGTTGGGTTATTTCCATGGTGCTGGGTAGTTTTTGTGTCATTCTCGGCGATAGTTGAAACAATGCAGATTGTCCTCCTCTCTTTCACCCCTACGTGACCTGGTACCTTATCCAGCGGCTGCCTCACTTTAACCCAGCTGCTGGTTTATCTGCAGCATAAACTTAACTTTGTCAACGGTCTCAACGGCTCTTAAGTTTTGTACAGTAGTGATGGGAAGTTCGGATCCTTTTACGGACTCCGTTCTTTGAATCTCGTTCATTAAAAGGAACAAATCTTTTTTCGAGTCATTTGTTCATTTGAACGGGGGGGGGGGGGATAATTTACCAATTATCACGGCAAACAATTGCACTGAACTGTAAGTACAAGTTTGTAAAGTACAAAAAAGTTAAAATAACGAAACCTGTAATTATTACTTCTTCGTCTTACTAAACCTAGTCACGCGAAAGTGAACGAGGTAAACCAATACATTTTTGTTTCCTCTTCTGAGCCTATGCAGGTCACGTGAAAAAGGATCCAAAGATCCGTATCCGAAGACCCAGTCAAAAGGAACAAATCATTTCTGTTTTATCTAGCTACCAGTACTGAGCCTATGCAGGTCACGTGAAAAAGGATCCAAAGACTCGTACCCGGCAGATGAACGAATCGTTCACCTCCCGACCGTGTCTTCGGATCAATGTTTCGTCCCTCTGCCGGGTACGAGTCTTTGGATCCTTTTTCACGTGACCTCAGTAGCGAGGTGGGGGCGGGGGCGCCGAAAACCCCGGGCCCGCACCCGAGGGGGCCCCGCGATCTGTTTCTTTTTTTTTTGTCTTCATAATTTCTCTTTGGTAACAAAACTTTGTATCCATGGTAGACAATTTTACTAAATATATATAGGCCTACATTTTCAATGTGTTTACATGACGTAGAGACGTAGTAGACGTACAGTAGGATGACGTAATGTACAGTAACGGTTAGCGCCGCTCCCATATTAAATGACAAAAATATTAGCTAAATGTGCAAATATGAAGCGGACATATACATCTGGTGCATGTAAACGAAAAGAAAGGTTAGAAGAGCAGCAGAGGAGGAAATCTGTAAAGTATGCCCTGACAAGCTATTTTTGTAAACCAAACGTTGCTAACGTAAATGCATCGGAGGATGAAGCGCAAGCTAGCGAGGTGCTGCTCAAATCTACGGACTGCGCTGAGAGAGACGAGCCCCCCTCTGTCCAAGGAGATGTTGTTGAGAATGGGACAGAGACAAAGGACACAGATCAACACTGTCAGTCAGAGTCAGAGGATGTTAGTGGTTCGCCTGGTAATGTAGGCCTACATGAGGCTGCCGCTAATTTTGATGATCCCACACCTGCGCAGCCAGCACAGTCTACAGGTTACTGCTCATCCCCTTAAGACTTAACAGAGTCGTACCCCACAGATCCATACCTTTTTAGAAATAAGACTTTTGCCACCAGCACAATAAGAGCTTTGCTAAAACACGGGCCCATGTCAGCCAGGACTGAATGACGAATACAATGACTTCCCATTTAATTCGGACAACAGACGATTTAAAACAGCGTGGTACAAACGCACCGTGGGTTGTTCGTCTATCAACAGACAGTGGCTGGTGTATTCCCCGAAAGGGCAAACTGTGCATTGCTTTTGCTGCTGGCTGTTCTCCAAAGCGGGTGGTAAGTGGGCAGATCCATGCAGTGGCTTTTCAAATTATAGAAAAGGCATTGAAAAAATAGAAATGCACGAAAAGAGCACCACACACCGCCAAGCCGAAAAGGAGTTCCTCATGACCAGGTATCGTATAAATCAGGACCGCACTGTTGTGGCAGAACTCAACGCAGAGCGAGAACTGATTGATAAGAATCGAAAGATTCTTGTCAGATTGATCGACACTGCGCATTTATTGGCGAGAAAGGGGTTGCCTTTCAGAGGCCACAGAGAATACGCTGGTCTTGGTGCCCCTACTACCAATGAGGGAAATTTCCTTGAGACACTTAAATATCTAGCGAGCTATGATGCAATTACGGAGCAGCACCTGACAAATCCTGGTAGCCGCGTCACTTATTTAAGTCACCACTCACAGAATGAGTTTATCTCTGGACTGGCAAGCGAAACATTGTTCACTATTACCAAGTATGTCAAAGCTGCCAGACATTTTTCGGTGATAGTTGATTCAACTATTGACATTTCAAACATTGACCAAATGTCTCTGTCTTTGAGATATGTGGATGAAGCGGGTGCGCTTCATCCACGGGTCCAGCGGGTGCGCAGTCATTTTTTGACATCCTGACCAACACACTCTCAAATGAACTGGGTCTTGATGTGAAACAAATCAGAGGGCAGGCATATGATGGTGCACGGACTATGTCAGGTCACTTGTCAGGGCTACAGGCCAGGGTGAAACAGCACTGTTCTGAAAATGCGCTTTATGTGCACTGTTGTGCGCACAATTTGAATTGAATCCTTATGGATGCTGTGAGCTCGTTGAACAGTGTGAATATTTTTTTTGGAGGCCTTGAAACACTGTACACCTTTTTGACCACTGGTTTGCCCAGATACAAGATACTAGAGGAGGAACAGCAGAAAATGCTGGACGGAACTGTTCTGACTTTAAAGAGACTGTCTGACACACGGTGGGCCTCTAGAAAGCATGCGACCAATGCAGTCATACAAAGCTTGCCTGCCATTGAAGAGGCCTTAGATCGTATAAGGGTGCATCGAGGTAGTTCTCCAAAAGCTGCCTCCGAAGCAGACGGTCTTCTGAAAAAAGCACGTTTGAGTTTAAGCTAATGCTCACGTTTTGGAACACACTTCTAAAGAAAACATTTGCACTGTCTAATTACCTACAACAGGAAGCATTAGATGTAAACACAGCCGTCCAGCTTATTGATGCATGCATGCTACAGATCACAGAGTTGCGGTCACAGGAGGCATTTGTAGCCATGGAGAACACGGCCAGAGATTTGGCGACACTGTGTAAGGGAACGACTGACTATCTGCAGGACAGGGTTAGCAAGAAAAAACATTTCTATCCGGACGAGAACGAGGATGAAATTATAGAGGATAGTAGAGACCGTTTCAGAGTGGATGTCTTTTACTACATACTTGATGTATTTGTTTCGCAGTTTGATCATCGCTTTGCTGATTTCAGGAGAATGGCTGAGAAATTTGCTGTGATGAACCCGAAACATTTTTGTCACCCTGATGCTGCTCAGAAAGTCAGAGCGCTTGCCGAGTTCTATTCGGAGGATCTGTCAAAGGCCGATGATGTGGTTGACAAATTTGTTACATTTCGTACTATGTACCGTGAGCTGAGCATGGAAAATCATGAACTAAACACACACAGCATCCTAACATTTCTAATTGACAACGACATGGACCGTGCTTTCCCCAACCTTTCGATTCTTTATCGCATTTACTTGACTATTCCGATAAGCAGTGCTAAGGCAGAGAGGACTTTCAGCCGTCTGAAATTGATCAAGAGTTTCTTGCGATCAAGCATGGGAGAGGAGCGGCTGTCCAACTTAGCGCTGCTGTGCATCGAGAGGGACATCGAGATTGACATTGACAAAGTTATCGCCAGATTTGCTAAAGATAAGAACAGACAGATGATTATTTAAATAGGGCATTTGTTGTGACCTATGTTTCATGTCTGCATAGCCTCGTTTTTTTTTCATGGGAGCTTGGTTCGCGTGCAGCTCGACCCAAATTGTTGCTGAAAGAATTGTTTGTTTGTTTATTATAAGTTGGCACTGTTAGGATGACTATAGTGTCTTTAATTTCATTTTGGGGGGCTTATGACCTCTTCATTGAATTTGAATGTAATGTATTTGGTAAATGGACAGATCATTAAACCCATTTTATGCATGGATTTGTGTATAGGCCTCCTGTGTGTGAGAGATTCTAATGAATGTTGAATGAGAGGCTACTGGCCTACATTTTCTTCGCACATTAGGGGCTATGATGACTGGACACATTTATTATAGGCTAATACGTGCTGTTCACAATAGAGGTTGCCATTGGTTAGCTACTTTTTATTGTTATATTTTATTGCACTGCAAAATATTAATAACAGGGGGCCCCCCAATCAATTTCCGCCCCCCCTGAGACACAACCCTTGCTCCGCCCCTGCGTGACCTGCATTGGTTTAGTAGAGGAAACAGTTACCTCTCCCGATGCGCGGCCACGAGAAAATGAACGAATCTCTCTTTGAGAGGACTCGTTACTCCCGAGTCCTTGTAAGGATTCGTTCAAAATGAACAAATCGTTCACGAACGACACATCACTAGCAGCTATGATTGCTAACGCGCTGAGGGCGAGAGAACATAAATTTACCTAGAATCCACACCTCAAACAAGTTAACCTAGACGCAAAACTGTACGTCCAATCCAGAAAATAAGGATGTTTTCCGAGACCCAAGACTCTGCCGAAATCAGAAATATTCTTTATCTGTGCGGTCAGAAATACGACTCTACCGGCAGTTTCAAAAACGTGTTCCTTCTGCTTTCCTGGTGCGTGTCTGTTTGGTTGCCACGGTGATGGCGCAGCTGTGATCGCTAACGAGCTAGGCAGAGAGAAAAACGAAAATTTACCTAGCATCCACACCTCAAACAAGTTGACCTAGACGCAAAACTACACGTCCAATCAATAAAATGAGGATATTTTCCGAGACCCAAGACTCTGCCGAAACTAGAGATGTCTGTACCGGAAATATGTCTCTACCAGCAGTTTCGAAATCGTCTTCCTTCTTGCTTTCTCTGATTCTCTGACGACGGATTTTACCCACCTCTCCATTGAAGTTAGTGAGAGAATTTGAAAGGCTGCTCTCGCTTCAAGGCTCATAGCTGAAAATCTGTAAATGTGAGCTCTTGAGTAGTTACATTGGCTGAAAGAGGACAATTCTTCCTACATTTTAAGGTATAACTTGTTTCTGTAAGTTAAACTATATGAAAGTTAGAGGAATTTGTTTGACAATTTAGTTGAATATCAGAAAAAGGCATTTATTGGCATAAACCGACAATTGCTAGTAATCGGGTTTCTCATGGTCAATTATAATACGGGTGGGTGAAATCAAGCATTCTGATTGGTTGAGAGGGAGTTCCGGGGTGTGCATTATTGAGCGATGAAGTACTGTGCGCCTTTTTACATTTACCTTAAAAGGGAAGCGTTCCATATTAGTGCGCACTCAAAAAGTAACTGTACAAATGTTTACAATTAAGCTGAGGAGCGTTCCATATTGGTGCGTTATCAAAATAACGGATTGTGCGCGACCGTTATTAGTTGTCATTTCAAGCTTGACAGTAATCACATCAACAACATGTTTCGTGTTAACTTCGCACTTCCAACACCGAGCCACCGGATAAGAGAGCAAGAGTGGTCGGAAGCAAAGTCATCAAAGAAGAAGGGGACATGAGAAACGTGTTCCACGGATGCACAATTAATGGAGATATCCAAATCAATATAACCAAATATTGACAACAGCCTTATTCTATCGAGTAACTCGTAACTATAGTATAGCCTATACCCAGTGCCTACATTTGAATGATTTAGATTGTTTAGGCCTAATGTTTAAATTAAATATTATTTTATTGAAAGTGTCCCATTGTCATTGTTGTTATTTTAAAGGCAACTTTTATAAAATGAGCATTGAGAATGAATGAGATGGTGCGAGATCTAGCTAGGCTAACAAACGTGAAGTTCACAATGCTGTTTATCCGTTGCATAGCAACAGCCACACGTACGGGACTATTTTCTCTCGGCTACTGAAATGGATACACAACGTTTGTTGGCTATAACTATTTTGTGCTGAAAGACAGCTTACTATTTATTCACTATTTATAATTTCGCTGGTAACCGTATTATAAAAGCAAAGTACGTGTTCCAGGGTTTGCCGGCCATCCGCTGCGCGTCGGGCCTAACAACACCCTGGAACACGTACTTTATTGACGATAATGTACTGCCTCTCGTACCTTATTGCTTAAGTAAATGCACTCGTGGCGTAGTAGAATAAAACAGTTCCATTAGCAATAGTAGTAAAAGAGATATTAGCAGCACCTGCAGAGTCACCTCTTGTAAATTGTATTAGGTTCAAATACTATCAAACTGTCTTGTGACTCCACTAATCAGCTAATTAATACCAATCACCTGTGTGAGAGACTGAGTGGTGCGTGTCTGTCGTTGCCACGGTGATGGTGCAGCTATGATTGCTAACATGCTGAGGGGCAGAGAATAACAGAAATGTAGCTAGAATCCACACCTCAAACAAGTTAACCTAGACGCAAAACTATACGTCCAATCCAAAAAGTAAGGATACTTTCCGAGACCCAAGACTCTGCCGAAACCAGAGATGTCCTTTATATTTCTGTGCGGTCAGAAATACGACTCTACCGGCAGTTTCAAAATCTTGTTCCTTTTGCTTTCTCTGACGATTTTGTCACCAGATTTGCATTGATCTCTATGGGGCGAGAGTTGGACTTTGTCTCGCTTTCGTGGGGCTCTGAACAAATGTGTACGTCTGTTGGATTCAACAGACAACTGTCTACGACCAGCACAAAATTAGCTATCTATTGATCCACAAATTAAGCATGAAGAGCGAAAATTGTGGCAATGCTGGCAAACTAGAAATATTTTTTCAACGACATCGGAAGCTCCCCTCCACTCTAAGCGTTTCAGTCTGCACTCTAGGCTTTCACGAACACACTCATGTAAATCTCAGAAACGGCTTGAAAAAGTCATGAAACATAATCAGTGATATTGAAAAAAGTTGAATAGATACCAAAAAGCTGAATAAAAAAAAAATTGTTTAGGGTTTTTGTCAACATTTTAAAGTTTAAATTGTGGCTCTAGCTGAAAGATTGAGGAAGAAGAAGGACTTGGAAGTTGAAGAAGTTTTAAGAAGTTTGAAAGGATTTGAAAAAAAACTCAATTGGAAAACCATGTTAAAAATATTATGAATATTGATTTATATTAATTCAAGCATAAGAGGTACAAGGCTGAAAAGTCACAGCAGTCATAGCTTGAAACTGCTGAATTATTTGATAGCTGAACGGTTTTAATAGCTGAAGATTTGAAGGCGCTGAAAGGTGTCAAGGAAGAAATAGAAGAAGAAGAAGTTGAATAAAGATTCAAAGAACAATACTTAGAATGCTGAAGCAGCATTCCAACAATAACTAGAAACGGCTGTTCCTGCGAAACAGCAGTGAGAATGCTGAAAACCTGAAAATTGTGAAAATTTAGTAGAAAGTTATAAGCTGAAGCGCCTGAAAGGTATTTTTGAAAGGGGCTGGAGCTGGACGAAGGTATAAAACTACAGAAAAGAGAAGAAAAATGCAAAAGTACTGGCAGTTGGAAGGTACTGCTGTGAAAGGTATTTTTGAAAGGACCTGGAGCAAGATGAAGGCAGACAACAGAAGAAAAGAGAAGAAAAGAAGAAGAAGAATGCAAAACAATAAGGGCAAAAATTCAGAAAGATGAGCTGCAGGAAAATGTGAAAATTTAGCAGAAAAACAGTTGCTGAAGTCTGGGTTGAATGAATTTGAAGGTAAAAGGACAACACTGGAATGACTTGAACTTGCTGGAAAAACGTAGCAACCGTTGGTCATTGGCAACAGACTGGCAACATTTCTAACCTAGAATCTAGGTTTCAGGTTCAAGACTGAGGAGAAACTAATCATGTGTGCCTGCACACCCAGTCCTGTTCACTTAATTTAAGATTACATAAAAATAATAATTAATAGTGCAGGGTTGCCAATGTTGTAGTTGTCCCTGGTGAGTTTTTTATACTTAAATAATAAGATCATGCTACATCTAACCAGCGGATCATTTCTTGCAAGTGTGTCAAAGTGGTATTTTTACAGACTTTACAGACAATAAAAATCAAGAAAGAGCAAACATTTTAATGTATTTCAAACTGTCATCATTCAAAATTGGCTGAATATTTGAAAAAGCTGAATGATTTGGGAATAGCTGAATGTCTTGTGAACATTTTAAAGGTTGGGTGGTGTCTCTAGCTGAAAGTATGCTGAAGTAGTTACGTTTGAAAGAGGAGGAAGCATTTTAATGATTTGAAAGGATTTACCATTACTTTTAATGGGAGAATAATTTGCACAAAAACCTTAATACATAAAAAAGTATAAAAGTGAGAAATGAGAAGTCATAGCACACATCTCCTGAAAGAGCTGAACGTTTTGATACAAAAATTGTAGGAATCGGTGAAAGTATGCAGGACTAGTTAAAGGACAAAAAACGGCGGAAGAACTAAGAAGTTGGAAAAACAATAGTGAGAATGCTGAACAGCATTCTCACAACTAGAGAGGGTACAATTTCAGGGGAAATTGTAGGGTGTGCTTGCTTGCGTCGGTTGCAGGTGGGTCCGTCCTCTAAGTTTTTCCCTTCTAGTGATATTTTCAAGCATTTAACGCTAGCCCATTGCATATTTCATTAAGAACCCCCTTTGAAACAGCTGTGAACCCCCTTTGAAACAAGCTACTGTAACAACGTTGTCACTGGCAGTATATTTCAGATGGAATCGCGATTCAAACAGTACCGTCTGCTACTGAAAATATGCCCCCCAAAACGTAAATAAGTTTGACATTAATGTAGGGGGAAATGGCTAATTCAAAATAAGTTTGCTAGAGGAAAGCTAGCTGCTGTTGCTCCACATTTCACTGATTGTTTGAAAGCGCCGGAAATGAGAAAGTTTCTTTTGACATAAAGTTTAGCTGTGGCATTGAAGACAGTACTACACACTGCCAGTGGGCGAGGCTGACGTCAAAACAAGCCGCGGTGTCACTCAAATTCCAAGTTTTACACAAATCACAAAAATATGCTGACCCGATGGCTGTCTTTGCAATCGCCATATCTTTAAAACACTGCCCTCCTTCTGATTTTTGATGTAGAATTGACCCTGGTACGAAATTAAGAAAATACTCATCAGAGATCGACAACAGCTGACGCAATCGTCAACGGAGGCTGACGGGGCTCTCACGTAGCAAACCAATCAAAGTTTTTACAGCAACCTACATTAAAATCTCACCATCTGGCTGTCTTCACAATAGTCATATCGTCATAACATTGCCCTCCTTCTGTTTTGTGGTGTAGAATTGACCGAACTATAAAAATACGAAAATACTAAACTACTATGACGCTTGCATGGCTGCCGCCTAGGCAGTCTCACGGGCGACCCGCACTCGCTCAAATTACAAAGACTTTCACAACCTAAATAAAAAATCAGAGATGGCAGTTCCACTCGAAATTGCTTTCTCAACAAAACCCAATGGTTGGTAATTTTGGAGGTTGGCATTTTTCACTCATAATCCAAGCTCCAATTTGCGTGCTAGAACGTCTCTATCACGTTGTATCCATGCGTCGTTGCTAACGTGTGCTGACGTAGTGACGTAGGCTAGCACTGCTACCCTTCGTTGACAGAAGACACTTTTCGCCCCAAAAACTTGACCTCAGCCTAAACCGTGCAACGGAACGAAAATCCCAATAGAAGCAACGCAATCGAGACCAAGACGAAACTTTTGACACCTAGGTTGTCTATGTAGGCCAAATATTGACTGAGTTTTAGGGGTGGGAAAATAATAAAAATAAGAAGATATATGTGAGAGAACAAAGGTTGTGCCCTTGCCGAAGGCAAAGCACACCCAATTAACTAAAACAGTCAGAAATGCGTTAAAAAGGTATATATTATTATAATAATCACATTGAACCTTATGTATACCTAGCACACAGACAGACTGCTTGTCCTAGGCTAAAGAGCCTCTGATTTTTTTTAAGGCGGCTCCAAAAAAATAAAAAGGCAAAAAAGGGCTTCTTCATTGCTAATCAACCGAAACTAGTCTTCAGCGACACTGCAATCAATGCACGCAACAAATCAGACAGCATTCATTAATGTTACACAGCTAACTGTTACCACGCAAACTGTTCCAACTAGCTTTTACAAAAACTCCTTTGTTGGACTCCAAACATGTGAGGTGGATATTTCTGGAGTTTTGGTCTTCTCGGACCATCCTGAGCGTCCATGCTAATGTCACTGATGCTGCTATAGTACTATGCACCCTCAGTAGTGGTGGAGGGTTGACCTCCTTGACCACAACGTTCCTCCCCTTAAAAATCCCCACCAGATACCCCTGCCATTTCTTCTTCTTCTACGTCACTCTCGTTTCTTAATCGTTCTTCCAAACGTGGACATTTAGGTAGCAAAAAACAATGCATTGTTGATGTTAACTTGAAACTATCATGCACTAGCTCGCTTTCTCCTTCAACCGTCCGGTAACGTCAACGTTTACGCGTGCGACGTGAAAATCGGGTCATAGGGTATGACAGAATGATTGCTCTGTGTCTAAAACAATCTGTTAGTTTCAATAATTATAATTTCAATAGTTATAATTTTACACAATAAATAACGCAGAATGACGTTGATCTTAAAATGGTACTACAACACACAGAAAAAGTAATTAGCTCGCTGAAAAAAGTATGTTACTGTCTGAGCAGTGTGGAGCTGGCATTGGTTTTCTGGACATTCTAAAGACAATCACCAACAACTGCCAACTTTAGAATGTTGGGATTTGTTGGAGTTTGTTGGGGCAGTGTGCAAGCTGCTTAACCAGTGGATCATTTCTTGCAAGTGTGTCAAAGTGGTATTTTTACAGACTGTATTAACACCGTAGGCTTGAATAATAACCGAAGGCGTGAAGCTAGAGAGAGGATGCAATGGAAAATTTCCTACATGAGCTAGATCTACTGCTTCAAATTGAAAACGGAGACCATCTTTTGATTAAAGACAAGTTCCTTAACCTCTGTTGTCAATATCGCCAATAAAAAGTAAATACTCTTCAGTTACGAAGCATTTGTTTGTAGCTAGGTAATGAATGATAGTTATTAGACCGTATGTGACCTGGTTTCGCCGTTCTATTAGCAGCCATGATGACAGTAGCGTCACTAGAATGGCCATAACTAACAAAAGATCAAATATCGAATCTGTCCGCTGTTCTACATTGCCCACATAAGTAAGGGATAATGCCCGACGAGGTGTCCAATATCACCTGATAATGGCCGATGCGGAGGCGTGAACCGTCCGACGCAATGTACAAAATTAATTTTTACAACGGTTGCTTCCACAGTTAGCTGTGTAACCCTAACCCATAACTAACAAAAGATCAAATATCGAATCTGTCCGCTGTTCTACATTGCCCACATAATTACGTTTATACCATGGTCTGGGTGAATACTCGATTCTGATTGGCTGCAGGGGTGTACATTTTCCGGTGATATACGGACACCTACTGGGTCATTGCAGCAAAACTGTCTTTTCACCGTTCTAAATTATTCCGCTGGCTACATAGTATCATGAGCCTGTACAACGTGTCTGAAATAAGTAACCATAACAACGGGGACGGAGTCAAAGCCTCCATTTACAATTTTGAAAGACTTTAACAAGCTAACTTGTATTTACAATAATGAGTGACTTGAATATTTATTTTAAACCTATTTGAAAAATTTTACTTTTCTGAATGTAGTGTGTCAGTGTCACGTAACCGCTCATCTCACATCCCATTCGCTATTCACCTCAATCTACTGCAGACAGGCTGCAGCCAACACGACAGTAGCAGCAACTCTACACATGGCCGATTATTTTCTTCTTAAAAATCTTGATTTTATTGGGGACAATGACATGGCTCGATAGCTGGCTAGTCTTGTTGTTAAACATACTGTAAAATTATAATTACTGTTTGGAGAATATGTGAACTTTGATGCGGTCATCTCACATCCATTTTCGATTCAACTCGCTCCACAGGCTGCGGCCGTACTGTAGCCTAGTACTAGTATATGGCCGATACCTTGTTCGTGAAAATCTTGATATTGATTTTGGGACAGTGACATGGCTGGTTAGCTAGCAAATCTTCTTGTCAAACATACTGTAAAATTGTATTTACTGTTTGTCAACCGTACACAATGTTATTGCCTTTTAATCTTGCTAGCAATAACGTTAGCTTTCGGGCTAATAGCTCATCCAAAGGAAAGCCGGTGTTGGTTCTATGAGTTGAGCGGACTAGAAATATCAGAGTTGGCTAACGTTAAAAACGTTAGATTTTCTTCTGCAAAACGCATGAAAACATTAATTTATGTTTGGAAAAAAAATCGTTGGCAAGTGACCATGGTATAAGCGGGATAATGCCCTTCGAGGTGTCCAATATCACCTGATAATGGCCGATGCGTTCCGTTGCATGGTTTAAGTTTAAATTACGTTTTTGTGGCGAAAAGTGAAGCTAACAGTGGCTAACTTGCTAGCCACAGTCACTGACGTGATGTTATACCTCACTAACGTCATGAAAACATGCGTGACTACCTCTAGCAGAACATTAGTTTAGCAGCTCCTTAACTTCTGGGAGATAACTAGGCTAACTATAGCTTTACTGCAAGGCAGCTGCATAAACGCCACATGGAAAGAGGCCAGGGTGATAAATATTTACTCATTTTACTTTGTGATATGAAACACAATTGTAGTTATCTACTTTCGGAAACAGTAGTCTACTATTTCACTGAAGCATTAGCATCATGACATTAGCCTCTGTTGCCCGGGCAACACATACAACAGCGGTCTATGATGCATCTGTTTTCAATCGTTAAAATAAACATTAATCACAAATACATTTTCGTTCCGATTTATTATGACATTAGATTACAAGTAAACGATGTGTTGGTGAAATTATCATTACCTGTGTAGCCTACGCGAGACACTATAGTAGCTAGCTAAGAAAAACATCTCCGCAGCTGTTTAGGAAGTCAAACGGCGACAGAACATGTTCGGCACTCCCCTTACTTAAATCAAAAGTCTTTCAATCGGTGAAACTATCTGACTACTAACCTGAACTTCATTGCCACAGCCTAAACTTTACCACAGCCTAAATTTAGGCTGTGAACATGAACAGATTGAAGTTCATTTTCATGAACTTCAATCTGTTCATGAAAATAATTAATTTCAGCCTAAACCGTACAACGAAACGTTAAATCCAATTCAACCAACGCAATCGCTACCAAGATGAACACAGCAGTAATCTAGTACTGTACTGTAGTAGTACAATTTACCGGGGCAGCTTCTCCACACAGGGCTATATCGCATTTTGTGTTGTTCAGGTCAGGTAATGGCAGAGCGATGTAGCGGTGGCAGTGATTGTCTTCTTTGTTAGGCGTAGCGACGGTTGCTAGCTGTGTTAGCTAACATTACCTGGCACTAATCACCCCCCACTACCTGTACATCTTGCACACGAACAGTGCTCGATAAGTCTCAAACTATTTAAGACTTCAATATCTATGTTCTGTAGAGCACTTATCAGCCCAAGTACCTCTACAAAATGTGTGCCAAAATAATATATCCTGACAAGCCATGCTGGGGGGTATTCGTCGTAGCTCGCTAAGCGGTTTAGCGAGCTAATTTTCAGGCTAAGAAAAACGCCCCTCTTTTTGGTTCGTGGAAGCAACTTTAGATAAATCACCATAGTAACATATCAATTAGCACTAACCTGCTCCAGAGCAGGCTAACGTAAGTGTAGCTGGATAAGCTTGCCACACCCCCGGAAAATAACATGGCAGCTCCCTTTTTGAGAGACCCAGTTGACCAAGGAGCTATATTTTAGTTCGATTACCTTTCCATACCAATAGAGTTCTTCGTGATTGCCAAGATCCTTTATTTCACACGGATGAGTTCTTATTTGAGCGATATCGATTCAGCCGACAAGGACTCATTTATTTGCAAGACCTTCTCGGGCCGTACATTGCAAATATCACACGCCGCAGCAAGCTTTATGCTTTATTATGAGTTTATGGTGCTGTATGTGAATATGTAACGCTATGTTTTAGGAAATGTCTTGTCTTATCTGTTGTGCCTGTGCTTTTTATATGTTTCACTGTGGGAGAGTGGGAAACGTCATATCGATTCCTTTTTATGTCTTGACATGTGAAGAAATTGACAATAAAGCTACTTGAAACTTTAACTGTGCTTCAGACTCTGCATATAGTCCAGGCAAAGTAACGTTTTACGACAGACTAATTGTAAAACATTTTTTTTAGCATAGATCATTTCTATGAGGTGTCCAGAACAACATACTAAAAGTCCTAAGAAATCCTAGTTGTGGAAATATGTTTAATTCTCATCAATCCGAGATATGTGCCAATAAGGCCAGGCAACATCCCAATGGGGCTATTTTTTTCCTTTACTCCTACCACAATACAACTTTACATAGTAAAAGTATACATAAAAAGTAACTTTTTTTGTATTACAAGTTTCTTTTGAAATGTATTTGAATATGCACATGAGCTTATTGAATATGTCCTAATTTGCATAGGCAGAAACACCATTCATATGTATGACCAATACATCGGCCCAATCTCCAACCAATCATCCTACTGCCAATGGGTGATGGCTATGCTGCTTTTAGACTGGCCTCTAACCTGAAAACTGCCTGGCTTGGTAGTACCTGCCAGGGGTATAACCCCCGCCAGTATAGTCTTCAGGGTCACGGAGGCACACAAGCCTCCCCACCACGACAAGGTAGCAACAACAGGGGAGGACTTCTTTTTGTGTTTTTTTATGTTTAAAAATAATAATAATATCCAACCTGGATCCTCGACCCCTTCTCTGTGGCTCTCTTGGTTCTGGCACCCCCTATATCAATTCCTGGTTTGTTCTTTGCTTAGTTCTTTCCCTCTGGGTCATATTCATCTGATAAATCAGGCAACTGTGAGTTTGTGCAGCTAGTACCACGACATTCTCCGCAAATGGCAGTGCAAGGGAGTCCATGTTTTTTGCATGTGCATCTCTTTGTGCTGCAGTCTTTCTTGCAACTACAGCGGACTACATCTAGTATATCTGGTGGTGCTGCAGGCTGATCGGTCATTATTGGCATAAATCTCCCATCCAAAACATGCCACCCCCAGTCTTTTGGGTCCATACGTTCACTTGCCCCTTTCCACTCCATCATTTGGAAAAAGACCCGAAGACTATGGAACTTTGCAGCTGTTGACGTTGGAGGGAGAGTTTGAGGTTCCACTGGAGATGAGTTCTGAGTTACTTTATCACAGAATCTCCTGTATCTCAGCATATCCAGTGATTCATCTTTTTTGCCTCCATACAGTGATACTAGAGCTTTTTCACCTGCTGCAATGATGATGCCTTTTCCCACATTTTCCCACATGGAGACTTGCTGGTGACTCTGACGGGAAGTATTTAAACTTGTAATACATAAAAAGTTACTTTTCATGTATACTTTTACCATGTCAAGTGTTATTGTGGTAGGAGTAAAGGAAAAAATTAAGCCTATTTGGGTGTATTTTGGGCATATTCGACTAGTGTATAGCTCATTTGCATATTAAAATTCATTTTCAAAGAAACTTGTAATACAAAAGATTTTACTTTTCATGGGTCATTTTCATTTTGAGAGGAGTAAAGGAAAAAAATAGCCCCATTGGGGTGTAATGTTGCCTGGCCTTATTGGCACACATCTCGGATTGATGAGAATTAAACATATTTCCACAACTAGGATTTCTTAGGACTTTTAGTATGTTGTTCTGGACACCTCATAGAAATGATCTACGCTGGAAAAAAATATTTTATAATTACTTTAATTTTTGGCTCCAAAATTAGTTACTTTGCCTGGACTAATAGCCTTGAGGTTTTTTGCGTCAGGTATAGGCTACATTTTTATACAGTATAGACGATGCAGAAAACATTGGCAAAGCCGCAGCATGCGTTGCTGTAAGAAAAGTGTACTTGGCGCTTAACCAGCTGATGAATCAATTCATCATATTCCCTGGCCATGTCTCAGTCAATGAAATCAAAGAGGGATTTACACATAGGCCTACATGCATATACACATATAGTACATGATATAAGCGCAGTAGCCTACATATATCCTCATAAGTGTCTATGAATTTGTATCAATTAGATACTCTTTGGCCTTGTTTTTATCTAGCCTACTTATTCTGAAAGAGTTGAGATCATTATTTTCGCTAGCAAGATCTCATTCGATTATTAATTTCCATTAAGCCTACTGCCAGCAGGCACATTTAAAGAAATGTGATCTGATTGATTGGGGTAATGAGGCACTTAAGATGAGCCTATACATTTCCCCCAAACTTTCGCATTTAGCTTATCGGCAATTTTTTGCCAAGCTGCTTGTCTTGCTCTGGCAGCGGTGTTTGACTTAGCCATGATAATATGCTTATTGTCTTCGTAGAGACTCATTATAATAGTTTGCTCGGATGGCGAGAATAGCCTATCACCGCTCTCTCTTTCGTCTTTTCCGCCATCATACCGTTAGAAAATCACGGTTTTGGTGATCGACCTTTCCTGCCTTTTGAAGTAGGACTTGCACGTGCAGTTTCCCTGATAAGTTTAGCCTGATTGAAATTAACCAGATGATTTGGATGCGGATCAGCCGTTGACAAACCGAGATTTGCTGTTCTCACTCATCTCGCTAATGTTAACGGGCTAAAGGGACAATTGATGAACTTAGCTTCAACCCTTACGACGAACGGGGCCCAGATCAATTTGATCTATAAGGCCAGCATGTGATCTCTGACACGTCTTCCATCATCTACTGAATCTAGGTGTCCCTGCTTTCGATCTTGTGCAGCTGTGTTGGTCTGAAGATAACCACGCCCCTCTCGTTTGCATGTGAGACTGGAAATAAATACAGCACAGAAATAAATGTGGTGCTCGGAAATATATGTGGCGTTAGGAAATAAAAGTCTCAAAAAATAAATAAATGTGGCATTAGGAAATAAAAGTCCCATGAAATAAATAAATGTTTTTTCAAAAATGTCCTTTTGAAATGGATTCAGCTATAAAATTATATGATGCTATATTCATATATTTATTGCCATCTTTTTTTTATTTCAGGGTTTATTTCATAGCCTTCGTTATTTATGTATTTATTTACCGATTTATTTATTTAATTGTGACTAACTCGGCATTCCATACATCCATTTATTTTGCACTGGACCGTTAGCGCCCTCATGGAACTAGGATCTGCAACCAGTTCATAACCCGGAAGTTTCCTGAGAGTGGAAGTTCTCCCCATAGATATATATAAAGGCTAGACAAAGAACTTTTGACTAGAAGTTGCTATATATAAAGCCAATAGAACGCTCCATTGCAACACCATCACCCAGTAGCAGCGCTACGCATCCGCCATTTTGGGGTGAAAGCGACTCGGCAGTCCAATATGTTTGTTGCTGTCGCTTCGGCAATACCAGCTACTTTGTTAAAAAAAAAAACGGAATGACGACAACACAGAATAACGTAATCACTAGACTAGTGATCATCAAATCCCTTTTAACAGTTTATTTCACACATGCATCAGATAATCGGGAATGTTGGACAATAAATATAGAACAGCAATAGAACAGCTTTACAGTAAACATTTTTTTTGCAGTAAATTAATGACCGTTAAAGCAAGACTCAAATGTGTATTTAATGATTGGATTCGACAACTGATAACAAAAAAAACATATACAAGACAATACAGCATTTACTGTAGGTGTAGCTATTAAGTGAACAACATTTACTGATGCATTAATTTAAGAAATGTTCTATTGCGCTTCTGATTTGGCTGTGAGATTCTCTGATTTTGAGTGTGCAAGATATGATGTATTCTAATCCTTATCAAGAGTCTAACCATGTAAATTAGTGACTTTTTGCACTTTTCTGTGTCACACACTACTCCCCTGCACTCGCACACAATCACCATACTACTGGTAAATAGCTTCCTACCCATCCCAACTGTGTGGATAACTGAGCTGATGTTTTTTCAGAAGTTAGACTACAAAGCTTTACAAAATCCACCAGTGCCATGCTGGGCACTTTAAGGCCCTTCTCTCCTAACTGGAGGTCAGCATACTGTTTGTCCTTGAGGAATGCATACTGTGAATCAGCAGGGATATCTGTGGTCAAGATTTTACACTCCTTACAGGGACCATCTTTACTGTCTGCAAATTTCCTCACAACCTTACTGGCCATATACCCAGCTATGTAAACCAGTACATTTCCATCATGGTCAAAGGCAGATGCTGCTGAAACTGGTGGCCTCATCTCACTCAGCAGGTCCAGGGCACGTTTTGGTAGGACACCCTCAGGGATCTTGACATCAGACTCCAGCACAGCAACACTGTTCTGGAAATACAAAATACATACAAATATTAATGTGAATCTGAATCAACATGCACCAATGCTACAATTTTCTATATTTCATAATTACCATTTGTTAACAAACAAGTATTCATTACTTTTTAATTAATTAATTAAATTAATTAATTTTACAATTAATTAATTTTACAGTTATCACTGACACCTTATTAACATCGGCCTTTCTAGTCTTCTTCAACTGGTTCACTTCCCTAATCTAACAGTTTGTTGTTGCTTTTGGCATGTCTCATGTTCTTGCAGATAGCTGGTCCTGGCTGAGTATGCTCCCTGGATTCTGAGATTCTCAGTTTTACTATAGGTAGATAGCTGGTCCTGGCTGAGTGCTTTCCCTGACCTCTCTGACTCACTAGTCAAGTGGATGACCACAGAGCAGTCCATCGGCTCTTCTTGATGGATAATAAAACAAGTTATTGTAGTGTAAATATATACAATTTTCAAAAAATTCAGAATAACCAAAGATCACTTACCATGATCTCCAGAACTAAAGGAAGATATTTGGTGGGAATCAAATTGATTGTCTAGTGAATAGTCCATTGGCTGCTCCACCTGGTCAGCTTTGGCTCCCGCATTAGCAGTGACAATGGTGGATCATCTACTTTACAATCAGTAGTCACTCTAGCATAGCTGTGTTCGTCCATAATCTTCTCAGTAGTGATAGTGACCCTGGGACCTTCCTGGGAGATATAGCAATGTTCAGCTGATATCTGCTCCGTGTCAATGACGACCTGGGGACTCTCCTGGGAGGCGTATGTGCTGAACTGCAGCAAAAAGGTGTCAAGGTCTTGCTCACAGTTGGTCTTCTCTGAGTTGTTAAACATCAATCCTGTAGCCACAGCCCGGTATTCACACTCAAAATGGACAGAGTCAGGGCTGTCACGGTTACCACCACGAGCTGAAGACAAAAACACCATATTAATTACAGTTACAACTTACAATAAAGAGTTACAATAAACCATGCAATGCAAGGTACTGAAATACAATACTTATTTTTACATACCCCTAATGGTTGAGTAGGCATTCTCAAGGCAGTCTTGATTCAAGCGATTTGTCAAAAGGTAGGAAACCTGGTGACGTTCACGGAGATCACACCAGATCATTTTCAAGCACACAATGTTGTGCTGCCACCCCTCTACACATGGGATCTGCTTAGATCCAGGGAGAGCACGTACAAGCTTCAGGCGGGGGAGCCACTCCATACACTTTTCCAAGAATGGGAAATGGGCAGATGCATGTGAGAGAGCAGACTTCATCTTGTGGGAATCCTTGAGCTGCTTGGAGTTGAAGCAGTTGAATATGCCATCAAAGTTTTCACAGAATTTGGCAGCAGCCATGTAGTTCCTCTGCGCCTGAGAGCTGCTTTACATGTGCCAAGGTCTTTATCCCCACAGCAACGGAGTGGCTCAGGACCTGAGTAGCAAACCTTACTCTCATGGAAGCAAACGGTGGGAGATACACATGCTTCTTAGTAAGACGGCAACACAATCGAATGTCCTGTTTGCCGTCGTAAGTATACAGATCCTCCAGAATGGTCCAGAAGATGTGATCACCATCCAGTGTGAACCCGCTTCTGCGGCAGTTATTGCGTATATTCTTGATCAGATGTGGTGGATCCCACAGGCAGAACACTCTGACAGCATCTACTTCAAAGTATGGCTTCTCGTTTGTTACACCAAGACGAGCAAGCATCGAACGGTTACCATACCCTGGTCACAGATGAAGACTAAGCACTCCATCCCAGCCTTCCTTAGCTCACAAATGGCCTCTAACAGCAATGATTGAAGCCGGTTATGTGGTATGGGCCCACTAGTGAAGCAATATCCGAAGAGTTGCTTCCACTTCCGGAACAGCCCTCTTACCATGAATGCAGAGGCATAGTTGGCTACATATGGGGTATGCTGACCTCTACCTTCAATCCTGTCAGCAGACTCATTATAGTGGACTGTCTGTTTGAGAGACATTTCATCAGTGATGATGGCACAAACTTTATCCATGGGCTTTGTGGTCTCCATAGCCTTCTTCATTGTGGCAAGAATGTTGTGGTTAAAGCCAGGTTTGAAATCAATAGACTTCATAAGCTTCTGCAGTGTGCAGACAGATGGCATAGAAAACGCTTTAGACAGTAGCCTGTAACACTTTGGACTGGCATGTAGCAGAGACAAGAAGAAAGCTTTGTCCTGAGTGTTCCACCGAAAACCATGAGCCTTCCGCTGAGACATATGTATCTGTGTACTCACAAAAGCATATGCTTTGGCTGGAAAGAGCTTCTTCAACTGCTTCATCACTGACTCCTTATTAACACCAGCCTTCCTGGTCTTCTTCAGCCGATTCACTTACCTCAGTTTTGCCTTCAGTTTGCAAACCTGTACCTTCAGACTCCTAATCTTCATGTTCAGGGCATGTTCCTTGGCAGCAGCTTCAAGGCCTGTTGGCAATGACATTGGTGGCAACAGTGGTGTCAGTGGCATTGAAGGCCCTGCTACAGAAGCATCAAGTAGGTTTATATCTGTCTCTGAACCAGTGGGTTGTTGAACACTGTCTGCAGTGGATGAGCCTGCATTTGACAGGTAAACAATTTTTAAAAAATTGCCTGTAAAACAAACACAAATTTGGAAAATTATTAACTAAAATCACATTACAGCAAAACAACAAGGTGTTACTTTCCCTTAAGACCTCTCATCTTCCGAATAAACGTACTGGTACGTTTATTTTTTTTTACCGAAAAATCCACCCGGTACATTCTTATTTTGGACGGTACGTTTATTTTTGGGGGGGAAAATCGAGACATAATTTTAGAAAATTCCATGCATTTTTTTTCGGAAGGGAAGATAAATTTGAACTCTTTGATGTGAAAACGTTAGCTACCTTAGCTAGCTAGCTACTGGCAAGTACATTTACATTTACATTTACATTTATGCATTTAGCAGACGCTTTTATCCAAAGCGACTTCCAAGAGAGAGCATTACAAAAGAGCATAGGTCACTGATCATAACAACGAGATAGCCCCAAACATTGCAAGCAGCCAAAACATGAAGTATACATTGTGAAAAACCAAATAAGTGCCAAGGGGAAGAACCATAAGAGCATGCAGTTAAACAAGTTACAATTAAACAACATGAAACTCAAAAAAGTGCAAGAGTGTACCTCTAAAGGAGAAGACAAAAACAACAGTCAACAGTAAAATATTTCACAGTGAGTACAAGAATTTAAAACCGTCACAACTAACCAACAGGAGCAACAAGTCTCTCAATACGAGTCATTGTGATCCTGGAGGAAATTAACATCAGGTCCAGCCAAGCATTCCTAAGTGCCGTTGTACTCCCGGAACAAGTGCGTCTTGAGCCTTTTCTTGAAGGTGGGGAGACAGTCAGTGTCCCTGATGGAGGTGGGGAGTTGATTCCACCATTGGGGGGCCAGACAGGAGAAGAGCTTGTGTTGGGACCGGGCGCTCTTGAGCGGTGGGACCACCAGACGGTTGTCAGAAGAAGACCGTAGGTGGCGGGTGGGGGTGTACGGCTGCAGGAGAGACTTGATGTAGTCGGGTGCAGTCCCGTTCACCGCTCGGAAGGTCAGTACCAGAGTCTTGAATCTGATACGGGCCGTGACGGGAAGCCAGTGGAGGGAGATGAGGAGCGGGGTAACATGGGAGCGTCTGGGTAGATTGAAGACCAGACGGGCTGCCGCATTCTGAATCCTCTGGAGAGGGCGGGTTGCGCATGCTGGGAGACCGGCGAGCAGCGAGTTGCAGTAGTCCAGCTTTGAGAGGACAAGTGCTTGAACTAGCAGCTGGGTGGAATGCTCAGACAGGTATCTCCTGATCTTCCGGATGTTGTAGAGGGTGAATCTACACGACCGGGAGACCGCAGCAATGTGGGCTGTGAGGGAGAGCTCGTCATCCATGGTCACCCCGAGGTTCCTGGCAGAGGATGAAGGGGTCACCGTCGCCGATCCCAGGGTGATTGAGAGATCGTGGGAGATGGAGGGTTTGGCCGGGATGATGAGGAATTCTGTTTTGGCGAGGTTCAGCTGGAGGTGGTGCTCGGTCATCCAGGCGGAGATGTCTGTGAGGCAGGCCTCGATCCTAGCTGAGATCCCCGGATCAGTCGGGGGGAACGACAGGTACAGCTGCGTGTCGTCAGCATAGCAGTGGTAGGAGAAGCCATGGGAGGTGATGATTGGTCCAAGCGAGGTGGTGTAGAGGGAGAAGAGGAGCGGTCCAAGGACAGAGCCCTGTGGGACACCAGTGGAGAGCTGGCGGGGGCCTGACACTTTGCCTCCCCAGGAGACCTGGTAGGATCTTCCCGACAGGTAGGATGAGATCCACTGAAGTGCAGTGCCAGTGATGCCCATCTCAGAAAGTCTGGCCAGCAGGATCTGATGGTTAACCGTATCAAATGCTGCAGAAAGGTCCAGCAGAATGATGACGGATGACCTCGACGCCGCTCTGGCAGACTGAAGGGCAGAGGTGACTGACAGGAGGGCAGTTTCAGTGGAGTGACCAGTCTTGAAGCCCGATTGGTTGGGGTCAAGCAGGTTGTTCTGAGAGAGGAAGTTTGACAGTTGGTTAGATACAGCGCGTTCAATTGTTTTAGAAAAGAAGGGTAGTAGTGATACCGGTCTGTAGTTCTGGAGGACGGCAGGGTTAAGGGAGGGTTTTTTGAGTAGAGGGCTAACTCTGGCCTGTTTGAAGGCAGAGGGGAAAGTGCCGGAAGTAAGAGAAGAGTTAAGGACATGGAGAAGAAAAGTTATGATGGAGGGAGAGATGGTTTGAAAGAGAGGGGATGGGACTGGATCAAGGGGACAGGAGGTGGGGCGATGAGAGAGAATGAGGTCAGAGATCTCTGCCTCGGACAGGGGAGAGAAAGAGTTTAGACATTTAGTTGGGTTAGTCATAGAGGGCGAGTGGGTAGGAAAGGTGGGTTCAGGGAACCGACTGCTAATGTCAGCAACTTTTTTCTCAAAGAAGGAGGAGAAGTCGTCTGCTGTCAGGGTGGAGGGGGAGGGTGGGGGAGGTGGGTTAAGAAGGGTGGAGAAGGTAGCTTACATTAGCTAACGACGTTAGCTACCAACTGAAGGTTGTCAGTGCAAGCTAGTAAATGTTAGCCAGAGCCTCATTATGGCTCTGATGTTAGCTCTAGCTACTGTACACTCACATAACGGTTCCCATTCAGCACACCAGCATGACAGTCACAACCTATAGACAACGAGCCTCTCAAAAAGTATTTCCGTGGTTACCAGTGCGTCTTTCAGGATTGCATGCCGCACAAGACGCGGAATATGAGGTGCACCGGCAGTCGTGTCTACTATAAGTTTGTGAAGGTATACCTGTAGTCATGGTTATTTGACAGATTTGTAACTATGTATTTCCAAGCTACAGGCATTGAAGTATTTTCCTAGCAATGCTTTATTTGGTAGTGGTTGTCATGTTGACTGTAAGCTGTTTTATGAAAAGTGATAGTACTAGTACATGTATGTTTGTAACTAGACAGCCTCTTTTTTTAACTTTGTAATAACTATGTATTTCCAGTGGTTTTCATGTTATGTTGCAGTCATGTTGACTGTAAGTTTTTGAGGAAAAGTACTACCATAGGCCTATATTTGTAACCAGACAGCCTCTTTTTTGAAATTTTCTAACAATGATTATGTATTTCCAAACTACAAGTGTTGACGTTTTTTCCTAGCAATGGTATATTTGCTGTCCATTTCTATTCCTGATTGCAAGTGACAGTAAAAGATGCGCACTTACACTGGTAGGAACACATTTTGATAGCATATGGACACAGTTTGCGTGCTGATTTGGCAATTTTCCGGGGGGTACTTTTATTCCGGGGGGTACTTTAATTAGATTTTGAGGATTTGTCCGGGGGGTACTTTTATTCGGAAGATAAGAGTAAGACTGCCACTTTAAAATGGATAATGTGATAGACACTCTAACAGAAATCTAGAGTGACTGAGCTTTCACTCTAAAATGGATCAAATTTGACTGGCATCTCAAAGTATCCCTGAATGTATACCTATATTTACCTATATTTATCTTACGTTTCTTTGGTGGTAACTCCTGACGTGTCTTTGGTGGCTTTCTCCTTAACTCCACGTCCAATGGGGGTGGTGGGTTAGGGGCATTAATAATTGTGGGTACTGCATCCCATTTCAATCCTGCATGGCTACAAGGATATGAGAAAGATACAGTACCAGTCAAAAGTTTATTGTCCCAAAATATTAAGCATTTTTATGATTTTTCTAAACGTAATTACCATTTTATTGTGATATCTTTTCAGTATACATACACATTAGATGGTCTCTTGAACTGGGTAACGTGAAAATGTGTACTGCACACCCTGTAGTTGACATTAAGCCGCTGACAGCTTATCCCCATCAAAGATGCATTCCTTAGATGCTGCACCCACCGGGCACACCTGTAGAAGACAGTATAGTATGCATGTTTTTTATTTTTAGGTTGAAATAATTAGGTGATTATTTTAACACCACAGTCAGTTAATGTTATAGCAGTTAAAATAAGATGCTACTTAACCAGGCTTTCTTTCCACAGAAAGGAGGAAAGGAGACAGGGAAGTTCAATGATTTCATTAATTATATTACTCTCTACATTAGGCTAAGTGTGACAGGTAAGAATAAAGTGATATGAGTTCATATAACGTTATAATAGCCTAACGTTAGACCGTTTCCCAGGAGGTAGCTCTACACATAACGTTACAGTACTGTACTGTACATACAAAAATAAGTTATCAATGAAATATATTAATTCAGAAAATGAATTTAATAAGCTAATTTTAATTTAGTGTCATATCCCTATAAATAATTATTCTGGTTTCTATGGCTAGGACCTGCAGTTCCTAGAAGGAATTAAGTTTACTAGCCTACTACTAGACAAAAAAAACGTTAAAGTTAGCAGGTGCATAAGATTACGCTACCGACAAAATGTACCTGTCAGGGTCTTTCGGAAAGCGATGAAAGGCATAAATACCGTCACACTGGTAGTTGTTGCAGTTGATTGCCGAACACTGCTTTTTTTGAGTCCACTTGGACTTTGTTGTCATATTGTGTCTCTTTCTGTGTAACTGTTATAACTCTAGCTAGTATGTAACTATGTTACTATGAGTTGTCCAGTAATTTCAGTTGGACTTTTTAAATTTTCACCCCACAATGGCGGCGCGCTACCGAAGCATCCCCTAGTGACTGTTACCAAAAAAGCATCAGCGTGTCGCCTCTTGTGCTTCTATACTCTTTGGGCTAGATGTCTTACGGCGGAGTCTAGAACGTCCGCACATGGCGGCCATCTTGCCACAGTCAGCTTGCTCACCCATAACGTGGGTGAGCAAGGTGCGTTCGACATGGACTGACTTCATGCAGCGTTGCAGCTGGCTGCTGACTTGAAACAATTAATTCAGAGGCCTGTTCCATAAAGCGAGTTTACCGAATAAGCCAGACTTATGTCAGTTAGTCGGACTCATTTCTAGTTCATTCGGTTCCATAAAGCTAACTCAACGTAGTTCAAACTCGGTTACTATGGCAACTTAGGCTGCGAAACTAGTCTGGTCCGGGGCAGGCTAACTGTCAGGCTTACCGTGACTTGGTGCTTAACCAGACCTTCCTGTAACACTGACCCAACGGGAAAACGATGATTTATTCTCATTTTCTTATTCTCATCAGTTCAATATGTTCAACATTGATAGAAAATCAACTTAAATAGCTACATAGGCTACAACATTTAGCCTAATGCATTAAACGATGATGAACAATGATTTGATACACGCCACGTTAAACGTAGCCTATGGCTAGCCTAGTTTGTGATTTCAAATGTTTAGGCATCAGGCATAGGCCTATCTGAATCTAAATTATGCGAGTATAATTATCGCTATATAGTTGTTAACAGTAGTCTACAATTGCAAAACAAACCTAAATCCATAGGCTACATCTATATCCTCCATTTTCCCGACACAACCATGTTAAAAAGTTAGGCTACTGGGTAATGTATTGATTAATAGTAGGCTATTTATTTAAAACAATGTCAAACAAGTAAATGTTTAGAGGGTGTCTGTTTTTTAATCAACGAAGTAACTAAAGGTCTAAAAAAGGACCTCGACCTACGTAGCCTATCGTTCACGTCAATCATGGCGTGTCGTTTCATTTTGATGAAGCGGTGGATGAGGGAGCTGTCATAGTACAAGGCTTAAAGGGAACGTTCTTTCTGGAAGAAGTCACGTGGCCGTGTGCATTGCTTTTGCCGTGGTGGATTGTATGATTCATGTTTTACCTCTCGGGCTGCTTAAGAATAGGGTGCACGCGCAATTAGCTTGACTACTTAAATCTGACTTGAATTAGTAGGACTGCGTGAGCTGAAATTGGCCTTTATGGAACCTCTTTAGCCCCGCTTGACTTGTTAAGCTAATTCAAGTCTGGTTTGGGACTTTTAGTCCAACTTATTTGAGTGGCCTTTATGGAACAGGCCTCTGGTTAGACTTTTTGTCCGACTTGAGACAGCGCCGAGGCTAGGTCACTGTGACGTAGCCATCAAAGTACCGTGAGATCGATTCGAGAACTGCCGGCTGTGTAGCCGAGCGCATTTTCTCAAGAGCAACTGCACGGGTTCTAATGACGACACAGCTATTTCATGATTGGCCAGACTCACACGACAACTTTGACGCGTGTTTTGTAATTATTCTGACACCTCAGTTTCGCCAACGCTCAAATGCAGACCAAACAGTTTATTTGAATTAAAAATGTGTTGAAGAAAGAGATTTAGTCTGCATTTTCACTAACGGAAAGAGTAAGTTTAATTATAAATAAAGTAAAGTAAGCAAACAGCGCTTGATCGGCCATGACTGACGTCAACGCTGCAAACCACAAGAATGTCCGACTTTGAGGCGTTTTTAACCCCTCCCTAGCAAGAGTAGCAAGAGGCTACTCTCGCCGGTCATTTCATGCAGCTGCAGTCCATGTCGAACGCACCTATTGTGTTGGTGGTACATGTACTTTTTAAAGAACCATAACTTGCTCAATTGTCAACCGATTTTTAAACAGTTTGGTTTGTTATCAAGATCAGAGATGTAGTTATGCCACTGCATACTTATGAATAATTATGTTATGTTCTAAAAAATAGAATAGAAGTATGCAGTGGCATAACTACATCTCTGATCTTGATAACAATCCGTTTAAAAATCAGTTGACCATTGAGCAAGTTATGGTTATTTAAAAAGTACATGTACCAACAACACAATGTTATGGGTGAGCGAGCTGACTGTGGCAAGATGGCCGCCATGTATGGAGGACCAAACCTGCCAAAATGTAAAATAAATGAATAAACACAAATGTATCAATAAATGTATTTATACATTAAAACATATAAATATATAAAAATAAATGTATGAAAAAATATTAATTACGTATTTATTTACATGGCCATTTATTTCTGTATTTATTTATTTTTGTATTCATTTATTTCTTCACTCATTTAATTCTGTATTTATTTATTTCTGTGTTCATTTATTTCTGTATTTCCTTGTCCTTAAGCTAATGAGGTAAGCTGTCAATCAATGTATGTCACGGTGTCACCTTAACCCCATTGGTTGATCGGTATCAGAGTGCGAAGATGGACTTTCCATGCCTGGGGTTGCTATGGCTACTAGGGGTGGGCGATACTGCAAAATTTTGTATTGATCCGATTCCAAGTAAATACTGGGCCAGTATTGCCGATACCGATACTTTTTACTTTGAAAAGCAGCTGATCTACTTTTGTGTAGGGGAAAGCAATGCCTCATAATTTATGAAGTCAATGCATCATCAATATGCAAATTTGAATGAAAATAGAAAATTATGATGTAATTAACACTTATTAGGTTTTATGTTTATTGTATGCACCTGCCCACCAAAGTAAATTCCTTGTTTGTGTACACAAATTTCTGGTTCTTCTGATTTGCATTTTCATGATCATTGAATGCTTTAATGATTTTTTCCTTTAATTAGTTGAGAAGCTGAGCTTCTCTTTCTCTCTGCCATTATGCAGCCATCAGTGTGCTGCTGACATGCTAAAGGCCGATTTATACTTCTCCGCTTTCCAAAAAACGGACACATGGGAATGCCCTCTTCTACGGGGAGAGCCCCGGAGAGCTCGACGTGCACCTCCTGAATTTTCTAACTATCCGTCGTAATTTCGGATAGTTACGGATACCCCCTTGGCTGTGATTGGTCAGTATTAAGAACCGCTTGCGTCAGGGGCGGGGTTGCCGTGATAAACAGGACAAACAGAATCCTTTGACTGCCATTGCTGTAAGTTTTTACAATTCATATTTCAGCTAAACAGTACATTTAAATCAGCATCTGAATTAAAATGTGACGAGAAATGGGAAGTGTAGTTGCTGAAAATGTGCGTATTTTATTGATGAAACGACTAATTTGTAAATTTGCTCCGACTTCTCGATAACCTAGGTAAACACTCCACGACGACTTACAAAAAACTGTTGCGCCACCTACTCTTCTGGCGGTGAATTGTTTTCAGCACCCGCAGCCTACGGAAAACCATAAACGCAGTCTATCCGTCCGTATCCGTCCGTATCCGTGCGCCCGCCCATCCGTAAATGGAGACGCAGAAGCATATATCGGCCTTTAGTCATGTACTGCACGTGCACGCCGGCAACAACTCACACCATAGCAGGGGAGGCGGGGGAGGAGCAAAGTGAGCTTGAACGAAGTAAGAGGAGCAGTGTTTGCACAACCACTGTAAGTATGGAACGCCGAAAGGGTCACATGTACTCGTAATTTAAACGCGTATTTTTGATTGGACACCCGTTTAGGAAGCGCCTGCAGCTGTTTCATAAGCGGCTGCAGCCGTAAATGTGCAGGCGAAAGTTACACATGAATGTACGCGTTAGTTAATGCTTGCAGGCGTTAAATTATGGAACGCTGAAAGGGTCACATGTACTCGTAATTTAAACGCGTATTTTTGATTGGACACCCGTTTAGGAAGCGCCTGCAGCTGTTTCATAAGCGGCTGCAGCCGTAAATGTGCAGGCGAAAGTTACACATGAATGTACGCGTTAGTTAACGCTTGCAGGCGTTAAATAAACGCCTGTAGGCTATATTTACACGTGCAATTGCAGGCGTTAAATAAACGCCTGTATATTTACACGTGCAATTGCAGGCGTTAAATAAACGCCTGTATATTTACAAGTGTAATTGCAGGCGTTAAATAAACGCCTGTATACTTACACGTGCAATTGCAGGCGTTAAATAAACGCCACATGCAAATCACTGCCCACAATTTCCCTAGCTCCTCCTGCAGTTAGCTGGGCTAGTGTGATTGGACTCTTCCCTGTATTTTCAAGTACCAGCTCCTCCGCACTGTAGAAGCGGAAGATTTCGAAACAAGTTTAGTCCAGCACAGTCAGAAGTGGCAAGAAGGAACCTCCTGACACTGTAAGCAGACTCTAAATGACTGCACTCGGCTTTTGTTATCGGATAACGCTGGACACGACGACCTTCAATCCACGTTGACAAGGTACAGTTTTTTCGAAATAATTATTTGTGACTTAATCGTAATCTTCACCGGCTAGCTAGGCTAACAGGGGTTTAACTTGGTCACTATGTGCGGATAGCTTTTGTTTGTTTGTTTTTTAGCAATGGATTGCTATTGTGATACTTCTGAATTACTAGCTAGCCAGTCACTGACTAGTCTAGACTGTTGGATAAAGACTAGCTATTTGCGTTTCGTTGTTATCCGTGAAAGCTGCCATGTTAAGGCTGGAGGCTCCAGTGCTGCAAACTCTTTTGAGATTCGTTTTTTATTGTTACTTAAAGTCGATTAGTCAAGCTAGTTTGTATTTTAAGGCAAACTCACTGCTGAAGGCAAACAAGCTCAACCTGGCTGGCGTTAGCTTTTTCTTTTATCTTAAAACGAAACTTTTCCTATTTCATTCAAGCCTATGACGTTACCGGACCACCACAGGCTACGTTACCATATGCTACCACAACTTTTAGCTTCTAATATTACTGGTATTTCTCCCTTTAGGCTATTGGTATTTCTCCCTTTAGGCTATTTTTAGTTGTTAGGCGATTTATTCGGGAGCCTATTTGTTCACGTTCTTATTTCAGATACATATGGTCGATAAATTATTAGGCTACTGGTTTAGATACAACAACAAAAACTCTAGCCTTGTCTACTTTAACACCATTGTCTTCTTTCAGGATGGAATCAATGCAGCGAAGCCTAGAGTGGGCAAATGGGTAGCTCTTAAATGTTGTTTCAGCAGACGGCCTGATATCTGCAGGAGATTCGCACCTATGGTCGGCATGCACAACCAGATGGGAACCATTTCAGTGGGGGTGGGTGTCCACAGCTCAGCTAGTCCTTTGAGCTGTTTCACACATCGTTCTCTTGCTGCCCATTGCAGTTGCCCTTGTTCAGTATTTTTTACTGCCCTTGTTCAGTAATTGTTGATACATTCCAGTGGTATTTAACAGTGCGTGCCTGGAGCTTGTGCAAGTTAGTCTCTTAAATGTTCTGAGCACAGCATTGTATTATTGTTGCAGCCAGTTCCGGTTACCAGGCTCCATTGACCTGGAGTGGAGCTAGAGGTGCTCCTCATTATCACATCACCAGAAAGCAACTGAGGGGTCTGATGATAGATGGCAGATATTCTCCACGTGTACCACTACACTCAAACCACATCTAAGGTCAGTTGTGCTTGGGGTTGAATGCTATGAAATTCCACAATTTTGGCATGAATGGATTGTCAATAATCAAGTACTCTAGTGATACATTGTCTCATCTGGGCATTGTCAATCTTTCTGTCTTGTCAGGCACTTTGCATTAACCTGAGGGCAGCTGCCTTCCCATCAATGTCGCAGAGGCTGCACAGAAGGTACAGTGTTGCTGCTCTGAATTCTTTATGACACATCGATGGAAACTACAGACTGAAGGTAGATGCTCACTCTTGGTATATCTTGCTTATTGAAACTGTAGGTTGTAACATCTCAAACTCTATCAGGTAGCTCACTTGTTTATCAATTAGAGCAAAAACTGACATGGATATGTGAATTAGAATAGTTGTATGATGTTGCTGCTACTTTGGTTATTGATACAGTAGTAGCACCTTGAAATATACATGCTTATATTGACAGTCCAATGTTATGTTTTTTGTGATTTCAGGTGGAGGATAGTCATCCATGGTGGCATTGATGGTTACAGCTGCCTTGTGTTTCTCCACACTTCCAGCAACAAGTGCAGCATTACTAAATGCTGACAGTCCGTCCAGGCTTGTGCAGTATTTACAGGTATATGAAAGATGATCTGATCCATCGACGTGTTCATTTTTTAAAGTCATGTCCAATACAAAACAGTTCATTCTAGCATGCCCATCCACACCAAAGGAAGCCTCCTCATGCAGCCCATCCATCCACCATAGATGTTCACCACCAGCAGCAGAAGAGAAGGAAGTGGTGGATCCTCTGCAGCCCCATCCATCCCACATCACACAAATAAAGTATAACAGATTAGAGTTGAACTTATATTTCCTCAGATAACTTTGATATTTATGTATAATAGAGCATATAATGAAATGAATCACAGAATACGTATATTGCAGTATTTTGACCGGGGGGAAGACAGAACCCTGTGTGTGTGTTAGGAATTAAATTATCTGCAGTATGAATCAAGGATTTACACGTTTAGTATAGTATTCCCAACAGATGTGGTTACATTCTGTTAAAGGCACTAGAGATATTCCACAAACACAAGCCTAGCATTTTAGTTTTTCCAGATGGGAATGTACATGATGCAGCAATGTAAGGGCAGCATCGTCTAGACTTCTACTCTTCATGGAAGCAAACTGGAGTTGATCTGCCAGGTTCTGGACTGTCTCTTATAGTTGCAAAAGTATCAGACATTCAAAACTCTTCATCACCATTGATGTAAGAGCTACAGGTCAAACATCATCACATATGCTGACAAAGCCTCCACTGCCTCATCAAGTGTGTTGTCAAAAAACACTGACCAGTCTGTGTTATCAAAAGCAGTCCCTGAGATATATGATTGTCTTTACCTAACAATGAGCTAATTGCAGTTACATACAACTGTTAACAACCAAGTTGAAGACAGAAAGTACTATTTGTGGGGAATACTGCTTTGGTCGCACTCTTTTTGGTCTTTTGGTCTAGAAAAAAAATCTAGAAATCCTAGAAATGCGGTGCTGAAACTTCAGCTTCAAAATGCTCTCAAGAGTGGTTGATGGGGTGGAGGGAATGATGAAGAGTTGGATGGAGCGATGCAGGTGTATTTGGTGGAGGGGTGGATGGATGTGATACTGCAATTGTTATTGTTTATTATTGTATATGTATTTTAAATATATCCATATCTGAATAATCACATTTCCCAGAGTTTTCCTTGTTTCTTGCCTCTCAAACCCTTCAAATATCTTGTTGCGATCTAGTGACACTGCCTTTCGTCATCCAATTCGCTTAATAGAGTGACACTGCCTTTCGTCATCCAATTCGCTGTCAGGTAAAACTAGGGTCCTAGAACTGCGGTCCTGAAACTGCAGCCTCCGGTACTGCAGGCACATACTATTGATAATTCTTGATAACCACAGAAACATTACATAATATAGGGCTTAGACCCTGCATTTATATCACACAGTATATATATATATACTATACATACAATTAAGTGTCATACATCTGCCTCTGACTGGATTTTTCTGCTGATTTGTTTTTTTAAACTAAATTTCACAGCATTTCAGAAAACATCCAAACTATTTGTGGGATTGAATCAATAGAGGAATAACTTGGTGTTAAAAGTATCAGACTAGATCAAGAGGTTTTATACTCAAATCTCATTACTTTGAATGCAAGCATCTGCCAAAAACCTACAAGACAAAGACAACATAAAATACAAATTTCAAATAAATAATAATAATAAATAATCCTTTATTACAAACAAAAAATTTCACAACAGAATGCTATCAGAAGGTGTAAATTACAAATATATCTCCAAAACAGATGGTCCTACTCTCCACTGCTCTTTTATTGCTGCCAGCAGGGGAGAGTTCCGGCATAAAAAGAGAAGCCAAGTTTCATTTTTGATACATCTTTCCATGGTTATTGATTTACAGTGTACCGTTGCTCATTCATTCATTTCAATTACATACAATTAGCACAAACTGTGGACGAGGCCCAGGAAGCGGTGCTGGAGGCCTCTGAGGAACTCTCCATGTTGGGTTAAGTCCAATAAGTGGACCTTGGAGGAGAGGGATGCCTTGGTGGACCACAAAAGTCTACTTGAAAAGCAGGCTCAGGGATGCTGTTGAGCAGTGAGTTTTTATACATGTGAGGATTAAACGAACTGTGATTAGTCAATCTGGGTCGATAAATTGTATGACATTTTATTTGTATGTGTTATAGATTCAAAGAGGGTCTGTAATGTCTTAATCTCCTCCAGAATTCAACCAGACACCCAACCCTCTTTTTATCCACATGGAGAAACCTCTATTAGCCAAAGACTTGGCTTCTATTTTTATGTCGGAATTCTCCCCTGTTGGCAGCAACAAGAGTGGAGAGTAGGACATCTGTTTTTGGAGAGATTGGTTGCTGGAGGTGGAAGGTTAGACAAAAAACTGATTTAAAATTTCATGTCACATCATTTTAACCTCATCACTCACAACTCAGCAGGACATAAGTTCTCAGTATCTAGCATCTCTACTAGATGTATTCAATCAGTAACTACTTTCAATGACAGTATGGTGTTCACTGTATTAAGGTTTGCTTTTAAATGTGATGTTTTTTTGAATGATCTTTTGCAAAAATCCTGAGCTGCCCCGTCCTGAACGGCCCCGTCCTGAACCGCCTCACCCGTACCTCTGGGTACAGTGCTGTCTGCCCCTTCAACTCCTGTGGGTATGGCAGCAAAGAGGTCCTGCATTGCAGTGTTAGGTAGCATTTGTTGTGCAAGGCAAGTCCTAATGAGGCACCAGTCCCCTCTGATCTGCAGAGGGGACTGGTGCCTCTCAGTCCTTAAACCATGGTGGTTCCACTGGTTGCAGAAGTCTGCCATGTCTCTGTTGATTCAAGGCAGATACACATAATGACTACCCTCCACCTGAAATCACAAAAAACATAACATTGGACTGTCAATATAAGCATGTATATTTCAAGGTGCTATTACTGTATCAATAACCAAAGTAGCAGCAACATCATACAACTATTCTTATTCACATATCCATGTCAGTTTTTGCTCTAATTGATAAACAAGTGAGCTACCTGATAGAGTTTGAGATGTTACAACCTACAGTTTCAATAAGCAAGATATACCAAGAGTGAGCATCTACCTTCAGTCTGTAGTTTCCATCGATGTGTCATAAAGAATTCAGAGCAGCAACACTGTACCTTCTGTGCAGCCTCTGCGACATTGATGGGAAGGCAGCTGCCCTCAGGTTAATGCAAAGTGCCTGACAAGACAGAAAGATTGACAATGCCCAGATGAGACAATGTATCACTAGAGTACTTGATTATTGACAATCCATTCATGCCAAAATTGTGGAATTTCATAGCATTCAACCCCAAGCACAACTGACCTTAGATGTGGTTTGAGTGTAGTGGTACACGTGGAGAATATCTGCCATCTATCATCAGACCCCTCAGTTGCTTTCTGGTGATGTGATAATGAGGAGCACCTCTAGCTCCACTCCAGGTCAATGGAGCCTGGTAACCGGAACTGGCTGCAACAATAATACAATGCTGTGCTCAGAACATTTAAGAGACTAACTTGCACAAGCTCCAGGCACGCACTGTTAAATACCACTGGAATGTATCAACAATTACTGAACAAGGGCAGTAAAAAATACTGAACAAGGGCAACTGCAATGGGCAGCAAGAGAACGATGTGTGAAACAGCTCAAAGGACTAGCTGAGCTGTGGACACCCACCCCCACTGAAATGGTTCCCATCTGGTTGTGCATGCCGACCATAGGTGCGAATCTCCTGCAGATATCAGGCCGTCTGCTGAAACAACATTTAAGAGCTACCCATTTGCCCACTCTAGGCTTCGCTGCATTGATTCCATCCTGAAAGAAGACAATGGTGTTAAAGTAGACAAGGCTAGAGTTTTTGTTGTTGTATCTAAACCAGTAGCCTAATAATTTATCGACCATATGTATCTGAAATAAGAACGTGAACAAATAGGCTCCCGAATAAATCGCCTAACAACTAAAAATAGCCTAAAGGGAGAAATACCAATAGCCTAAAGGGAGAAATACCAGTAATATTAGAAGCTAAAAGTTGTGGTAGCATATGGTAACGTAGCCTGTGGTGGTCCGGTAACGTCATAGGCTTGAATGAAATAGGAAAAGTTTCGTTTTAAGATAAAAGAAAAAGCTAACGCCAGCCAGGTTGAGCTTGTTTGCCTTCAGCAGTGAGTTTGCCTTAAAATACAAACTAGCTTGACTAATCGACTTTAAGTAACAATAAAAAACGAATCTCAAAAGAGTTTGCAGCACTGGAGCCTCCAGCCTTAACATGGCAGCTTTCACGGATAACAACGAAACGCAAATAGCTAGTCTTTATCCAACAGTCTAGACTAGTCAGTGACTGGCTAGCTAGTAATTCAGAAGTATCACAATAGCAATCCATTGCTAAAAAACAAACAAACAAAAGCTATCCGCACATAGTGACCAAGTTAAACCCCTGTTAGCCTAGCTAGCCGGTGAAGATTACGATTAAGTCACAAATAATTATTTCGAAAAAACTGTACCTTGTCAACGTGGATTGAAGGTCGTCGTGTCCAGCGTTATCCGATAACAAAAGCCGAGTGCAGTCATTTAGAGTCTGCTTACAGTGTCAGGAGGTTCCTTCTGGCCACTTCTGACTGTGCTGGACTAAACTTGTTTCGAAATCTTCCGCTTCTACAGTGCGGAGGAGCTGGTACTTGAAAACACAGGGAAGAGTCCAATCACACTAGCCCAGCTAACTGCAGGAGGAGCTAGGGAAATTGTGAGCAGTGATTTGCATGTGGCGTTTATTTAACGCCTGCAATTGCACGTGTAAATATACAGGCGTTTATTTAACGCCTGCAATTACACTTGTAAATATACAGGCGTTTATTTAACGCCTGCAATTGCACGTGTAAATATACAGGCGTTTATTTAACGCCTGCAAGCGTTAACTAACGCGTACATTCATGTGTAACTTTCGCCTGCACATTTACGGCTGCAGCCGCTTATGAAACAGCTGCAGGCGCTTCCTAAACGGGTGTCCAATCAAAAATACGCGTTTAAATTACGAGTACATGTGACCCTTTCGGCGTTCCATATATAAGGGAGTTGTGTACTGAATGTAGAGAAGAGAAATGTAAACTTAAGTACTGATCTTTTCACGCGAGTATCGATCAATACTGATACCAATGTTGGTATCAATACTATCGATATTTTAGATCGATCCGCCCACCCCTAATGGCTACCTTAGTAAACAAATGACTGCACACACGCAACAGATAGCCAGAGATTTGAGAGTTTTGGCTAACCTTGCTGAAAAAGTGCTAGTCCAGATGTTTTACTTTGTCGCGTTGAGACTCTGGATCCGAATTTGTGCCATTTAGCTGCATCCAGAGTCATAGAGAGAAAGAGTTGCGTCAATTGATTGCCTTCTATCATCACCGTTATTTTTATGTTCATGGTAGGCTAGATGGTACAACTCGCTAGCATTTGTTTCAAATACAGCAGCATTGTCGTTGAGGAACAGTTGTACTGTATTGTATGATGGCGCTGTGCCAAGGTAAGAAGTTACATTGCACTACTGTATGTTTAGTCAAAAAAAATATATTTGCACAGTCGAATGGAGGCATCAAAATAGTTTTTGCATCATTCTTGGCCCATTTTCTGTCATATATCTTGGATTTTCAGAAATCCAAGATGGCAGCATGCTAGTCCATGTCAGTGTTCGTGTTCAGTGGTGTTTGTTTTACTAACTACTTTTATTATTCTTTTAATATTCATAATGAAGTAAAGCAAAGTATTTACATAGTACTTTTGCAAACTTTATTTTATGAAGAGCATGAAGATATCTTCTTCCTGGATCTTTTAATTAGGATATAATCTGTTCCAAGCTTTCTGAATCCATCTCTCCAACTCTTGTGGGCCTCGAAGATTTTCCTGGGATTCAGTTTCCACCTGCCTGGCTTTTCCACCTGGCCACACTTCGGTATCCCCTCCTTTGTCCCTGTATCCACGGCTCTACCTACGGCCTGCTGTGCACGCGCTTTCACACACAATCCCTGGACAGAGGCAATGGCGTTTCTCGTGACCTTACTCTGCGCGTTGTCTCTGTGGGACTTACGAGCAAGCGATCGCTCCCGGGTGAGTATGGGGGGTGATTAGTGCCCTCACACACACAGACAACATACACTGCGTAATAGATTTTCCCACAATGTGCGTGTCGTCTCAGCCTTTTTATCATTGGTTCTCAATGGGGGTGATGGCGGCGACGTAGTACGTGAGGGAACTTTGATAGCGGCGACGTATATGGTGACGTTATCTTTGTAAACGTCATACTAGTGCGTGTGACGTGTAGCCCGTCTGCAATGATGGAAGTCGCTACGCCAAGCGTCTGACAATGATGGAAGTCGCTACGCCAAGCGTCTGACAATGATGGAAGTCGCTACGCCAAGCGTCTGACAATGGTGGAAGTTGCTACGCCAAGCGTCTGACAATGGTGGAAGTCGCTACGCCAAGCGTCTGCCAATGATGGAAGTCGCTACGCCAAGTGTCTGACAATGGTGGAAGTCGCTACGCCAAGCGTCTGACAATGGTGGAAGTCGCTACGCCAAGCGTCTGACAATGATGGAAGTCGCTACGCCAAGCGTCTGACAATGATGGAAGTCGCTACGCCAAGCGTCTGACATTATGTGGATAGCTAGGAAGATAAGCAGCTAGCTCACCATTATGCCATGCCGGTATTATCATCTCGTGAGACCGGAAGTGACCATGTGAGGCGATCCTTCGATTAAAGTCAAGTTCTTTTAACATCTGTTGTCAATTTTGTCAATTGAAAGTTGTAACTAACAAAGAAGTTTCACCCGTTCGTTTTTACTTTGTAACTATAGTTTTAAAAGCCTTCAGCAAACTGCAACTGGCTGCCTAGGCAGGCTACAGTAGCTGTCATTGGTTTTTGCCTTTCCTCACAGCCCAGTCCCCAATCGAAGTTGTCAGTTTGCCTGTGTTATTGATATGTTGAGTAAGAATATGATAGTTTGGAGAAAAGTACAAATGTGTTTCGATATCCTTCTCAATTACACTAAATTGTTAGTTTACTTGCTGTGCCAACTAGCACTAAACCCCATATTTGTATGTCACTTTGTATAAAAGTGTCAATGAATACAATGTCTAAGAGTCTTATGACTCATGAATTTTCCATTAAAATATGACCATTCTGTGAATGTACATCTATACCTCCTGGGGACCCAGACCAGATCAAGACCCATCTAACACAGCACACAATACCCAAACCCAAATATTCTAATTCATGTAATTCTTCAATATTGAATCAAACCACTATAACCACTCCTGACTTGTTTCAGTTTTTTGTATTCAAATAATGATGCCTACACATTTAAGTAATTGTAGGCCTATAAATGCTATTATTGTATGTTCTAAAAGTAACAACAAATAAATCAACAATAACAATTGTTAATAACAATGATAGTCTGATTTTAACCTTTTTATATTTAGCTGAGACATCTTTAACCTCTCCCTCAGCCTGTCTGTACTCCCCACTTGCTTCAAGACGACCATCATCGTCCCTGTGCCCAAAAACACCAAGGTCACCTGCATGAACGAATATCGCCCGATATCACTGAGCTCTCTCATCATGAAGTGCTTCAAGCGGCTAGTCAAAACATTAATTTGCTCATCGCTGTTTCCCACCCTGGACCCTATGCAGTTTGTATACCGGTCCAACAGGTCTACAGACGATGCCATCACCCTGACTATGCACACCGCTCTCTCCCACCTGGACAAAGGAATATGTATGTGAGGATGCTGTTTATTGACGACAGCTCAGCATTCAATACCATCATCCCCTCCAGACTCGTCTCCAAGCTGCAAGCAGGTCAGCTGCTTCAGGTTCCTCGGGGTGAACATCAGCAATGATCTCACCTGGTCTGCTCACAAGGTAGTTAAAGCTGCCCGGAAACGCCTGTTCTTCCTGCGGAGACTGAAGAAGTTTGGCATGGACTGAGTCATCCTCATCCTCACTAACTTTTACATTTAGTCATTTAGCAGACGCTCTTATCCAGAGAACCAGATACAGATGCACAATAGAGAGCATACTGACTGGTTGCATCAGTGTGGTATGGGATCTGCACAGACAGGGACCACAAGGTCCTACGTAGTGTGGTCAGGTCTGCATACTACTGAAGCATTCGGTCTCGCACACGCAGACTGGAGAATAGTTTCTTTCCAAGGGCCATCAGGCTTCTGAATGGACACATTCTCACCACTTTCTCACTAACCACTTTACACACTGTCACTTTCAGCTACTGGTTGTACTATCAGCAATATTGCACTAATTGTTACCCCACTTGTCTTTAGGTTAGTATAGGTTTATACAGTTAGTGTAGGTTAATATGTGTATTATTACAGGTTTAGTATACTGTATTGTATATTATTTTGTATATTTAGGAGTTGTTATTTTCTTATCATAGATGTAATCTATGTTCAGGGTACTTATATGTTATGCCAGGTTGTTTTGCGTTGTCGTGTCCTAAGAATTTCAGTGCCCAGTCTGACCTTGTGTTGTTCTGTGCATCTGATAATAAAAGACTTGAAAAGGAACTCAGCTAACAATTAGACTAAATGGTAGAACAGTGGTGAAAACCAATACTGTGGACACAAAACAACTTAAAATACATGAAATGGTATTACATTTTAAAACCAGCACATACAACTCATATTCACCTCTTCTTTGTCAGGGATAATACATAAAAAGGCTCTCTCTTGATAGTGACTTAGGACTCCAGCAAATAATATTGTCCAAACATTGAAAGCAGGCACAAGGACAATTAACTTTAAATGCAAAAACATAGTTTATTATCAAAATAGTAAGATAATCAATACATTATGACAATGTAACAAAATCAATACAGAAACAAACGCTACCTTCAGAGCAAACAATAACAAAGGTATTTTAAATGCAAATAAACATAATGCACCTAACCTGAGCAAGTAGGCTATAGGAGGCTAATCAAACTCAGTGATTGGTTTAGCTTCTCCTTTTGTAAACCCATCCTGCACAGTAAAATAGCGATGCCGACTATATGAAGAAACAATTGCCTGACACATACAAATTCAAATGGCCCATCACCGGTACTTGGCTGCAGTAAGCCAAATATGCCTTTGCAAGACAAGAGAAGATGTTAACACATTTTGGGCCTCTGCACGACAAAACTCTAGGCTATCAAACCAGCAAATATACATTTTACAACACTGAAAGCATTGCTAGAATCATGTGATGCATAAAATACGAAATTAATACCAAACATGACATGAAAACTTGCTTCAAACTATATTTACACACAACACAATTTTCTATGGTAATTTCGGAGTCTAATTCAGGTCTGCCAATACAGCCCAACACTAGCTAGCTGAAATAGCCACACTTGATCATGACTATCAATGGGAGAAAACATGAAAGTACATGATTCATGTACTTTCATGTTTTCTCCCATTGATAGGTAGCTAGCCACTTAGCATAGCTAACTTACCACATAATGTCAGACGCTTGGCGTAGCGACTTCCATCATTGCAGACGCTTGGCGTAGCGACTTCCATCATTGGCAGACGCTTGGCGTAGCGACTTCCACCATTGGCAGACGCTTGGCGTAGCGACTTCCACCATTGTCTGGCGTAGCGACGGTTGTGTGTTGTTCAGGTGTGTGAGGGCACTAATCACCCCCCATAGGGTGAGTACATCGAACAATGTGTATTACCCGCTGGACATTGCTTATGGGTGCACTTGCTCTATGGCTGTCGTACATTCCGTGCAAACCCCGAAGCAGTTGACTCAGGACATGAACTTCGCTTGGATTTCACCTAGAAATTTACCCCGCCTTCAAAGCCTTCTGGCTTTATATAATTACTTTGCGTTCAATGAGAGATCGCGTTCGGATTTATCGTCTCAAATGTCGAAGGAATTGTCATATAATGTTGTTAAACAGAGATTGTTGATTGTTTTACTGTTACTCATATCTGGTAACGTGCAACCTAACCCTGGGCCGGAGTTGCAGTGTATTCAGATGCCATCTGATTTAAAATCTATGTCTGGTCTAAATATTATTCACCTCAACGTGCGCAGCTTGCTATCCAAAATGGACATGATTAGAATATGGGTTAAATCAACAGATGCAGACATTGTTGTAATATCCGAAACCTGGCTAACAAAGTAAGTTATTGATGAAGATATTAACATGGATGGATATAATATTTTTTCGTGCTGACAGACCTACGAAGGGTGGCGGTGTTGCTATTTATGTCAAAGCAAAATTTCACGTCAGGGTAGTTTTGTCTGAATCAATATGCAAACAATTGGATTTTCTGCCAGTAAATGTGGAAATTGTTAAGGGCCTCTGTATAAGTGTTGTTGGGTGTTATAGGCCTCCATCTGCCTTAAACGATGCATTGCAGTCTTTGATGCACCTTTTGTCCATAGTAAATTATAGCGAAATTGTTTTAGCTGATCTTAACTGGGATTGGCTTAAGCCAGTATCTGACGATTTTAAATCTTTCTGTGATTCTGTCAATCTTACCCAGTTGATTAGTTCACCCACTCGTCCAAATTTTAAATGCCCTGAGAAGTCCACCTTAATAGATTTGATTCTGACAAATGTTCCACATAAATTCTCGGCTGTTGGTGTCTTTTGCAATGACCTAAGTGACCATTGTGTTGTTGCTGCTATTAGGAACACTAAGGTCCCTAAATCAAAACCAAGCGTCATTTGTAAGAGGAATCGCAAACATTTTAATGAACAGGGGTTTTATCATGATTTGTTTCATTTCAATTGGAGTAGAATAGAGCTAATCCCTGATGTGGAGACAGCTTGGACCTTCTTTAATGATGGTTTTATGCAAATTGTAAATACACATGCCCCATTCAGGAGATACAGACTAAAAGGGTGTGATAACCCTTGGTTTTCCTCTGAGTTAGCAGATATTATTCATGAGCGTAACTTGGCTTGGGCTAGGGCAAGGACAACAGGTTCTACCGCTGATTGGCTGGTTTTTAAACAGCTAAGAAACAAATGTTCCTCTTTTGTCAAAAAAGCCAAATCAGGATATTATTTGTCTGTCACTACTGAAAATGTAAATGACCCTAGGAGATTTTGGAAAACCATAAAATCCCTTTCTGTGAGTAAAAACTCTCAAGCTGTACCGACCTTTGTTATGAAGGATTCGGTTGCTGTCTATGACAAAATGGAGATACTGAATTGTTTTAACGCGCATTTCATATCTTCTGGCTCTCTGTTTGATTCTGCTTGTTCTGAGTCTGTGAAACCTTGTACTGACATTCCAATGTATACTGGTCAGTCTTTTAATTTCGTATCATTCTCTGTTCAGGAAGTTCATAAAGCCCTAAAAACCTTAGACCCTAGAAAACCCTCAGGACCTGATTTTATTGATCCTTACTTTTTGAAATTGGCAGCTGATTTTGTAGCACGACCACTTGCATATCTTTTTAACCTTACAGTGGAGAATAAGGAAATCCCTAGGATATTCTCCCTTTATTAAAAGGGGGTGACTCAGCTATTTTAAACAACTATAGGCCAATATCAAATTTATCGGTACTTGCAAAAATTCTTGAAGCTCTTGTAAGTGACCAATTAAAGGAGTTTCTATACACAAATGCCATTTTGTCAACATATCAATCAGGTTTTAGGAAAAAACATAGTACCATCACAGCTGCACTAAAGGTGGTAAATGATACTTCTGTTGCACTGGACAAGAGGCAACATTGTGCATCCCTCTTTATTGATCTGTCTAAAGCGTTCGACACAGTTGATCATGATGTTTTAAAACTTAGACTTCTTAACTCAGGACTCTCGGAGCAAGCAGTTGCTTGGTTCTCAAACTACCTTGGTAATAGGTCTCAGTGCATTAAATATGATGGTCTATGTTCTGATATTGCAACCATCTACAAGGGTGTTCCGCAGGGCTCTGTATTAGGTCCACTTTTATTCACTATTTATATTAATAATCTAGGTCAAAATGTGTTAGATGCAAATCTTCATTTTTATGCTGATGACACTGTAATATACTGCTGTGCGTCAACTCTTTTAAAGGCCACTGAAAACTTGCAAAATGCTTTTATTGTTTTCCAAAATAACCTACTTCAGCTGAAACTCGTTCTAAATGCAGATAAGACTAAATGTGTGTTGTTTACCAACGCTAGGAACAGGCCACTAAATATCGCTTCAGTAGTCACTCTTGAGGGAAGTGAAATAGAGTTTGTTAACTCCTATAAATACCTGGGTATTTTGAAAAAGCTGAGGCTAAAGCTGGGTTTTTATTTTCGAAATGAGTTGTGTTTTTCTTTTAATGTAAAAAAGCAACTTGTTGCCGCCACGTTTTTATCTGTACTGGACTGGAGATCTGTTGTATATGCACTCTTCTGCTCAGTGTCTTCATAAGATTGACACAGCATACCATGCTTCCTTGAGGTTCATTACAAACTGCAAAGCTCTGACTCACCACTGTGAGTTATACTCTCGGGTAGGATGGCCTGCTCTGACCACCCGTAGGCTCGGTCATTGGTACGCCTTCATATATAAGGCCATTCTTGGTCTGCTCCCATACTATTTGTGTGTCCTTATAAAGCAGAAGAGTGCTGGGAAATACTCTCTGTGTTCTCAGGATTGCGTCATGCTATCTGTACCTTATGCCCATACGGAAATTGGAAAGAGGGCTTTTCTGTACTCCGCGGTCAGGGTATATTGTGGCCAATCGTTTTTCCATCACATTTTGCAATCGGCAAAGCAAATATTTGAGCCATGCGCTACCAATGGACGCTTGGCAATTCGCGAGACACACCTACAAGTGTTTTCGTTCCCCAATTCCCATCACAAAATCAGCAAAGGGGAGACTAATGATACGTAAGGGGGGTGAAAGGAGGGGCCATCATTAAACTTATTTCAAAGTAAGAGCTGTGTAGCCTGAAGGTTGGCTTAAGGCTCTACACTTCCTTTTAACAGTTTGCCCCATTAAGCTCTACGGTCCGCGTAAGTGGCTATTCGTTTTTGTATCTTTCAAGTATTCCAAAACTACAAAATAACGAAAACCAAGCGTAATGAAACGATTAATGGCTCGTTAACATTTTGTTATATGGGTTATTATTTTTTTGTTGAAAAAAAAACGAAATAAAAGTTGCTAGACTTAATTTTGGGTTTGAATTCATAAACTGTAGGCTATTCCTAAACGATATTACAGCCTTATTTTGCGTTTATCAACATGGGGAGCAAAATACGAAAACCAGGGACGTACACGGACCCACCAGGTACACGGACCCTCTATTCCAGATTTCCCGCGCAGTTGCGCACAGGAAATAAATGAGTTACTGTACCTACGAGTACTGATCTGTCAACATGGCTAATAATTTAGTACAGTACGAAAATATTATATTAGGCATGTATCAAGATGGATGCACTGACAGAGATGTGTCAAATCATTTAGCAGAACTAGGCATGCAAAGGGGATTTTCAGAGCGAAGTCTACGCAGATTTCGCGCAGAAAGGGAGCTAACAACAAGACACATCTCAGATGAGGAAGCAGAGATGGCGATTTCAAAGGCTATAATTGAGGTAAGTGTACGATTTTACACCTGTCAGTTCTTTAATGACTAATGAGAACGGTAGGCCTACAAATGTTTTCAAGCCTCATGCTGGCTGTGCAGTGCTTGTTACTTCTTAAATTAATGAGAGATCTCCACTGTTTGATAATGCAGGCAATTTCACATACTTTTACATCCGAACACTCAAAGGCAAGGGTAGCCTACTCATAACAGTGTTCTCACTCAGTTGAGATTAGTTGGACAATTATTTGACCAGGCAACATTTTTCTTCCTTACAGACTGGACCAACCTACGGTAGAAAAATGATGACCGGCTATCTGGCATCACAAGGTGTGCATGCATCGGAGGTTCGAGTGGGAAGAATCTTGGCACAGATTCATAAACCTTATCACCAGGCTCGAGTCCAGGTAGGCTGATGTCCTATCTATGTCTAAAATCATATTTAAACATGGCAATTAACTTAACACTTGGCAAGTTGAAATGTATATTAATACAGCAGGCATAAAATACTTTACTATAGAAATAAATTGATGAAGGGAGATGCATGCGTGTGAAGACCAGGATAGGGGGATAGATCTTTAGCCACTGCTAGATGTCTAGCAGTGATTTCCTTTTTAGACCTACATACATTTAAAAAAAATTATCTTTGTTCCATTTAGGGTGCACGAAACTTGAATCCGGTCCCTTACCATGCAGAATATGTGGGACACAAATTGCATATGGACCAAAATGAAAAGCTCTGCATGTTTGGTGTGACCCATGTTTTGGCGGTTGATGGGTTTAGTAAAAAAGTAGTTGGACATTCCACCATGCCCATAAAGAATAATTTGACAATTTATGAAGAGGTTTACAAGTAAGCCAGATATTAAGTTTTATTATTATTGGGTGTGCTCAAGCCTTCGGCGAGAGCACAACCTTTGTTCTCTCACATATATATTATTATTATTATTAATGTTTATTTTCGCCCCCCTAAAACTCAGTCAATATTTGGCCTACATAGACAACCTAGGTGTCAAAAGTTTCGTCTTGGTAGCGATTGAGTTGCTTGTATTGGGATTTACGTTCCGTTGCATGGTTTTAGGCTCAAGTAAAGTTTTGTGGCGAAAAGTGAAGCTAACGGTGGCTAATTTGCTAGCCACTGTCACTGACGTTACTAACGTCACTACGTCACTAACGTCACGAAAACACGCGTGACTACCTTTAGCAGAACATTCGTTTCGCATCTGTTAACTTGGGGGATAGCTAGGCTAACTATAGCTTTACTGCAAGGCAGCTGCAGAAACGCCACAAGCAAAGAGGCCAGGGTGATAACTATTTACTCATTTTACTTTGTGATATGACACACAATTGTGATGTGTAATGTACAATATAAGCTAATATTATTAAGGAAGTAGGCCCACGTCTACTTTCGGAAACGGTAGTCTACTATTTCACTGAAGCATTAGCATAATGACATTAGCCTCTGTTGCCCGGGCAACACATACTACATTGGTCTATGATGCATCTGTTTTCAGTCGTTAAAATAAACATTCCTCACAAATACATTTTCGTTGTAGGATTTATTATGACATTACATTACAAGTAAACGATTTGTTGGTGAAATTATCATTACCTGTGGTTACAAACCAGTGTTGCTCACTGCAACGCTGTAGCCTACGCGAGACACACTGCAAAAACATCTAGCACTACACAGCTGTTTAGGAAGTCAAACGTCTAACTACTAACCTGAACTTCATTGCCACAGACTAAACTTTATTCTGTTCATCTGTTCATGAAAATAATTAATTTCAGCCTAAACCGTACAACGGAACGTTACATCCAATTCAACCAACGCAATCGCTACCAAGACGAGCACTGCCAGTCTAGTACTGTACTGTAGTAGTACAATTTACCGGGGCAGCTTCTCCACACAGGGCTATATCGCATTTTGCGTTGTTACTGACAATGATCGCTACCTGTGAGCTTTTTAACGAGCGATTTTCCACTAAATAAATGTCAAGCTTATTTAGGTTTTTCAGTTAAAATTTAGATTTTCAGTTAGCAGATGGTACTGTTTGAATCGTGATTCCATATTCTACTGCCGGTAACGGCGTAGAATAATCTTCAAAGGGGGTACTTTATTAATGAAAGAATGCAATATGAGTAGGCTAAATGCCGGAAAATATCACGAGAAGGGAAAAACTTAAAAGGACGTTTAAGTAATAGAGATTAGGTCAATTTTTACACCGGTCTGCCAAATGTATTCGTTTTGATTCAGCTATGAGGCTGCCTCTTGCAGGGGAAATGAGAAGACATCTATTTCATTCTACACTTCACTCGTATTTTGATTTGTAAATGAGCAGCAAAAAAAAGATGCTTTTAAATCTATGTAATCTTTATAAATAATAAGTATGCATTTTTATGTAAAATATACAGAAATATCAGTTGTAAAAATTTCATTAAAAAACGGACCCTGTGCAACCGACGCAAGCAAGCACACCCTACAATTTCCCCAGAAATTGTACCCTCTCTAGTTTGTATTTGTTATTCCGTAAAATAGCCTAGGCTAATCATTTCTCTGACACCCCACTGTCATGTACAGGCGTCTGGTTTATTGTAGTTTTAGACAATGTTTTAGATATTATCAGTTGTAAATAACAAAAGTTGTAAATAACTGCATCTCCACTAAGTTGCAGATTTGTGTCTTTGTGGTTATCACCATCCCAGAAGTGCTGTACTTTGCCATGGCATGTGGGACCAGGTGAGAGTTGATCATGGTAGAGAATTCTACCTAACACTCTTCATGCAAGACATCTTGGCAGAACACAGACACAACCAACAGAGGCCGCCTTACCTCCAGACAACTTCAACCAAGGTGATCCAATTGAATGATAATTATTTCCATCTGTAAGATTTGTAATTTTCCCAATGCTGAAAATAATACCAAACAGGACAGTTGTGTTGCTGACATTTGTTGTGACCAATATAAGCTAATGTAATTTGCGAAGCTGGTTAATGCAAGAAATGCTGAGACTAGCACTATCACTCTGAATCACAGTCATATCATGCAGTCTGACACTCCTACTCTGTCAGGGCGTGCTATTTTTTGGTTCTGTTTTCTCTTCTACCTAGGGAGAATGTGTATCGCTGCTGTCTGCTTTGGATGTTGTGTGCTACACACTAAACTGAGTCTTTCTGCCTGAACCTACACTGGATACCCTCTGATCTATTCGATGTGTTCTGTGTCCTGGTAATACTTATTCTCTCAACAGAACCACACAGTCGAGAGAATATGGCCAGAAGTAAATAACCGTGTGAATTATCCAATCAAGACTGCACTCATCCAGATGGTTGACCAGGAGTCTTTGGACATGGAAGATGGGTTGACAAAATACTGTGTATCCAATCTTACGTGTCAAATCAGCCAAATTGGAGTGCAGAGATTTGTGGCTGCATGGAATAACCACAGTATTCTAGGTATACAAGTCATTATACCCTCATGTCTTGACTTTCCCCACAAGAATGCATTTTACCACATTGCCACTAATAAGTAGATTGTGTGGATCAACACAAGTGCCTTGTTATACAGAGGCCTGTTCCATAAAGCAAGTGTACTAAATAAGCCATGCTTATGTCTATTATTCTCATTTCCAGTTGATTTCCATAAAGCCAGTTGAATTTAATTCAAGCTCAGTTCCTATGGCAACTTATGCTGCTGAACTGTGCAGGTTAGCTGCAAGGTTTAGTCTGTGTTGTTGCTTAACCAGAAGTTCCTGTAACACTGACCCAGTGGGAGAACACTGATTCACCAAATACTTTTCTAGCCTATTCAGTGTATCTGCAGTGTGTTGAACACACCATTTCTTGTCTGAAATAATTATCTATTTTTTTTCCACAGGCAAAGCTATTCCCAGCCATCTGGCCCAAGACGGTTGCAAAAAGAAAATCGCAGAGGGACTTCTGCCAGAAGCCACAGATGCGGCTGAACTTTACAGACAGGAAATGGGACATAATTTGACAACCGTTTCAGTGTTTGGCACTGACCCTTTCCAGTCTGATGAAGACAAGAATAGGGCTGAGACAGAGATCCACCATCTTTGCTCTGATCTGTCAGCTCTGTTCAACTACACTTTACATGAGCACTATGGGCCATTCCAAGACTGTGTAATGGAAGTGATTAACATCACCAGAAGATGTGCATAGAAGAGCAGTTCTCTCCCCACAGCATTAATTGTTCAACTGCATTATAGATTTCACATGGCATAATACTGTTATTAATATGTAAATTCATGGAGATAGTGTCAAAGAAATCTGACATGATGTATTTCAAATCAGATTATTCTTTAATACACCTGTTCACTGTGTATGACAAACATTTGACAACCAGGCCCCAATAACATGGCCTTATACCTGTTATGCACATTCTAACAAATACAAAAAATAACATTGAAAGATAAAACCAAAGTGCCAACCTTTTGTGTATTAAAACTGACAAGGTACTTGAAAAGTGCATAGATTAACAAGGTTTCTTACTAGCATTTCTACCATCCTTAAAGGGCAGAGCTATATTGCTCTTCTAAGGCCTTGATAACTGTGATGACCTCTGAGAGACCAGCTACAGCCACCACATGTTCCCTGGAAATGTTGGTGCGGCACTTCACACATGCTTGTGTTCCTTGGAGTAAGAGGTCCACACACTGACGGCAGCCAATAAGGCTGCGGCAGCATCTTGCCAACATGGGACTGTCCATCACTCCTGGGACAAACAGATAAAACACGGCTACAGTTAGTTCTCATCAGCACTTAAATTGCCATTTCATGCTTTGTTTTTTTCCAACGTATCCCCAAAAAGTATATATCACTGTTGATGTACAGATGACAAGGATCCCTTTACGTGAGTAAAAAAAGCAATTGGTCTAACAGGAAAAAGGCATACTGTCATAAGCCTATAATATTGCTTAGCTCCGCTGGCAATCACATATTTAAAATATCAGTTTAATTGGACTTGAATATACAACTTCAACACTCCTTGTGGTGTCATGATGGTCACTTGCCTCTACACATAGAGCACTTGAATGATGTCCTCAGGATTTCTGCTTGTTGCTGTGAGTGCCCCTCACTTGTACTATTCAGCTCCCTAGTTTTGCTGCAACAGCTGGTAAACCCTCTGCGGCAAGCAAGACCTCCTCAATCTTCTTGCTTACTTCTCCTAGTCCATCCTGCCTTGAAGTTGACCTACGGAATTGTGAGGAGACCAGATATGGGTGGTGTTAGTAATAATAAGCAAATGCAATTGGACTTTAATGCTTTATTCGGCTCAGAGGAGTGTGAGTGGCATTTGTAGTTCAATAATTGTCATCTTTGTTGTTTACCAGTCACCATCATCATCATTACTGACAATTCAGATAGGCTTGAATTAAATGTACTGTGTAGCCATCCTGTCTATTGATGAATATTAATATGCTTGCATATTTATTGTAAATCCAGACTTTTATCCTTTGCAACAGTTGGTAAAATGTTTGGACAACTTTAGTGCACTTACCCGACTTTTCTTCTCTTCCTCCTCCCTATTTCAGCAAGGATATCTTCTTTAACAGCAAAAACCTTCCTTGAACTCTGTTTCCAATAAATTGATCCTGAGGAGGGATACGTTATTAAATAAATAATTAAGTTATTTATTTAAGTGAATACCACACATTATAATGCAATAACTTTATTATATATATATAAAAACATATAGTTTGGTTAATTTACTTTAACGAAACACAACCATTATATATTTGACAAGTTACAGCTGTATTCCATAGCCTCCCATGGGTTTCTAAAACCTAAAATGTTCAAATTCTTATCAACCCCCAATACCAATATTTGTATTCACATGATAGCATGCTTGTTTTCATACTAAGAGTTGGAGTAAGAGAAATGTTCAAACGTTCCAACCTTTAGTGCCAGAGGTGTCAAGAAGCAGATTCCCCTGACTGTCAGTTAAGAAGACATCTTCTTGTGTGTCCAGGGCCTCTTTGACTTTGTTGGTTATTATTTTCACACAGGCCTCTGATTCTTCAAATTGAATTACCAGAGCTTTTTCCTGAACAATCCTCTCCCCCTCCAGTTGCCCAATAAAGATTGTCCTATGGGAACACAGACATGTTTGGTCCAACAGGAAAAGTTAAGTTAAGTCCTTGTATGTAATTACAATAGTCAATGGAGAGGAGTGCAGAATACTGTTAAACACAATCTAATCTGCACCTGAAATCATATTGAGAACCATAGGATCACTTTTGTAGACTACTTAAATCCCAGTTCAATAGCTTTTTACACCAATGCTACAAGTCTAATATGTTGTTGCCCATCTAACTAGGTTTACATTACTGTAACAGTGCGTTCTAAAAGCCTTACCTCTGGTAGATTCTGGGGTTCGTAGCAGGAGACGATGAACGTGCAGCTAATGCAGTTCGAGAAAATGAGAAACGAGGTATAACGCTATTTGGTCCTGGGGTTGAATAGACAGGGGTTGAGTTGGTGCTTGGTAATGGCCCCGGTACATCATCACCCATCACCTGGAAGGTGACCCCGTCATCCAGGTCAAGAGAGCTGAAAAATCCAGCTTCTAGTGGGAATACATACACTCCATTCTGATGTGTCAAGTAAAGACTTGATTGCGTGATCTTAAAAAAGTTATTGAGAAATAATGTTAGCCAGGAACGTCAGAAGAACGGTTCGTTAGCTATTCTTATAGCTAGCTACCACGTGGAGGATCAAGCTCGGCTATCTAGCTAGCTAGCTTTAGGTTGTAAAATGTAACATTCATGAAAGTAACAAACTTTGAAGATCTTTGCCAAATTGTCCACTGTGATGTCTTCACTCCGCAAAATGGCAGATTTTGCGCCTCGAGTCATCGTGTGCGTTGACATATTTACAGAAACTTAGAGGCAATAACTTGCAGCAATGCAAAGGTGTACAATAAATCACATGTGATTTGTGCGCAAACCACGCGTAGCCTACATACGTCACACTTTGCTTTAGAGACACGGCACAAGTTCGTAAAAGTTGTTTTAATATTTTTTTATTATAATTAATATGTAATAAAAAAATATTCATAGGGGACAATCTCCATTAGGTTCCATGGCATCTTCCCAGCAATTGGGATTAGTATTTGGACGACTACCACAAAACTTTGGCTAGGTGGGCCTATAATGAGTTGGGCAACATCTTCATCCCCATAAATATTTTACCCATTCTGAAAAATGACTAGTGAAGACGTATTAGATAATACCCAATTGCTCTGAAAGTACCAAGTCAATGAAAGGAATAGTTAAGATGAGTTCAAGACCAGTTCAAGACAAAATCAATGTTGTGAGTTGCAGGTGCACTGTTACACTCCAGTTGAGTATCACAGGCATATTTCTCTCCTGGACATAACCAAGGGTTATGTGCTCATGAGCTTAATATTGCAAGGTATAGATCAATCAATCATTGTTTATTATATACAGAACACTGTATTTGTCACATAATACATCGGGGTGGGTGTGTGTCTGTGTGTGTGTGAGAGAGAGAAGGGGGGTTGTGAGGTCAGACACTGATGTTGGACGAGAGGGTCTGGCTCGCAATATGCATTCTAGTTCATCCCAAAGATGCTCAATAGGGTGGAGGTCAGGGCTCTATGCAGGCCAGTCAAGTTTTTTCACACCAAACTCAACAAAACATTTCTCTATGGACCTCACTTTGTGCATAGGAGCACAATCAAGCCAAAACAGGAAAGGGCCTTCCCAAAAATGTTGCCACAAAGTTCGAAGCACAGAATTGTCTATATTTACATTTATGCATTTAGCAGACGCTTTTATCCAAAGCAACTTCCAAGAGAGAGCTTCACAAAAGTGCATAGGTCACTGAACATAACAACGAGATAGCCCCAAACATTCTGGGTAACCAAACATGAAGCATACATTGTGAAAACCAAATAAGTCCCAAAGGGAAGAACCATAAGAGCATGTAGTTAGACAAGTTACAATTAAACAGCATTGAACCTCAAAAGTGCAAGAGTGTACCTGTGGAAAAAGCAAGCAACAATAATATATTTCACAGCGAGTACAATCATTTTAAGTCAGTTACAACTAACCAACAAGAGCAACAAGTCTCTCAGTCATTGTGATCCTGGAGGAAACTAACATCAGGTCCAGCCAAACATTCCTAAGTACCGTTGTACTCCTACTACTATATAGTAACATTTTATACTCAAGCATAAATTAATTCATCAGTAGAACTAAGGTTCCAGCCCAAAACCATGAAAAATACGCCTCCATTCCATTTGGCTTGATTTTAACCCAATGAACAAAGCAGAAGTCCATACAGATTGCATGACATCACAAATGCTCATACGTTTGGCTAGGTATACTTGAGGAGTGAGTTTCACACATCGGCTGCACGTTGTATACGACCCAATAGACCCCTGGTAGAGAATGTTGCATTCCAACTATGGCTTGTCTCTGCTGTCAACTTTCACTCTTTGCAACACTTACCAGCCCAAGATGAGCCCGGTCTGCCACCTTTAAGTCTGGGGACCCTGATCAGTAGAGGAAGGCCAGATACAACCTTTGAAGGCCATCAAAGCAGCGTAAAGGGGTTACAGAACCAAGGTGGAGTCAAGCTACAGTTGGCTCTGACCCCAGGCGCATGTGGAGTGGACTTAGAGCCATCACAGACGACAAAGGGAGAGGCTACAGTGAGACCCAGTCCTCTGTCCTGCTACCAGACAAGCTGAATGCCTTCTACGCTCACTTTTAAAAGGACAGTGACCCCCGCAGTGGAGTTACCTGAAGGCCAAGCCAGTGGTGTGCCTACATTAACTGTAGCTGAGGTGAGGCTTTGCTTCCAAAAGAACAACCCTCGCAAGGCACCTGGCCCAGATGGTATATCAGGTAGGGCCCTCAGGGGCTGTGCTGACCAGCTAGCAGGGGTCTTCAGTGACATCTTCAACCTCTCCCTCAGCCTGTCGGTACTCCCCACCTTCTTTAAGAGAACCACCATCGTCCCTGTGCCCAAGAACACCAAGATGACCTGCATGAATGACTATCGCCCGATAGCACTGACCTCTGTCATCATGAAGTGCTTCGAGCGGCTAGTCAAATCATTCATCTGCTCCTTGCTGCCTCCTACCCTGGAACCTATACAGTTTGCATATCGGTCCAACAGGTCTACAGACGATGCCATCGCCTTGACTGCACATTAGGCGACCTTATAGTGGGCCTATTCAGAACCAACTCAACTAACCAGCAAACCAGATTCCACATCAACATCCCATACTAGGCAGTGATGTTCCCTATCAACATCACACTTCTAATGTCTAAATTGAATTAGTCCCTCATCATTATTGTATGTCACAACAGCTTTGTGCTGTTAAGCAATTAACTAAGAGTTTTGAGTTAACTAAGTTTATTCGGTATGGAGAAAAAAACGATTGAAGCCTAATATTTTGCAATAGCCTACATAGAGTTAAACAAGTGCGTTCTGTTACAGTAAGCATATCCACAGGGGAGCATGTTGGTTATCATGATTAAAAAACCTTGTCACCATACATGTGTGTGTAGTGTACACAAAAATGGCATATAAAAGATTCCACAAATCCATCTTCTTCTAATAGGCTAAAGGATATAAATATATGATATCATAGTGTTATAATTGTTTAGGGTCGGACTGGCCATGGGGAGAGTGGGGAGATTTCCTGAACGGCCGAAAACGACCGCGGCATAATGCAAAAAAAAAAAAGATATATATAATAATACACGGTCGCAGGCCGGTCTGCGTTTTAAAGAACCGGGCCGTTTTTCAGTCTCAGTCCAAACCTGTAAGCTTATGTATTTTTGTAAAAATATTTTCCGTTGATTTTAATACAACTGTGAGATCACTATTTGGTCAACATTTGGCCATAAATAGGCCTGCTATAGTTGTATGTTGCTCTGGTAACTTAAAAGCGATAGCCTATATTTTTTAACGATCTGGTAACTGAAAATTAAAAAATATATCTGACACCTAGGCTACAGCTCTTACTTTGAAATATGTTTAATGGTGGCCCCTCCTTTCACCCCCCTTACGTATCACATGTCTCCCCTTTGCTGATTTTGTGATGGGAATTGGGGAACGAAAACACTTGTAGGTGTGTCTCGCGAATTGCCAAGCGTCCATTGGTAGCGCATGGCTCAAATATTTGCTTTGCCGATTGCAAAATGTGATGGAAAAACGATTGGCCACAATATACCCTGACCCTCCGCACCCTCGGCATGGAATATGTTGCAAAATGTCTTGAAACTAAAGGAATTAATCTCGCTTAATGCTTTTAAATTACAAATGAAAGCGCTAGAGACAGATTCCTTAAAATGTAAATGTTTTTAATGTACCTGGCTACGACACTAACTCCTATATTTTGTCTCCTTTTGTATTTTTGTAACTATATTTGTATGTATGTTGCTGCCTGTCTTGGCCAGGTCCCCCTTGAAAAAGAGATTTTTAATCTCAATGGGTGTTTTTCTCCTGGTTAAATAAAGGTTATAAATATAGTACATTTAACGTTACAGTATCAGTACGGAGATCTTTGATGCTAGTAGGCTAATGTACTAAAGTAGAAGCTAGAACGTAGCAAAAACAGTGTGCTACAAAGTGAGTGATGAACTGTTTATGTAATGTTTAGTGTAGCTAATTTAGTGCACTATTTATATTTATTGAGAGAATAATGTCTACAAACAAGTTTGTAAGAGAAAATATGTATTCAATTCTTAATCCATAACTACCCAGCTAACACATGACGTTGCGGCAACGTTGCCAGTAAGTGCTCAGATGGTAACCCGCGACGTTACCTTCTGGCAACGTCGTGACAACGTCGTAGCAACCTTATAAAGGGAATGTTGCCAGTTGGTCCCATGGACAACGTTGCCACGACGTCGTACCTTGGTCGGCTGGTTACGTTATTTTTAGACCCTTGGACAACGTTGCCGCGACGTCGTACCTTGGTCGGCTGGTTACGTTATTTTTAGACCCTTGGACAACGTTGCCACAACGTCGTACCTTGGTCAGCTGGATACGTAATTTTTCGGTCCCATGGACAACGTTGCCGCGACGTTGTACGTTGGTCGGCTGGTTACATTATTTTTGGTCCCGTAGACAACGTTGCCGCGACGTCTTACCTTGGTCGGCTGGATACGTTAATTTTGGTACCATGGGTTACGTTGCCGTTACGTCGCTCTTTGGTCGTAGGACAACGGATCTCGAGTGCATTATAAGTGGTTTATCCAGAGATGGAGAGATCACACTGGTACGGTGTTCATTTTAGGACATCCTCAGATCTCAGACTCAATTCTCAAACGAAAAGGTGTCAGATCTCAGACCAAAAGTCGTCACTCAGAAAAACCTCTGTCATTCTCAGACAAAACGCTCTCAAACTAAACGCCATCATTCTCAGACAAAACGACGTCAAACTAAACGCCATCATTCTCAGACAAAACGCTCTCAAACTAAACGGCCTCATTCTCAGACAAAACGCTCTCAAACTAAACGCCATCATTCTCAGACAAAACAACGTCAAACTAAACGCCATCATTCTCAGACAAAACGCTCTCAAACTAAACGCCATCATTCTCAGACAAAACGCTCTCAAACTAAACACCATCATTCTCAGACAAAACAACGTCAAACTAAACGCCATCATTCTCAGACAAAACGACGTCAAACTAAACTTTGTCAGAATTTTTATTTGTCAAAGCTAGCTAATTGAGGGAACTGTTGACTAGCTTTCTGAATTAGCTAAAGTAGCATCTTTTAAAGTGAATACCATGGTGTTGTTTCTGTTAACTGGTACAGCAAGAAGAACTTACTTTTGATATAATACGAATGCTAGTTGTACGTAAATAGCTAGCTAGGCTAGCTATAATCATAATGTTTGCAGAAGGATCTTTGTGACTTAATGCTATTATAGTCAGAGAATGTCTCATAAGGGTGCTTTGGCCACTGAAGGGAAAATTTGGGCAACTCTGACTTACTTTTCTCTTCCGACAAAAAAAACGTATGTCCATCTCGAACAGCCGATACCTGGAATGCTAGCTGCTTCGATCAAAGAGTATATGAATCTGCGTGCCTGATGAGTCTGTTTGTGTAGGAACCAGGAAAACGTGGAATGGATTTCTATTGCTATGGGTATTCCCCCTACTGATAAAGTGGAACGGATTTGATTGTGAAGCAATGGAAAGAACGCTGGATTAGTAGACCTGTCGTCATGCACTAATATTTTGATAGCAAATGTGGGGGGGTCCAAACAACCTTTTTTTTTAAGTGGGGGGGACGTGACCCCCCCAGGTTATATTGTGGCGACGCCCATGCGTATAGGTTTGAAATGTAGGCTATTTAGCCTGTTTATCTGCTATCAGATTCACGTTGTTTACGTTAGGATTTCGCTAGCTAGAGGTAGGCTAATAGGTTAAACCCTCCAGAACAACTGTTGCTGAGGGGCAGGTTTGCTAAGGAAGAATTGTAATATTCTGTGATGACTTGTCTTTGGAAATGAAACTCTTAAGAGTCGCTTACCTTTTGGTCACATTTAACAATTTTGTATTACAAAATTATTGGAGCACAAATTTGCATTGCGTGTCATACAGCTTTGGTGTGCTATACAAATAATGTTTGCATAATCATGTTACACATCACACATTGATTGCTTTTGTACATGTTTATAGTAAAGAATGAAAGACTAAATTATATCAGTTTAGTATTTTATTTGTTAAAGCTATGTTTCTGCATATGAGAACATTGATGACCAATGACATGCTGGGGCTGAGCTGCACATGAATTACATGCATTGTCTACATTTATACGTGCTGGGATGCAACATTTAATATTGTGTGTGATTGAAATTCATGTAGACTATGGCTACATTACAAAAGTGTCAGAACTGAGAGCAGTCCAGTGTACGGTGTTCATTTTAGGACATCCTCGATCTCAGACTCATTTCTCATTCTCAAACGAAAAGGTGTCAGATCTCAGACCAAAAGTCGTCAGACTCAGAAAAACCTCTGTCATTCTCAGACAAAACGCTCTCAAACTAAACGCCATCATTCTCAGACAAAACGACGTCAAACTAAACGCCATCATTCTCAGACAAAACGCTCTCAAACTAAACGGCCTCATTCTCAGACAAAACGCTCTCAAACTAAACGCCATCATTCTCAGACAAAACGACGTCAAACTAAACGCCATCATTCTCAGACAAAACGCTCTCAAACTAAACGCCATCATTCTCAGACAAAACGAATCTTTGAATACTTGGTCGAGAGGGAATGTGTATATTCAAGAGAGGCGTTCAAGGCATATCGCAGCTTGGACTCCTACAACTATTTCCACTCTGGAAAAGTCAAAAGCATCCTTGCGTATAAGAATGGAAATATCTGTGTGGTTTACGGGGAAATCGAGGCAGGTCATACGCTTTCCAAGCGCTACTCCGCCTGGATCGTTGCGACGAAGTCCGGCGAAGTCCAAAGCGGGCATTGCACTTGCATGGCAGGATAAGTAAGAGGCTGGCTAACAATACAGCCATGTTTCATTTGATAACAGCATTTGGATAGGCCTTTTAAATGCTTGCAATTATATAGAGGGTTTTCACGACGCGTCATCAGACCGGAAGTCGCCATATTGGAGGCACTCGCATCACAACAAAGCACAGGCACTGAAGTATATCCCGAACGTCGTCAAGGAAAATGGTTAATTATTGCCGTGTTTCAGGTTGTACCAATAGGACAGATCGAGAAAAACATTTGGAATATTATCGACTTCCAAAAATTATTAAAAACCAGGGAGAGGAATGCCAGAGATTATCAGAGGAAAGGAGGCGCTTGGCTACACCTTGACTCAGTATCGCAATGATATCATACAGTTAAGGTTAGGTTGATTAAAGACTGTTATTGCATTAGCTACTTACTTTGGCTTTCACAACACAACGGTCGTTGATAACTTGGTACTGCGTCTCCCTCCTCACCCATCCACACACCATCTGGTTAGAGGCCTCCAAACCTTTGTAGGATTTAAGGTCTTCCGCTGTGTATGGGCTCGGCGAGAAAACCAGGTAGCTAGTTGACTATATCGGGATATGCAACTGAAGGAAGAATCACCGGGTCGTCACGGATCCAAGAAGAGGGAGCTAACCCTCAATCTGCACCGCCAATAAATCGTAATGTCTCGAAATATCGCGCCTTTTCTTGTGGTCCAAGTCCTGCCCTATATGCCTTTGCATCTTGGACGCGTTTTGATGAGCTTTTAGGTTGTTTAGACATGGCTACATTCACTTAAAGTATCCAAAGCGCACAATACTCCATTGCACTCCATTCAGTTTTTTACACCGAGTGCCTCCACAATGGCCGCGCATCCGGGTTACCGCCAAGAACGTGACGTCGGTGAAAACCCTCTATTCCATGATAATGGAATGTCTCTGGATCTGTGCAGCAATGGAGAGGTGTGTAGCCATGTAGGCACGATTTTGATTACTGTGGAGCAGTGTGTCCAGGATGGACTGCAGAGTGGCCCATCTGTCACCTCAAAACCAAGTGTTTGGTCACGGGTGACTAAGAAGGTGAGCATTTAAAAATACTACTTCCCTGCCTTTTCAAATCTCAGTGTGAAATTTGTGATATTTTGTTTGAGCAAAATGAATGTAGCTTTGGTAATACTTTAGGTCCAATGCAATGCTACATATGTTATAATACTGCATTTTCCTCAATAATTTCGAATTTTCAGGCTGATCCACAACCTGTTGCTCAATGCAATTTCATCAAATCTGGCAAGAAGCGGCGACAAGCTCCCCTCTGTCTTCCCCCGCTAAGCTCATGTGGGTCACCCAAAAAACCTTTTAAAGCCCTGAGGGTAAGGTATAGTCCACATATGCCCAACAAATACACAAGTTAGCCTAATGTAAAAGATTCAGTACTATATAGGATATAGTATGTGGCAGTGTAGGCGAGTAAGGTCTTTTCACCATGTCTTTTAGGAAGTTGTGCCAGACTGTGCTCTCTTTTCGGTCATGTGTGACAGCAGTGAGACAGACACAGCCTCTGAGGCAGGTAGTCAGGATTTCACCAGCAGTCAGGGAGAGCAGGATGTGCAGAGAGAGGAACCTGACGTGTTCAGCTGCTTAGCTCAGCCCCATAGTGAGCATGGTAGTGCTCTGAGTTGTCCAAAGTGCATGACATTTTATGATGTCTTCATTAAACTGTGCCCTGAGCAAGTGGTGGAACTTGAAAGAAACACCAGAAAAAAGAGCATAGAACCACTGTGGCATGATGCACGCAAGCTGCGCATAACAGCAAGCACAGCCAGCAAGGTGCCTCAGCGAGAGACAACTGACCCAGCTAAGTTTCTTGCTGAACACCTCTACCCAAGGTTCCAGGGGAGTGTGGCCACAAGGTATGGGAAGGAAAGTGAGGAACTTGCTAAGATGCAAATGAAGGAGAGGGGCTGCAAAATGATGGATAAAGGGTTGGTGGTGTGTACAGAAGACCCATGGCTAGCAGCAAGCCCTGATGATGGCATCATTGATGATAAGCTGCTAGAAGTCAAATGCCCTATCACCCTCAGTACTTGCACATTTCATTTCATTTAGTCATTTAGCAGACGCTCTTATCCAGAGCGACTTACAGTAAGTACAGGGACATTCCCCCCCAGGCAAGTAGGGTGAAGTGCCTTGCCCAAGGACACAACGTTATTTGGCAGAGCCGGGGATCGAACCAGCAACCTTCTGATTACTATCCCGATTCCCTAACCGCTCAGCCACCTGACATCCCTTAATGATGCATTTACTGCCACAAACCAAGACATCAGAGTGCAGAATGAGCAGTACATTGTAAACCCAAAAGGCCCCAGAGGTTACTACAGGCAGGTACAGTTAGGGATGCAGTGTCTCGGACTGCAAACATCCAGTCTTGTAATTTGGACCCCAGTACAGCACCTGGAGCTTGATGTGCATTATGACAGTGACTTTGTCACCACATATATGCAGAGGCTACGTGGCTTCTACTTCAAGCACATGCTGCCAAAAATTGTGGATGAATTTGTGGAGGGAAGACTGCAGTTGAGCAACAAATACAAGGACATGGTCTCAAAAGCAGCTCAATAGTGCTGATCTATAATCAGACATGGAGGAAGGGCAAGGCGTGTTTTTCTTGTAGCAGCATTGGTTGCTCTCCTGCCTTTTTAAATATTTTTGTGCCACCAATATTTTCCAATAAAACATTTTGATAAATAGAAATGTTCTACAGTCAGGGTTCTTGCAGGTTTCAGCAAGTCAAATTTAAGACCTTTTAAAGACATTTTAAGACCATAAAGATTGAAATGTAAGACCTACACGACGCATTACCCCAAAAAATATTAAAATCAAAGAAATTCTGAAAAAAATCAATGAATTCAGTCATTGAAAAAGCATAAATGTAATTTACAGATAAAACAATCACATTAGTAATTTTTAAATATTTTTTAGGCAAAGTTTGCAGCGAGCCTTGTACCTGGAGCTGGGTATACCGCTTGTAACCAACAGCGGAAATCGCTGTGATCTAGCCATGTCTCGTTGAAAGTACACTTTCCCATTTTCCACACGTAGCCGAACTTTAACAAACTCTGAGGAAGCGCAGACGTATTTCGCGGGCAGGTATTGCATTTATAACAGGATTTTTTTATCACCGTGTACATACCAACACCAATATCCCCCAGAAAGAACTACAACACACCGAACCAACGTTCTGAGGGCAGCGTTCTGCTGGTTTCGTTTGTAGAGCTCCGCTTTGTAGGCTGCGACTCAATACTTTTTTGCTACTTTGTCATAACTTTCTGCGGCCAGCGGTTCTGGAAATGAACGAGGGTAAAACCTTTTTTAGACCTAACTAAATGAAATTTAAGACCTCGGATGAAAATATGACCGTTTTTAAGACGTTTTAAGGCCTTTAAAGTTCCGAATTTTAGACTTTTTAAGACCCCGCGGGAACCCTGACAGTGCTTTTGGGGTCAATAATATTAATTGATCAAAGCAAGTTTTTATTCAGTCTTGCTTTATTTTGGTACCAGTGGTTTCCCCAGGTTTGATAGAGCCGCACAAACAATTACAATTTTGTCTATTGTGCAAAGACATGTATCATTTCTCCCTTTTACCATACTGACTGGTAGGGTGTTCCGCAGAATTCTGAATGACTTCAGTTTTCCTATTGCCCTTTCCACATGGATTCTCACTTGTGACATTTTTCTAGAGTGTGTCACCTCTAACCCTGTCGGTTGTTTTCTTCCCTTTGTAGATGCTGGTACATGGAGACGGACACATTTGGTGGCAAAGTATTCAGGAAAGTTGAAGCCCCGATCAGCCATTACATTGTCTCCTTGTTCAAGAAGGTCAATCAACCCGGAGTTCTTTGTTATAACCTTGTCACTAGCATGACCACCCCAGACTCTTGATAAAAATGTAAAAGCTCCTGTTGGACTAATGCCAACGAGGAACTTCACAGTATTATGTGACTTGTAGTGGGAGTAGGTGATTGCTCGTGTTTGCAAACTAGTTGGTCTCTCAATGAACAATTCAGTACAGTCTATGATACATCTAACATGTTGGAAACCTGTAGTCTTGAAGAGGGTGGGGAGATTTCTTCTTATATCTCTTCTGGAGGGCCACCGAACAAGGCATTGCAACTCTTTAGCCATCACCTCGAGCCATTCATGGAAGATGTTTGAGACAGTCCCACAACTAACTCTGAAGCGAAAAGCTAGGTCTTCATGAGCTAAGCCTAGACGAAGCTTCATCAGGACTACAAGAAACTGCTCTGGTAGGGTAAGTATGGTTGATGAAGCGTTCCACATTGCCGTCAGGTGAGTGAGGAGGGTGAAAAACACAGCAGCAGATGGTAGACCAGTGTAAAAATGAGTGTGCTTGTCATCATTTAAAATAAAATCAGACAGACTGCCAAACATACTATCTTGCAGGCGTTTTTCTTGATATTCCAATTTTTTCTCCAGTAAAGCCACTTTTCTCTTCAATTCAGCATTTTCATTTTGTAGCTGGTCAATGTCTGCCATTGACATATCTGTACCCACAGCAGTGCATCCTTCTTCGGGGTCAGCATTAGTGACCTCTATGGAAGGAGAATCAATGGACTCAACCTCTGATGGTCTACTCTGTCTTCTCTGGTACCTCTTCAACTTGTCTGAGCCATCAGTGGTGGTTTTGTGCGCAAACACTGATGGCACATAATCTGGGTGGCATGGGTCCACTGATGGTGCACCTAAAATAAAAGTGACAGAAACAGTTAGTGTTAACAGTATTTCACCTTGTTGAGCATCATACATGTCTAGCACAATCCATAACCATTCTGGTTACATACACATTCCAGTGTAAAAAGTGTAGCCTACTATTTCCATTATATTGCTTAAAAATGATAGGCTACATGAGACACAGACTGGGGTTAGTGGGCAGCATGTGGTGCCTACTTGGGCAATTACTGTAGGTTATTTAATTGTATATTGATGGAAAACATTGTGGTTCTTATGTTTGTGACTGTAAAGTCATATCATGCGTTTCATAACATTAAAGTGTATCAACTGTTCTGTTGCGTATAATCTACAATGTAGCGACGTGTAGCTAGCTAACTAGTTACATTGAGTTTAGTTAAGCTAACGCGAATTCATAACTTTTACTGGCTTGTTACTGGTCATGTAGCCACTATTGTTTATCATGAGTTTGTTACCTGAAACAAAATTACTGCTACAGATCCTTGAGTTCTTGCCTGGCTGCCAAGCCTCTCTTCGCACAGCGTTGATCCATGCTCGTCGTTTCCCCTCGTCTTTAGGAAACCGAAAAAAAATTATTTTGGAAAGGGCGTTTGTTCCTGATGTCAGGTTGCACCCAACAGCACAACAACCTGAGCTAGTGATGGTCCGCTCGGTACTGCGGTGTCGATACTGTCCCGACACATTCAACACTCACGGCATCGGAACGTTTCGAGACAGGTTTTAAACAAACTTCCGGTCACGTGTCAAAGTGTTTCGAAACGTTTTGTGACGTGATCTTGAACGAAACTCGTACTTGCCAAAAGACTGACGTGTCGGGGTATAAAATGAGGCGGCAAAGCCAAGGTTTTGAATGCGTGAGACCTTGGTTGAGAGATTTGTGAGAGTTTGAGACAGTTAGAGAACGTCAGAGAAAGTTAGTTACTTGTGTGCCATTAGCGAAATCCTGTTTGTGTATTTGTCTGTTTGTGTGCTGTACACACAACAGCACACAAACAGACAAATAAACAAACAGAATTTCGCTAATATATATATATATGAATATGAAACAACTTTATACTGTGTTTATTGTCTCATACAGTTCGAAAATCATATTCTTAAATGTATTGTTAGATGAAAGCCATCGCTGCCGTATTCGTTACCACGCCATCTGCATTGCAGGGCGGCAATAATTCCGTTCAACCACAAGGATCCTTAAGATCACAATGTGGAATTAGCTATAAGACTGTTAGTTATGGTATACTCGTAGCTGTCAGCAGATGTCGCTGTTGAGTAAAGGTTTCGAGCGTTTCAAAGGCCCCGACTCCAATGTTTCGAAAAGCCTCGATTTGCCCATCACTAACCTGAGCCCAACGTCAGTCTGCTCATTAGCTTCACTTTGACAGATTTTGTAGTTGGTGCCATATTATCCAGCAAATACTAACCCGATACAAACTAACACTGACTGGAAGTTGACTTCGGGCCAAGCGCATAACCTTGGCAACAAGCGTACGTTCGATGAAAGCGTCTATAAGAGTATCATCAGAGAATGTCTAATATAGGGAGAACCATAGATATATATAAACACTAGATGTCTCGTCCGCGTTGCCGGACAACGGAGTCGAACCATAGAGTTAGTCGAACGTCCGCACATGGCGGCCATCTTGCTACAGTCAACTCGCTCACCCATAACATTGTGTTGATGCTACATGTACTTTTTAAATGACCATAACTCAATTTTCAACCGATTTTGAAACGGTTTTGTTTGTTATCAACGTCAGAGATGTCGGTATGCCACTGCATACTTATGAATAATTATGTACATTTTTTAAAAATAGAATAGAACTATGCAGTGGCATAACGTGTGCAGACGTTCGACTCCGTTGTCCGGCAACGCGGACGAGACATCTACCCTTTATATATATCTATGGGGAGAACTGCCACTCTCGGGAAACTTCCGGGTTCTGAACTGGTTGCGGTTCCATGTGAGGGCGCTAACGAGCGAGTGCAGAATGAATGGAGGTCTATGGAGCTATACCCCTCAAAATCCACTTTTATCAGGATATAATTTTTTGTCTAGTAATTTGAATTCTGAATTCGAAAGGGAAGGCAAAACAAAATACACACTGCTGGCTATTAGATTTTTTTTTAAGTCGCCCTTCTGTTCTAAAAAGCCTTTGAAAATGTCATTGACGTCATACACATCGTAGGCCTACGACCAGAGCTACTGCTTTACGACAAACTCTGGTCACTTCCTTTTTTCTCTCAAGGCATCGACAACACAGCTGACAGGTTAGGCTCTCCCTGTCAATACACATGCTAGAAAGAGTTTTGGCTTGCTAATGTTGTTGCTAATGTTGCTAATGCTCTGACATTCTGATTCCGCTTCGGATGCCATCAAGCGGGTGCTCTGGTCGTATCAGTCCTTCACTAACCAATCAGCATTCATTAGCAGAATGCTAGCGTGTTATGGGCAACAACGACTCACCTTGTAAGAAATCAAAAGGACATAAGTACTCGTTCATTGAACTTTCGACCTATAATCCATGTTGAACATGCAAAAACTACAATCAAATCTGAGATTTCTCAACGACAATCAGGCGAAAGAGACAAATTTAGCCGTTTAGCTCCATAGACTCCCATTCAACATGCACTCGCTCGCGATCACCCCCAGTGGAACTCTGGTAGAACTGCAGCCAAATTCGGTACAATGGGGCTTAACGGTGCGTGTCCACTGCAGCGACGCGATTCGAGCGACAACATGTTTTCCATTCATTTATGAATTCATTTTTCCATTCAATGGAGCCAGGCGAATCGCTTGCATGGTGCATTGTGGGTAGCGACGCGATTCAAGCGATTCGAGTTGAGATTTTCTCAACTTTATGCAAATGAGGAGCGATTTTCGCTAGCGATGGCCAATCGGAGTGTTTTCTTGTTTCTCGTAACGTAGCAACCATGGTCAACATTTCTAGCTTTCTAGGTTTCAAGGTGGAGGAGAAACTAATCGTTTGTGTGGCTGCTTACCCAGTCTTGTACGATACATAGCTGTATTCCTACAGAGATGTTAATAAAAAACGATGCATGGCGCAAGGTTGCCGAAGTTGTTGGTGCTTGTACTTTCAAATTCAGTCTAGTCACATTACGTAACTTTGTTCTGTGGTAACTAGCACTAGCTAGCTAGCCTGGCTGGAACTCCCTATCGTATCGACAGATTAGCAGAGACTTTGAGTATTATAATAAAAAGTTTTTACACATGTCAACGTGTATGTCTATTAAACAGTTTTGTATTTTGTATGTAAGTTGTTTTTTGATCGATGTTGCGAGTACGTAAACCCAAGTCTGCACACTTGGCCATGACAACTACAACAGTGACTTTAGAGAACTACATTCTACATTAATCTGTTTGAAACGCCCCCGAGCGTGGTGAACTGTGGGAAGGCAAGCGATTCGCGTCGCTGCAGTGGACACGCACCGGGGCTTAATAGGGAGTGGCAAGGCTCTCCTTAAACAGGCTCTGGTATCATGTCACTAATTCTTCCAAGTTGTACATGACATCTGTTTTTGGATTAAGTTTATTTGTTTTAATATCAATGTCAATATGCTAATACTATGTACATAAACTACATTCCACTTTCATTTCTGTACAGATTATCCTACCACCGTCACACGGCCTAGCACTGTGTCCCTGGGAAATGATGGTAAAGTGATGAATGACCGTTTATAACAGTTACAATAATTGTATGAGCCATGGCAACACTAAAGGCTATGTTTTCAAGCAAAAGCATGACTTAAAACTTTTGCATCACCAAATGCCATATCCCTAGGTGTCAACTCTGGTCTGGTGGAGGAGAACCCATTGGGGGCCCAGGAAAACAGCTGGCAGCTAGGCAAGTGCAAATATAAAACACTCAAAAAAATACTCCAATAAACCATTGGCAACTCATTGTAAGGCATACCTAAGTTGTTCTGATTGTGGGGGAAATATATTTGTCAAAACAACAAATGTTGTAATACTAATGCTTTGTATAACCCATTCAGCTGTACCATCTTGGGCAAAGACCATTCAAGGTAACATTTGTTATTTACATCAATGTTACAGCTAATCTAGAAGAACCACAGTGTATGCCAATCATGCAAACTCTTGTAAACTCGTTTTACTTGTCCGTAATTACAGACACATTACAGGTTATGCTCCGGAAGATGGAGACATTGGAGGAGAACCAGCGAGAGGCTCCTATTCAGGCGACTACAGGGCAGACACACTGAAGAGGTGCCAGTGATGGACCTACAGGTGGCCCAAACACAGGCTGAACTCCAAGACCTTGAGGTGCTGGATTTCCGAAAGAGAGTGGTAGGTGTTTGGAGATGCCATGAACTATGGCTTATACGCAGCGTTCAAATTGGTGCTGACAATAAGTTCATGACTTCTAATTGCAGACGCTGTGATGAAGTGGAAGACGGGACTGGGAGAGAAGGCTGTGGAGCTCGTCATAGCGGAGACACTCAAACACGCCCCGGCAGCCCATTCAAAACAAGCAAGGTGAATGAATCATGATTGCTTCCATATCCAACCTTTCACATGGCTATGTGACAAAAAACTAGAATCCCATAATATTTTTTTTATGATGTATATTATTTTAGATGTGATTCTTTATGACTTGTATAGCCCCTTTCACACATGCAATTATGTTGATAGGACACTAACTTATTTTGTCAACAGACAGGACCTGTAGTGGGGACTGGCAGAAATTTTTAATTCACTGTTTGGCACTTTGTTTAAAATAAAATGACTGAATGTTACATGGTAATGCTGCCTCGTTTATGATTAGCTTTTAGTTAGGCTACACATCACACTAACATAGTCCTCCTAAAGTTGGCTACCATGTAGCCTATTATACAACAACAAGTAGCATTTGGGGCAGGTCCGTGTACCTTGTGGCCATTGGTTTTTCTATTTTGCAACCCGTGTTGACAAACGCAAAATAGGGCCGTAATATCGTTTTGTCATTTTAGTAACTCAAACACACATTTAAGTATTACGGCTTGTTTTTGGTTGTTTCGTTTTTTTTTTATTATAATGAAATAACCATATAACACAAATGGTATAACGAGCCATTAATCGTTGTTTTGATTATTCCATATCCTTTATTCTGATATCTGCAAAAAAAAAAAAATAGCCTCGTAATATCGTTTTGTCCATTTCGGATGTCAGAACCAGATGATGGGGAAATGCGTGGTTTCCGTTGTTTTGTTTTATTTTGGAATAACGGAATAACCATATAACACAAACGGTATAACGAGCCATTTACTCATTTGGTTGATCGGCCGTATTATGCATACTGGCACAAGTGAAAAAGAGAGAGGGGGAGAGACGTGTAATGATAGGAGGTGTTATTACTTGCGAACACCAGAGGGCAGCAACGACTAGCTTTTTAACAAAGTTTCCTGTGATCTGTAGGCCTACAATCTTGACGACATAGCAGCAGGGGGGGGGCGGCAGTTACATTGGGGCCAGAGGTTCTGTTAGAGGGGCCAGAGGTTCTGTTAGAGGGGCCAGTTACATTAAACATTATTGTTGCCATATAGTTTTCTTCACTGCAGTGCAGGCATTAACAGGCAAAAGCAGTGGCACCCCCAGAAATGTTTTATAGGAGTGGCCAGATGGGGCCACTGAAATCCTGGGGTGGCTTTCCAAAATCACAAGCCATAACTGAATTTCAGGAATTGAATTATGCTGTTGTAGTATATAGGTTAGTTGAAAACAGCAGCGGACTGGGGAAGGGTGACAGGATCTGAGTGTGGAGATACGTGGATTTATATGCCGGAATGTTTTATATACAGTACACAGTCATCTTTTGTGCAGGATACAGAGAGAATAGAGTATAGAGACTTGTTTAAACAATTGGAAAGCGTGAGAAGGTAAAGAAGTGAGTGGAGAAAAGAGAAGCAGAAAAGTGCAACACCCTCCCATTACCATTATCTCTAATTCACTCTCCTGAGTCTCATCTGTGTTGTATGTCTGCAAACTGCTATAGTATGGGCCTACACAAAAGTTATTAAGTCATTGGACTTGTGTGGGGAGGGTTTGACAAATGTGATGACTGTATTCCTCCACAGATACCATGGGCTTGGACATGGAGTTGGACCAGTTACTATTCACTTTGACTTGATGGGTGTGACCTGTGAAGAATGAATGGCACCATGCAATGGTGAAGGGCTATAACCCAGGGTTGATTGCAACTGGTGTTGGAAAACACATGTAGTAGGGCAGAATAGAGGAACTGGGCACAAGTTACTGGTTTGGTCCCTGGTTAGTCCCCAAAAACGTGGCAGAAACAGCAGAAAATATTATAAGGCCCAATTGGGGCAGAAGACATAGGATATTTACAATTGTAGTAGGCCAATAGATCTGTTTTAAAAGTTCAGGAGTGTAATTAGTTGGATATAAAAGGTGTAGCACAGACAAAGGAAATCAGATTTTTCTGGGAACCCTCTCATTGCTGCTCCGTGCTGTTTTTGGACTTTGAGGAAGTTGAATTTGGACATAGAATATGATCAGAACTTATAAAAGTATCCACAACAGTACCTCTGTCAGTTGTGTTTCTATGTAAACTGCAAAGGTAGCCCACATGACCTCAACTTGCTCACTATGATTGTCTCAATGCACTTCATTAAAACGTACAACAGAACTGAAAGCGGTAATTTAGGTGGGGGGAGGGAGGGTTGGGGAGTGTTTCTTGCACGGGTGTGATTGTCTTTTTCAACTGATACCGTCTGGCACTTTTGGCCTTGTTTGAACACACACTGGAGCCCCGTCTTGTAATGTTTCTAATATATATTAAAGAAACTTGGGTTCATCAAAGATTTATTAACTAAGTAGTAACTAGCAAACGCGGTCAACATGTGCCTTCAGTTTGGTGTGTGTGTCTTCTACTAAAGAACCTGCTGCTATGTCGTCAAGATTGTAGGCCTGCAGATCACAGGAATTTTTTTTTTTAAAGCTAGACGTTGCTGCCCTCTGGTGTTCGCAAGTAATAACACCCCCAATAGTTTCACATCTCTCCCCCTCTCTTTTTCACTTGTGCCAGTATGCATAATACGGCCGATCAAACAAATGAGTAAATGGCTCGTTATACCGTTTGTGGTATATGGTTATTCCGTAATTCCAAAATGAAACAAAACAACGGAAACCAAGCCTTTCCCCATAATCTGGTTCTGACATCCAAAATGGACAAAACGATATTACGAGGCTATTTTTATTTTTTTGCAGATATCAGCATAAAGGATATGGAATAATCAAAACATCGATTAATGGCTCGTTATACCATTTGTGTTATATGGTTATTTCATTTTTCCAAAAAAACCGAAACAACCAAAAACAAGCCGTTATACTTAAATGTGTGTTCGACTCAAGTGACAAAACGATATTACGGCCCTATTTTGCGTTTTTCAACACGGGTTGCAAAATAGAAAAACCAATGGCCACAAGGTACACGGACCGGGGCAAATGAGGTCTGCATATGAGCCGCTCCAATATAAGCAGTAGAATTGAGAAATATAGCGTTAGGTTACTTTATTCAGGAAATAATAGAAAATCCAGGTTGAATCAAGTAGCTACAGTACTGCTAATAGCCCATGGTGGTCTCCTTATATTTCTATAAACGTTGATGTAGCCTATACGTGTTCATTTTCTATAAAGATGAAGCAATATTGTTCCAATAGTGGTTCAGGTAACGGGATAAGGACCGAAAACACATTATAGGTTGGTCCCCTGAAGGTTTGATATGTCACTAAAAGATTCTGCAAAGGTTAGCATTGATACAGAGGAAAGGTCCTATAATGGTTCCCTAAACGTTCCCAGAACGTCCTGAAAGGCCCCGAAATAACGTTCTCCTACCCTTTAAAGAACTCCACATTGAGACCAATATGGGACGTTCTGGGAACGTTATAAGGCGACGTCCTTTACACCAACGGGAACGTTCTGGGAACGTTCTTGGAACGTACCATTTCTAGCTGGGTCGCGCTCTCGCTTGCCTCACTGCGCCATTGAGCATTTTTCATAGAAATGAATGGGGACGCCATCTTGGAAGAAAAATCTAGCTGTGTCTATTAATATATAAGTCTATGGCCTCACTGTGCCACTGAGCACTTTTCATAGAAATGAATGGGGACGCCATCTTGGAAGAAAAATCTAGCTGTGTCTATTAATATATAAGCAGAGAATGTCTAATATAGAAAACAAACAGGCTCTGATATAAGTCTATGGCCCAAACCAGAGAGGCTCTGGCCCATAGATATATATATCTATGCTCTGGCCAACCCAGTTGCTCTGGCCAAACACAAGGAAGAAGGAAAAAGCTGACACACCGGATGTGACGATGTCAATTTGCCTTTGAGAAACGCCTTCTTTTATCAAGATGGTGTCACTGGTCCCTCTGCACCGTGGTTTTTGCTTTCAGAAACGAAAATTGACACTATTACTTCATCAGACTAGTTCATATCATGTGTGGTGTCAAAGCTACAAACAAAACGCGAGGCATCAGAAACAACAAAGAACCTATTCGGTAAGCGTTTTTCCGAAAGTAGAAGGACACTGTTTTTGCTAGAGCAGTCCTATCAGGAAGGACAGATTGTTTCCTAGCAAAATTATACTTATTGTCAACACAACTTTTTTCAGTGCAGATTTGCAGAATAGCCACCTGAGACTCATGATATGTACTTCTGCTAAATGTCTTTGTTATCCTAATCAAGGAAATATTTAGCGTGACAACAGGCTGGCTAGCTAGCTACCTAGCTAATATGGCACCGGCAAACGTGTTGTGGGCCCCAGTCACGTGTTTTCGAACTGTCAGCAAACTTTTCTGTACAAATTCTACATAACGTCCCTTTAGATAAGGCAGTGGCGGTACCACCCCTGGTCCCGCAGACATTGCGTACACGTGACAGGCCTCTGGACTGTGATGTTATCAATTACATTTGTGTGTCCACTTGGCCACATTTCTGTGCCCAAATGTTCAGCAATACAGATCTCACCATGAAAACATTATTGCGTTAAGAGCTTCTTAACGAATCTGGAAAACCCGGCCATTATTGTTTAATATGAGCTTGTTTTTATATTTCAATGAACATTGTTTTTTGAAAGTTTAGGTACCCTACTGTACGTAGAACTCACACAAGCTGAAATAGACTAGTGCACATTCACCTTTTTATCTGTTCCTTTTGGTCCTGGGTAGATGTTTGTTAAACCAGGCTTTTGTTTGTCTTTCAGCTGAGTCCTAACCTAAGAAGAGCAGTATGGACGGTCAACAGAGTGGAAGATAGTTTACACATTTTGAAGGCAGCTAAGGTAAGAAAAAGTAGGCTACACAAATAGAATCCTCAGGGTTGGGATGGTATCTGCACATTAATTAATCATAACCTGCTCATTAGTTAATTACTAGGTTTGTACTGTGCACATTTTATAGTTTATGTTCAATCTGAACGACAAAATTCTGCTCTCTATAACCATAGTGGTGTAAGCATCCGTTTTGGATGCTTACACCGGATGGATTGGCCATTGACAGCCATCCATGTAATACGATCTAGAATATTGTTTTGATCGGTACAATAACTTAATTGGAAATTATAGAATGCTGGTTGTATTATCTCTAAATAATCAACATAGGTTATATAGGCCATGGTAAGGCACAAGCTCCAGGAATCTCAGGTCCTTTGATGTATGCATCAAGATGTTGTATATTTACAAACAAATAGTCCTACCACATTTAGATAATTATTTTGAACCTTACAAAAAGGGAATAAGGAAGTAATCCTAAATAAATGTCTAAAAAGTGAAGGGTCTTAATTAGGGCTGGGCGGTATAGCCTACAATGTATATCACGGTATAATTTTTAAGCATGGATGGTAACGGTACATATCACAATATATTATTTTTACATCATTTCTAGTCCATTCGTTTGAATAGAATGCAATCTGCACTGCTGCGGCTAATCTACAGCACTTGGACTGATTTGGATGAGGTACGGCATGAGTACAGCATGAGTTGAATTTTTCCAGCTTTTGCAGTGCTTTGCCACAGAAGATTAGCTAATATGTAGCTTTCAACGTTTATGTGATCACAAGAAAACTTAAGTTCAATATTTGTAGTGAGCTAGCTATAACAAATTATTACATGGCTGAATACTCTATTCTGTTGGCCTACAATAAAAATGTCACAATTCTGACCAACCTTGCTTGCACGGCTAATCTTCCATGCTGCATTGTTGACGTCTGTAAACGTTGGAAGTTGTGTCACAAAAGTAAAAAACGATAAAGCCCGAAAACGATGCTCTACGTCGGCAATACTCTTGATGGTGCAAAACATTGTTTGCGTAGATTGATTGCTATTTGCGTTAAAGTTCCGTATGGTAATTTTATGCTGTGCCTGGTGTGAATGGGCCTATGACAAATCACATTTCTGGAAGGCTCTGCCGTGGTTAGAACGGTCTAGTCAAAGTCTATATCGTAGGCCAAATTCATACTGGTATTTTTCTATACCGTTCATACTGACCAACGCTAGTCTTAATTTTTTTCTGAATGCAATGTATGTCTTTAAAACGTCATCAAAAAGTCATAGCAAGAAAACATTGTTTTCTGGTCATGATTGTTCTTTTACCCCAGTCTCTAACACAACCCTCCATTCTTCTTCTTCATTCATCAAATTGGTGGCCAAGCCGCGAAGCCACCTTAAGGGTTTCTACCTTTTCTTCTTATTAGGGGCCAAGCAGCAGCAAAGCTGCTGTGGCAAACCTATTGTTTTTGTTAGTTTTATTACTATTATTATGCATAGCGATTGGTGCGAAGTTTTGAAATTTGGCACACTGATTTGGAACGGTCTCCTGATTATTGTCATCAAGTTTCATGTCGATCCCTGAAGCACTATAGCGCCACCAAGGCGTCAAAGTTGGAGGTGTGTTTACGCCATAGCAGACGTGAGGCCTTGTCTCTGCGACGGTTTACCGTATGGAGACGAAACTTTGACATGCTCGCGAGCATGTCATCTAATCATCTTCCTACCACAATCACCTTGATATGTAAAAATATGACTGAATTACAGCTGTTTATACTTGGGTCAAATCTGACAAAGCTCGCCATGGGAGAAACGGCTTCATTTTTTAAATAAAGTAACCGAACACAGCGTTTCTCAGCAGCGAGAATAGCTCACTGGGATAAGACGGGCTCCTTTGACACGTAAGGTCCTAGGATCGAATCCAGCCGCAGTCGTCAAGCATGTCGTGATACCGGATTATCTGTTTAGCGAAGCCAGGTACGCCACAGTAGCTGTCTGGCAGTATAATCACAATGGTAACGATAACGTTTCATTGTCAGGGGATTTATAGTCAAGAAGAAGCGGATTTATTGTGCTTTGTAGATATAACGCTGCTACATCTAGCCAGCGCATTTTGTCTCAAAATGACATATTTACCAAACGCATCGGCTTATCGTTACAAAACTCGGTATACGTCTTTTGCGCAACGCCGTAAAGGTAATCGAAAATTTCGGGGTAGCGCCACCGCGTTGCAGAAAAGTATAATGCGATTTAAAAAAAGTAAATGTTTTTTATTGAAAGTTTTACTTTGCTTCTTTAGCTACTGAATTTCCATATCGAATGCTGCTTGGACCCTTCATTGCTGCTTGCAGCTATATTTATTATTGGGTGTGCTTTGCCTTCGGCAAGGGCACAACCTTTGTTCTCTCACATATATATTATTATTATTGTTTCTCTTCACACCCCTAAATCTTCGTCAATATTTGGACTACATAGACAAAGTCGATGTCAAAAGTTTTTGACATCGTCAAAAGTCTTGGTAGCGATTGAGTTGCTTGTATTTTTATTTACGTTCCGTTGCACGGTTTAAGTAGAAATTAAGTTTTTGTGGCGAAAAGTGAAGCTAACGGTGGCTAACTTGCTAGCCACAGTCAATTACGCTACTTACGTCACTAACATCACGAAAACTTGCGTGACTACCTCTAGCAGAACATTAGTTTAGCAGCTCGTTAACTTCTGGGAGATAGCTAAGCTAACTGCTTTTACTGCAAGGCAGCTGCAGAAACACCACAAGCAAAGAGGCCAGGGTGATAACTATTTACTAATTTTACTTGTGATATGACACACAATTGTGATGTATAATGTACAATATAAGCTGATATCATTAAGGAAGGACATCTACTTTCGGAAACAGTAGGCTAGTCTACTATTTCACTGAAGTATTAGCATCATGACATTAGCCTCTGTTGCCCGGGCAACACATACTTCAGTGGTCTATGATGCATCTGTTTCATCGTTAAAATAAACATTCCTCACAAATACATTTTCGTTGTAGGATTTATTATGACATTAGATTACAAGTAAACGATTTGTGGGTGAAATTAGGTGTGTTCGACTTCATGTTGCGGCGGCGGCACCGACAGCCGGCTGCAGCCGGCTGCGTTGAAGCTGAGAATGCCATTGGTTGCTTCAAGTCAGCCGGGCTGCAGGCGGCTGCAGGCGACGCCGGCGCTGCATGAAGTCGAACGCACCTAACATCATTACCTGTGGTTTCAAACCAGTGTAGCTCACTGCAACGCTGTAGCCTGCGCGAGACACTACAAAAACATCTACACAGCTGTTTAGGAAGTCAAACGGCGACACTCCCCTTACTTAAATCAAAAGTCTTTCAATAGGTGAAGCTATCTGACCACTAACCTGAACTTCATTGCCACCGCCTAAACTTTGTCAATCTGTTCATGAAAATAATTAATTTCAGCCTAAACCGTACAACGGAACATTACATCGAATTCAACCAACGCAATCGCTACCAAGACGAACACAGCAGTAGTCTAGTACTGTACCATAGTAGTACAATTTACCGGGGCAGCTTCTCCACACGGCTATATCGTATTTTGCGTTGTTACTGACAATGATCGCTACCAGTGAGCTTTTTATGAATGAGCAATTTTCCACTAAATAAATGTCAAGCTTATTTACGTTTTTGGGGGCATATTTTCAGTTAGTAGATGGTACTGTTTAAATCGCGATTCCATCTTCTACTGCCGGTAACGTCGTAGAATAATCTTCAAAGGGGGTTCTTTATTAATGAATGAATGCAATATGAGTAGGCTAAAAGGTGAAAATATCACAAGAAGGGAAAAACTTAAAAGGACGTTTAAGTCATAGAGATTAGGTCAATTTTTACACCGGTCTGCCAAATGTATTCGTTTTGATTCAGCTATGAGGCTGCCTCTTGCAGGGGAAATGAGAAGACATCTATTTCATTCTACACTTCACTCGTATTTTGAGTTGTAAATGAGCAGCAAAAAAAAGATGCTTCTAAATCTATGTAATCTTTATAAATAATAAGTATGCATTTTTATATAAAATATACAGAAATATCAGTTGTAAAAATGTCATTAAAAAACGGACCCCTGTGCAACCGACACAAGCAAGCACACCCTACAATTTCCCCAGAAATTGTAGGGTGTGTCTCTAGTTGGGTGTGCTCAAGCCTTCGGCGAGAGCACAACCTTTGTTCTCTCACATATATATTATTCTTCTTCTTTTATTTTCGCCCCGCTAAGGATCAGTCAATATTTGGACTACATAGACAACGCCTGTGTCAAAAGTTTCGTCTTGGTCTCGATTGCGTTGCCTGATTTATATTTACGTTCCGTGGCACGGTTTAGGAGGTTACAACGTTTTTGTGGCAAAAAAGTGCCTTTAGTCAACGAAGGATAGCCAGTGCTAGCTACGTCACCACGTCAGCACACGTTAGCAACGACGCATGTGCTGTTGCACAGCGAGTATCGTATCGTGCCATAGTGTAGGCTACTACTACTAGCAGCATCATACATGTACATTTAAGCAAATCAAGACTTGCATGTACAGTAAGTAATGTCACATTAAAGAATGTAAAGTTTAAACTCAAGCTTGTGTGGTGCGTCGCTGGCTTCAGTGCCACAGCCTAAACTTTATATCAAAACAAACGTTCTAATTTCCGGCGCTTTCAAACAATGCCCTCACTCAGTGAAGTTTGGCTAGCCACCGCAACTAGCTTGCTCGTAGCAAACTTCTTTAGATTTAGCCATTTCTCCCTAAATAGATGTAAAGCTTATTTACGTTGTTGGGGGCATATTTTCGGTCAGATGGTACTGTTTGAATCGCGATTCCATCTGAAATACTGCCAGTGACAACGTTGTTACGTTAGCAACGACGCATGGATACAACGTGGATAGATGTGCTGTTGCACAGCGAGTATCGTGCCATGGTGTACTAGCAGCATCATACATGTACATTTAAGCAAATCAAGACTTGAATGTACAGTAAGTTATGTCACATTAAAGAATGTATTTAAACTCAAGCTTGTGTGGTGCGTCGCTGGCTTCAGTGCCACAGCCTAAACTTTATGTCAAAAGAAACATTCTCATTTCCGACACTTAAAAACAATCCCCTCACTCAGTCAAGTTTGGCTAGCCTTCTTTTGAGTTAGCCATTTCTCCCTAAATAGATGTAAAGCTTATTATGTTTTTGGGGGCATATTTTCAGTTAGCAGATGGTACTGTTTGAATCGCGATTCCATCGGAAATACTGCCGGTGACAACGTTGTTACAGTAGCTTGTTTCAAAGGGGGTTCGCTTGTTTCAAAGGGGGTTCTTGAGTTGGCTAAATGCTTGAAAATATCACTAGATGGGAAAAACTTAAGGGGACAGACCCACCTGCAACCGACGCAAGCGAGCACACCCTACAATTTCCCCAGAAATTGTACCCTCTCTAGTTATTGGGTGTGCTCAAGCCTTCGGCGAGAGCACAACCTTTGTTCTCTCACATTTTTATTAATGTTTATTTTTGCCCCCCTAAAACTCAGTCAATATTTGGCCTACATAGACAACCTAGGTGTCAAAAGTTTCGTCTTGGTTGTGATTGAGTTGCTTGTATTGGGATTTACGTTCCGTTGCATGGTTTTAGGCTCAAGTAAAGTTTTGTGGCGAAAAGTGAAGCTAACGGTGGCTAATTTGCTAGCCACTGTCACTGACGTTACTAACGTCACTAACGTCACGAAAACACGCGTGACTACCTTTAGCAGAACATTCGTTTCGCATCTGTTAACTTGGGGGATAGCTAGGCTAACTATAGCTTTACTGCAAGGCAGCTGCAGAAACGCCACAAGCAAAGAGGCCAGGGTGATAACTATTTACTCATTTTACTTTGTGATGTGAAACACAATTGTGAAATGTAATGTACAATATTAGCTGATATTATTAAGCAAGTAGGCCCACATCTACTTTCGGAAACGGTAGTCTACTATTTCACTGAAGCATTAGCATCATGACATTAGCCTCTGTTGCCCGGGCAACACATACTACAGTGGTCTATGATGCATCTGTTTTCAATCGTTAAAATAAACATTCCTCACAAATACATTTTCGTTGTAGGATTCATTATGACATTACATTACAAGTAAACGATTTGTGGGTGAAATTATCATTACCTGTGGTTTCAAACCAGTGTTGCTCACTGCAACGCTGTAGCCTACGCGAGACACTACAAAAACATCTACACAGCTGTTTATGAAGTCAAACGGCGACAGAACATGTTCGGCACTCCCCTTACTTAAATCAAAAGTCTAACTACTAACCTTAACTTCATTGCCACAGCCTAAACTATGTCAATCTGTTCATGAAAATTATTAATTTCAGCCTAAACCGTACAACGGAACGTTACATCCAATTCAACCAACGCAATCGCTACCAATACGAACACAGCAGTAGGCTACTGTAGTAGTACAATTTACTGGGGCAGCTTCTCCACACAGGGCTATATCGCACTTTGCGTTGTTACTGACAATGCTCGCTACCAGTGAGCTTTTTATGAAAGCGATTTTCCACTAAATGTCATCTTATTTACGTTTTTGGGGGCATATTTTCAGTTAGCAGATGGTACTGTTTGAATCGCGATTCCATCTTCCACTGCCGGTAACGTCTAGCCTGACGTTGTCATACTCATAATTCTAGTGAGAATATGAGTCTGAGAACTCTCCGTTGGGCTGTGACTATGGGGCGTGTTTCAACCGAACCCGGAAAACAAATGCCTCTTCGCTCAATTGGATAGACCTACAACCAATCAGAGCAACGTAGTATGTTAACTTTTACCAAACCCCGTAGGAAGGACGGCAAAAACATATTTTCCATCGACAAATGCCTTGATTGCGTTTCTCTGTTCCTCTTTCAAAATTAATGCACTGTCGATGTCTTCTAAAACAGACTCGATGGCAGAATCATAACATCCCAGCTCTCCAGCGGTAGCCATGTTTGTTGAAAACGAATTCAACCAAAGCGCTCTTTGGTGACGTGGTTGATTACATTACTGTTGATCATCTGTCCATCATCGTATAAAGCCCGCCCTGACAATTTCATTGGTCCGAACAGCTTCTGTTCGGACATAGTTGTTCCCCAATCGAGACTCCCCAGACCCAACTTCCCGACCAAATTATTTTGTGGGCGGGGATAAGTTGGTCTGGCAGCCAGGCTAGGTAAAGTCGTAGAATAATCTTCAAAGGGGGTTCTTTATTAATGAATGAATGCAATATGAGTAGGCTAAATACCTGAAAATATCACAAGAAGGGAAAAATGTATAAGGACGTTCAAGTCATAGAGATTAGGTCAATGTTTACACCGGTCTGACAAATTTATTCGTTTTGATTTAACTATGAGGCTCTTGCAGGGGAAATAAGACATCTATTTCATTGTACACTTCACTCGTATTTTGAGTTGTAAATGAGCAGCAAAAAAATGCTTTTAAATCTATGTAATCTTTATAAATAATAAGTATGCATTTTTATATGAAATATCAGTTGTAAAAATGTCATTAAAAAACGGACCCCCCTGTGCAACCAACGCAAGCAAGCACACCCTACAATTTCCCCAGAAATTGTACCCTCTCTAGTTTTACTTTGTGATATGACACACAATTGTGATGTGTAATGTACAATATAAGCTAATATTATTAAGGAAGTAGGCCCACGTCTACTTCCGGAAACGGTAGTCTACTATTTCACTGAAGCATTAGCATAATGACATTAGCCTCTGTTGCCCGGGCAACACATACTACATTGGTCTATGATGCATCTGTTTTCAGTCGTTAAAATAAACATTCCTCACAAATACATTTTCGTTGTAGGATTTATTATGACATTACAAGTAAACGATTTGTTGATGAAATTATCATTACCTGTGGTTACAAACCAGTGTTGCTCACTGCAACGCTGTAGCCTACGCGAGACACACTGCAAAAACATCTAGCACTACACAGCTGTTTAGGAAGTCAAACGTCTAACTACTAACCTGAACTTCATTGCCACAGCCTAAACTTTGTTCTGTTCATCTGCTCATGAAAATAATTAATTTCAGCCTAAACCGTACAACGGAACGTTACATCCAATTCAACCAACGCAATCGCTACCAAGACGAGCACTGCCAGTCTAGTACTGTACTGTAGTAGTACAATTTACCGGGGCAGCTTCTCCACACAGGGCTATATCGCATTTTGCGTTGTTACTGACAATGATCGCTACCTGTGAGCTTTTTAACAAGCGATTTTCCACTAAAGAAATGTCAAGCTTATTTAGGTTTTTGGGGGCATATTTTCAGTTAGCAGATGGTACTGTTTGAATCGCGATTCCATATTCTACTGCCGGTAACGTCGTAAAATAATCTTCAAAGGGGGTACTTTATTAATGAAAGAATGCAATATGAGTAGGCTAAATGCCGGAAAATATCACGAGAAGGGAAAAACTTAAAAGGACGTTTAAGTAATAGAGATTAGGTCAATTTTTACACCGGTCTGCCAAATGTATTCGTTTTGATTCAGCTATGAGGCTGCCTCTTGCAGGGGAAATGAGAAGACATCTATTTCATTCTACACTTCACTCGTATTTTGATTTGTAAATGAGCAGCAAAAAAAAGATGCTTTTAAATCTATGTAATCTTTATAAATAATAAGTATGCATTTTTATGTAAAATATACAGAAATATCAGTTGTAAAAATGTCATTAAAAAACGGACCCTGTGCAACCGACGCAAGCAACCCCCCCCACAATTTCCCCAGAAATTGTACCCTCTCTAGTTATTATTATTACACATCTTCTTCTGCCATGGGAGTCTATGGCAGCCCCTAGAACCGTATTGTCAGAAGTTGTGAAACTTGGCACACTCTTTGGGACCAGTCCCCTCATCAATTTCACCAAGTTTCATGTCTCCCATTCCAACCATCTAGCCCCACCAATGGGTCAAAGTTGAAGGTGTGTTTACTTTTGAACCATATGCCTCATTTTCCAAAATGAGGTATCATTGGATTCCCTGGATCAAGACGAGTTCAACGCACTCTGATATCATACCCAGTTATATAGATTCTCCGCCATTTTGAATGTTAAGGAAAAGCGTTTTTTCGCTACTCCTCCTACAATTCTTGTTGAATCTTCTTCAAAATTGCCACAGATGATCTTCAGACCAAGCCTCACAAAAGTTATCCCATGGCGTTTAGATTTTCGCAACCGTTTGTTAGTTACAGCCGATCGAATTGATGTGGCGGCCATTTTGAATATAACGTTTTTTCGCTACCTCTCCTATAAAGTTTGTCCAATCTTCACCAAATTTGGCACAGATCATCTTCAGACCAAGCCTCACAAAAGACATCACGTTTTTTAGATTTTCTAAACCTTTTGACTGGAACTGCCAATCAAAGTGGTCAACCAAGCCACCATAAAAGAAGTGAGGTCATATCTCAGCACCTCTTTACTGCATTGACACCAAATTTGGTATAGGGACAAGGGACCCTGTTCTAAAGAGGTCCAAAATAGGTCATGCCATTTCACCTCTAGGTGGCGCTGCAATAAGCAAAGATTTGGCACCAATTATCTTCAGATCAAGCCTCGCAAACGTTTTCACATGGTTTTTGATTTTCAAAACTGTTTTTCCGGTAAAGCTGATCAAAGTGGGCGATGAAGCCGCCAAAACAGGAAGTGAGATAATATCTCAGGAAATATTTGCTGAATTGACATCAAACGTGGTACAGGTGCTCGGGACCCTGTTCCAAAGAGGTCCACAAAAGGTTGTGTCATCTAACTGCTAGGGGGCGATCCCTTGTCTGACACATGTTAACATGTGATACCAGTAGAATTGATGAGGCCACCATTTTGAATGAATGAATAAAACATTTTTTCCCTACTCCTACAAAATGTATCCAATATTCACCAAATTTGGCACAGATTATCTTCAGACCACAATCAGCTTGACATGTCAAAATAGGACTGAATTACAGCTGTTTAAACTTGGGCCAAATCTGACAACCGCTTGCCACATGAAAAACTGCTTAAATTTTTACACAGTAATTTCCAGCACTGAGAATAGCTCACTAGGATAAGTTGGTGTCCTGGCAAACGCAACATCAGAGGTTCGAATCCAGCCAAAGCCAACAAGCCTGTCATATCACTGGTCCACCAGTGATATGACACCCCACCCCTCGCCCCTCGGTTTGAAGCAACGGCCCCGGTGGATGTAGGTGGTATTGCATTTCTTGTTAGACTTCCGACTCTTCCGGTCGTTTTTATTCTATTAACTCCAGTCAACATTTACAAAACTATCTCCCTCAATAATTTTTGTTCGATTCTCGAACCTGGCTCATACTACTAGCTTTTTCATAGCAAAAATCAGGAAAAATTATTCTAAGTTTGAAACCAATCCAAAATGGGTAAACTAGCACCCCATTTATTTGCTTACGTCAATAAAAGTTGCCTGCAAATGTGCTTGCGGATACTAACGGCACGAGCACAAAAGTTCACTTTGGTCGATAGCCGATTTACATGGAGCTGAATGAGCCATGGACTTATATTGAATGAGCACAGGGAGAAATGGCTTGAGTTGCCTGCCCTGTTGTAGCAAGTTTAGCAAATGGTTGTCACACATGAAATGTTGTTAATATAGTTTATTCCCGTTATTTTAAAACAGATTAGATTTTTCGTAAAAATGTTCATGACATGATGGCAAATATTATATTATGTTAAGCGTGAGCATAGATTGTTGACATGTCTATCTGGAGTAAAGACGAAGATTAATATTTTAACTGATAACCACAATAGGAAATGATATATATTTAAATAATATTAGTCTTGCCTTCAGAAGCTTTTGTTAAACACACTCATTATTCTTTTTTTGATCGTGTCATCAAGCCAGACTGCTTTTGTGGGACAATGAAGGTCCTCAGTGACTGTTTCACCCCCACTTATATCTGATGGAAACGTCTTGTATATAGTTCTGTTAATATGCCCCTTTCAAAGGCACATGTTCAATAAAGTAGACTATATTTTAGACACACTTCTCAATTTATTACATTATTACCAAGTCTTGTTAGATGACGTTATAGCCATTAATAGGCGTTTGGTTTTGTAGGTTGAACATATAAAACACAGGCCACATTTCTACACTGATGTTAAATTGAAGGCAGTGTGAATTTCGTGGCATTTCGTTTGAATATAAAGTTGACAGTAAGCTATGGTAAGTCTGCATTATGGAAGATTTTTGTTACAAAAATAACTAAGCTTTCTTTTCCTGGCGAGAACAACGACGGAGCTAAGTGTTCATGTTAAGTTTATTTAATCCGATACAATGCGTTGGAAATCATACTCATATCACAAAGAAAAAAAGCAACATGTGATGAGTTCCATCTAGAATAGCCCTATAGCCTATTTCTAAAAACCAAGTGAAAGGAATATTATACAGTGACAGCATACATTTCCGTAAATTTTGCATCATGTCTCTGATTCTTATCGGACTTGTACCCCATTCTGCCACTGCAATGCCTTAGCTCACACGCTCGCAACCATATAAATCTATGCTCGCGACTGGTTGTCGCAAAGTATGACGTGTACAGCTAGTTGCAAGCGTGCACGAGGTCTCGGAGCTAGGGAAAAAAAGAGCCACTGTTTAAAGCTAGACCGGAAGAGTCGGAAGTGGAAAGATGGTGCGGTCCAGTTTCGTGCTCTCGCTTGCCTCACTGTGCCACTGAGCACTTTTCATAGAAATGAATGGGGACTCCATCTTGGAAGACAAAAGTTGCTTCCTCTAGTAATATTAACTCTATCATCAAACCTCTCCTCACTCTATCAAAATAATTTTTTATGATTTTCAAAAGCGTTTGTCCGGTACAGCCAATCGAAAACGGCAGCAGGGCCGCCAAACAGAAAGTTGAGACATATCTCAGCACATCTTTGATGGATTCACACCAAACTTGCTGCATGTACTCGGAACCCTATTCTGAGGATGTCGAAAGTTTCTTCTGGGTCATCTGACCTTGGCCACCCCATTGCTGCTTGCAGCTATATTTTGTAAATACATTTGTCCCCCCCAAAAAAACACACAAAAAAGAAAAACAATAGATTTGCTATTATTGGATTACATTACAGAAATCCATGTCTGTGTTTACATGCCTTCACCAAGTAAATGTAGTCTATTAAAACTGTGATGACTTTTAAATCAGTTAGGTTTGAGCCCAAGTTCATGGCCCTGACAGTGCTACTGTGTCATAAATATACCTACATTGCATGCTTTTTGTTTGTCTCAGAATTTGCAGGTCACAGAGAAGCGAACATGTTGGCATGGACATGCAGGGGGAGGGCTAAATGCAGATCCCAAAAATGTGGTAATTATGCAAACATACATTAATTAAAAAAATTAACCTTTCCCAATACCACACTGATGGTCCCTAGTAATGACACTTTTTGGAATAGGGTGTGCAAGCAGTTGCACACCAAACCTCCTAATCTGGAGTAGTTCAGGAAAGTAGCTAGCTGTATATAAAGCTAGAATTGGTGTTTAAATGCAGAATGTTGGAAAAAGAAACACAGATATTAGTAATCATATGACTGTCTTATTATTGTTACTTTTTTTCAGGCAGTACTGCATCACTTATAACATGATAACAGTAGATTACATTTGTTGGCGTTGTTTCGTGTGTCTTGTGGAGGCGCCATGTGGCATTGCTGTAGTGCTGTGATACCATATTGGCTGGATTAGAATCATTTGCTATGTCTCAGAGACAGTCCCAGTGGCAGGTGTCAGGTTAAACCCAGACAACCATGTTTGCCCCAGTGGGGAAAGCCCCTCAACAGGGGTGACAGCCCAGGTGCCTCTTGGGAGCTGTTGTGCCTGGCAGCATCTTTGAGTCAACCTGGAGACTGAGCTGGTTTTGCAGCTCACCGATCTCCCAGGGGACCAAAGCTGACATTTGCCGTTTCATGTGGATGTCGAAATAGCAGCTTGCTACAGTGTCTGTGTGTGTGGTTTTCTCCAAATTAAAGAAAATAAAAAAATAAACTATGGAAGAACTGACAATCATTAAATGTCTGAAATGTCAGTATTGTTGTACAATCAACTGTAGTATTTAATGAGAGGCAGACACCATTAGTGTAATTTACCTGAACCTGAACTTCTTGCTTGACAAATTATGAGAAAAAGTATTCAGGAGACGGTCATTTACAATCAATTACAGATTTGCCTTTTTTACTTCTTTACTTTAATCTCATTTATATGAAAAAAAATGTCCAGTTGCACATTCTTAAACAAAGAAACAAAAGTCTTAAAGGGTTGTCTTTGTGTTCTGTGTTTAGCTGAAGGAGGTGAACTCAGCCACCATCTTGTCTGCCATGCTGTCCTATGTGTGGCCCAAGGACAGACCAGACCTTAGGGCTCGGGTTGTCATTTCCCTGGGCCTGCTAGTTGGAGCTAAGGTAAGCTAGAACAGCACACAACACTCACACAACAGCCCACACAGTGCAAACAACCCACTCGAAAGTCTGACTGGAGCCTGGGTAGGGTAGGCTAGGACAGCATACACACCACTCACACTTTAGCATGTCAAGGCAATTATACCTCATTACCTTCTTTACTATAGTTAAAATGTCTACTATTAATTAGCTACTACTGTTACGTATGTTTGATCGTATATCAAATATAGCTTAAAGATCCTGTAAAGCAAATTTCATGATTTGCTTCTCAGTACATTATATACAGTACGTGTGAAATGAGTTCCTGAAGCATGTGCAAAGCGCGAAAACTTTGTCGCACTGAAATGTGTAGTTAGACCGTAGAACAGCCTCCGGTCGCACCTGGACCAGGGTTAGGCTAACCCTAACCCTGTGCTTGTTATAATTATTAGTGCTGTCAAACGATTAAAATATTTAATCGCATTAATGGCATAGTTAACTCGCGATTAATTGCAATTAATCGCACATTTGTATCTATTCTAAATGTCCCTTGATTTCTTTTTGTCCAATTTTTTTTTTCTCATTTTAATGCTCTTATCAACATGGAAAAGTAGAATCGGATTGCTTGGTGCAAATGTTTTTTTATTTGATTGAAAACAACATTGCAATCGTCTGGCTTTGACGAGGGGGCAGAGAATTCGCATCAGCTGTTTGCTTGGCCATCAAGTGGTATTTCAGACTGGACGTGCTACGATGATGGCTCAGTTCACAATGACAAAACACATAGATCACTTTGGTCTTGTCAATGGAACCATTTGGCAACTTTTTAAAAGTAAACTTTCCATTCAGAATCTTATTGGCATCCATTTCGGCGTCTCGCGCTCGCCATCCACTCAAAACGTAACGCTAGCCTACTACTCTTTAGCCGGCTCGCAAGCCCAAACAAGTGTGTACGGCGTGCCTGTTGTTTTGTTTCCGGTCTAGCTATATCCAGTGTGGTGTTGTAGTTTTTCTAACGTCAGTAGTTGTGGTAACAGCATGTGAAAAAAACTACAACGTTTGCTAGGCCAAAAAGAACGTTAATCGCACGATAAACATTTTTTACGCCGTTAAAATGGGTTTACGTTAACGCCGTTAATAACGCGTTAAACTGACAGCACTAATAATTATACTAGATCACTTTTCCAGAGGTATCTCTGCTATGCGTTAGTGCAAACCGCTAACTTGATATTGGCTACTCGGTGTAGAATGATGGCATTTTGGTGAAATGGTCTGCTGTCTGGTGTCCATTTTTACTTCTGTGTTACAGCTCAGGGGAACAAGCTTCATTTATATGCATCTGTATGTTTCACTCATTGAACAAATAAATTCTCATTCTATACTGTGTTGTTCGGCTTGACGTAGCATCCATTATCTGCGTCGTAGGTACTTGAGAGAGGCGGCACCTTCCAGCAAGGGGGCAGAGCCTCAGCTACTTCAGGCGACGCGCCCCCCCAGTCTCAAGCAGAGAAGACTGCTCATGATTTCAAAGCCTAATTTAACATACTTGTCTGTGGGTTTTTTTCCATTTGAATTTGGATGTGTAGTTAATGACACATTCTTCTGTGGTTGTGGTGAACTTAAAACTCGTTTTCAATTCCACTTTACAGGATCTTTAAAAGCTCCTGGCAGAAAAATAAATTCTATCAAAATAAGAGCTTTACACATTTGCACATGAACATGAGTACGCATATTGTTTCTGTCCCAGTCATAATCCTGCGTTTATCATCTATGACCTATGTTACTAGATCAGCGGTGGCTAACCAGTCCAGCATAAAGAGCCAAAAAAAGCAATGCACCATAGCAAAGAGCCACACATGCATGCCCGCACTACAACAGCGGCTTACAGATCTAATGACAGTCATAATACAAAGTATAACAGTTTTTATACGACCGCACAGTGCCTGCAATCACAAATGTGTTCTACTTTCAATATTTTTTTATTCCTGTTCTTGACTCGATGTGCTCTAAAATGAAATTCCCTTTTGTCAAATCTCATATTTTTTGGTTCATGATTTACACCACAGTGCACCCTGTGAGAGTGCGAGGAGGAAGGAGACTGCCGGGAGAAACAAACGTCACCTACAAGAGAGCAAGACCGATTTTGCAAACATGAGTCGGGTGCTGAGAAAAGGAATAAAACAAAAAAGAAGCAAGAATTTCACAGCACAAATTTGTCAGCACGTCTTGCAGAAATGGTGTGGCTTCATGCGCGCGCAGGATAATAGCTGTCGGAATTATGGACAGTCACCGTGCGGGTTGAAAGTGATTCTTGCGTGTACATCGCGTGTATGTCAATAAGCAGGGCCTCGCATGTTAAGTTAGCACAGGGCCTGCCCCCCCCCCCCCCCCCCCCCCCCCCCCTGCGACAGCTCTGTGTGGTTTGTTTAAGTCTTAAACAATGATGTGATACGCGATACGAAATGCGAAAGGGTCCATATACAGTATAGATTTTTTGTATTCCTTTTATTCCCCCAGCCGCTCAGTAAGAGCCTCACAGGAGCAGGCAAAGAGCCGCATGCGGCTCGCGAGCCACAGGTTCGCCACCCCTGTACTAGATCCTTAACTACACCCCTAATATAAGGCACACATTTACAGCTTCCAAATAGTCATATTCTGATCCTAATCAGCATGATGTCTCAGATCTTCAAAGGATCTGCAGAAAGATGGGGTTACATGTAGTGCAGGTAGTCCAAAACCACTATTACTCCTCATACAAGATCCACAGGTTTTAACGAAGTGCAGTTAGATACATAGAATATCTCAAAGTATAACTGAATAGGCAATCCCTCTTTGTGAATTGAGGGCATGTCAATGTTTTGGGGTGTATGGATTTATGATTTATTTTGGGCCACAGGTTATTCTGTTGTCCTGTTCGGTTGTTGAGGTGGCAGAGTGACTGGTGTTGTCTTTGCTTTCATGGGCCTCATTGTCTAGTAACTGTAAAGGGATATGAGGTAACATATGAGATATTATTTATTTATTACACATTCAGCCCTAGAGATTTAAAGGTTACATTAAATATTCCTCTTTACTGTAGGCTATATGTAGCCTGGCTCTGCCCTCCTGCGTACTTCTGCTCAATTTTGATTTTGCTTCTGTACTAGGTCTGGCCATGTGGTAAGTAAGTCAGATGTCTCCGGTTAATTTTCTACCGGCCAATCAGCGAACAGAGGGAGTGGCTGTCGTGCGCTAGTTTGTGTTGTAGTTCCGTAATGGCGGTGGAGAAAGATGCGAGCGAAGCCATTCGGTCCGTTGTGGCAACGCTGCCGAATGTCCATAAGCTAAAGCCAGAGCAAGAACAAGTTTTGTTGGTGGCCATGATGTTGTGGCCCTCCTCCCCACGGGGTTCGGGAAGAGTTTGATTTTCCAGCTACGGCAGCTAGCTCTGTTACAGTAGTGGTGAAGGAATTGGCTAAGGCGAACGCTAGCGATTGGTTATGGCAGATCAGAGTGTCTCTGGGCAGATCCAATAGTTTTAAACTTCAACAGAGTACCCACCTACAAGGAAGTCAACGTTTGTCAATGGAGCGAGGCCAGACTTTCTGTACAAATGAAATGTACGAGAATCTGGTTAGGGCCAGGCTAGGCTATATGTGCCTCAATTTGAAGTTTGACAAGTATAGTGTTCAACTGAAATTGTGCTTGAATACAAAAATTGCTGTATTCTCAGACTTTTTTGTGTGTATGTCGGTCCTTGTCTCACACAGCTGTCTCTGCACTTTTAATTAGCCCTAATAACCATCTCTGGCTCCAGAACAACACACACACACACACCCATAATACACACCAATACACAGCCGAGAAGCACACAATGGTACACAACAGAACCCAAAACATTTACTCATTTACATCATCTCTCATCTCTCTTGATATCTTTCCCTCTCCCCAGATGACCAACATTATGGTTCCCTTCATGCTTAAGTATGCAGTAGATGAGCTCAACCAGATGTCGGGACACATGTTAAACCTGAGTGATGCGCCAAGCACTGTGGCTACCATGGCAACGGCCGTGCTGATTGGCTGTGAGTCCCAGACTGTGTGTCTGTTTGTCTGTATGAGCAGGTGGCACGTTCATCATAGAAATGAATCAAGGGGACTTCATATTTCATATTTTACAAATGACCTCTCATCACATCAGTGCTGTTCTGCTCCTCCAGTCCTCCACTCTATTATTTACTTCCTTTTTGTCAGGAGTTGAGTTAATTTATAATCCAGGTAGGCTGCCTGGGCTGACTATCCAGCCATTCAAACCCGACCACATACGCTTTGCTACAGCACACACTTTATTAGTTTTACCAGATAAATCCAGTAGGATGGAGTCTTAACAAAACCCTGCACTGCTTCCAGCCATTTAAAATGAGAGCACTTACAGTGAGGAAAACCATTTGCATTTTAATGAGTGAAATAAGTATTTGACTGCCACCTCAATCAGAAAGATTTCTGGCTCCCAGGTGTCTTTTATACAGGCAACAAACTGAAATTAGGAGCACTACCTTTTAAGAGTGTGCTCCTAATCTCATTTTGTTACCTGTATAAAAGACACCTGTCCACAGAAGCAATAAATCAGATTCCAAACTCTCCACAATGGCTAAGACCAAAGAGCTGTCCAAGGATGTCAGGGAGAAGAGATCTTACTTGCTCTGGTGAAAAGGGGCCGTTGTCGGAATTCCGTATTTTCCGCTAGGAGCCGTAAAAGTTGTATGTATTATTTTAATTAAATTTCTTGCATATTACAAAAGTTAGTGTTGAGTCACTCAATATTATAAACAACATGTTTAGGATCACAAAATACTCGCATACCTAAGCTTCCAGTTCAGTTGTGGGCGCGTCAAGTAGGGCTGAACTATTAATTGCATTTGCGATAATATCGCAATGTGACAACGAGATTTTGTAATCGCAAAGGCTGCGATTTTACTTTGGTGCACAACATGTTACACTTTACCTTGACCGTACGATGGCTTCAGGCTCGACAGAACCTGACACTACAGACACTTTGCCAATTTTGCCTTTAAAAAAGATGCTGCGCAGTGTCAAGTATTGTGCAAAACCTGCCTGGCTAACATTGCTACCTCACGGGGCAACACCACCAACCTAATTCGGCCCTAAAAAACACCACAAAGCCATGTACGATGCATAGCTAAAATGCTGAACACCAGTGTGTCAAATAAGCCAAATAACACCCGACAGGATCAATTATCAAAATGTTTCAACGCCTAACTCCATAATCATGTACGAAATTACTCAAGCAGTCACGAAAGATATGATGCCCCTCGGTGATACACATACAGTAGGATCACTATGGCTGTCAGTGCTATTATGTTTCTGTTAGACTACTGATGGGATCAAAAATGTTCAGACAGTGTTTCTTTTTCTTTTAAGATTTAACCTTTAGATGGGTGAGTTCTAAATATTTCCGACAGTCCCCACAGCGCAAGTTTTTTTCTCTCACTCAAACGGTAGCTAGCTAGCTTGGTTAAGAAAGTGCAACCCACATATTAGCCTACGTTTAGCTTTGATTTACCAAAATATTTTTGAAGAGGTGGTATGTTTTCCTCAATTTTTCTGAACTTTGTTATGTTGCTGACTGGAGATCAGTAGTATATAGCCTATCTATATTTATTAATAATAAATCATATAATAATCGCATATTCAATCGCAATTGCAATATTAGTCAAAATAATCGCAATTAGCTTATTTTCCGAAATTGTTCAGCCCTAGCGTCAAGCGTGATTGATTGGGTTCACGGTGCAGCCGGTTTTCACTAGGCTACTTTTAGCGCATTTGATAAATCAAGCCTATCTACAACAACTAGAAGGGCAAATAATAGACGGTTAACATTGTCATAACTACGGTGGCCCTTAAGTGCAAATCACACCCACTAATATGAGTGCATCCCCCAAATGAAAACACTCCCCCCAAATACGAATCAACTTCCCCCAAATAGGATGACGTGCTCCCCTCCCCCCAATACAAAGACACGCTCCCCCAAATGGGAAACGACATTACATTAACTCAAAAACACATTACATTAACTCAAAACGGAAAGGGTAGGTACAACACTTCATCGCTGAATGGATGCAGTAACTAACAAGAAATTAACAATAAACAAGCACCCTCTGAGAAAGGCTTGGATGCCTTAGCAATTTCCCAAGCGATGATGTAGCTTGCCTTCACTGCCCCTTAAAATGAAATGTATTGTCATTATAGGTATAACGAAATTGAGAGACTTCTCTTTCAGAAACGCTGCAGTAAAAAATAACTAAGAATTGAAGAAGATATCATGTATAAAAATAAAACAAACCTTCGTGTGTATCTCGACATTTGGAGAATACGGCTTGCTGTTTCTGTTTCTGTTCAGCTCGTTTAGCTTTTGAGTCCGAAGTTGCCCTGTGTACTCGCCGTATTTCTCGGCGTGGGTCTCGTAGTGTCGTTTGATGTTGTACTATTTTGCTACAGCCACTTGTTGAGAACTAATGAGAAATACGGGTTTGCCTCCTACTTCCCAAAATAAATACTTTTCTTTCCATCTATCCTGAAAGATGAGACCTTCAGTGTCGACCTTCCTCTTTTTTGATAACATCTCGATCAGCACTACCGGCGCTGCTTCAGCTGAGGCGGGAAGCAGCAACAGACGAACTGACGGATTCCACCGAAAATTTAAATAAAAATAACATTAAAAAAGATATTCTCCCCTTATCACCCGCGGGCCAGATGTGACGTACAGTCGACAGATTCTACCAAAAAATAAAAATACAATTATTTTTTTAAAATAAAAAGACAATTAAAAAATGTATTCTCCCCTTATCACCCGTGGGCCGGATGAGAGGTACGGCCGGGTCCGGCCCACGGGCCGTAACCCTGGCATCCCTGCTCTATAGAATGATACTGTGTTCAACATTCCATGTGTGCAGAGAGAAGCTACCTCTAAGTTAACTGTAGGCTTACGTAATCATAAGGGGGATGGGTGAGCATTTGTTACTGACTAAGACTAGAGGATCTAGCACAAAAACTAGCAGACAAACTGTACCACCATGACGATTTGTCTCCTTGCGAGCATTCTGCAAGTAATAAACTTCCTTGACTTCTTCACCGACTGACTGCAATATTTGATAAAGATTAATATTTCTGACATTAGGTATTGTACATGCAAGTCTTAAATTGCTTAAATGTATGTTGCGCTTGTCGATCAGTCCTCCTACACCATGGCACGATACTTGCTGAGCAACAGCGCAAACACAGGCAGGGATACAGTAGCTCACCAAAAGAACGAAGGGGAACCCACTTGTCTAGCAGATTAAGACATGTTTGTAGGTACCTAGCGAAAAGTAGCCTCAACTTTCCTAGACTTTTTTACGGTACTAATGCTGAGGGCTCGCTGATATCGCTGTCTGTGTTACTAGAACGGTGTATCTATGCGTCGTTGCTAACGTGTGCTGACGTTGTGACGTTAGGCTAGCACTGAAGTGGCTAGCAAACAAGCTAGCATTCAAGGCACTTTTTGCCACAAAAACTTTGTAAGCTCCTAAACTGCACGACGGAGCATAAATCCCAATACAAGCAACGCTACGTTGTCTACGTTGTCCAAATATTGAGGAATCCTTAGGGGTGGGAAAATAAATAATAATAAAGAATAAATATATATGAGAACAATGGTTGTGCTCTTGACGACGGCAAGCACACCCAATTACACCCTGTCTGAAGGCGTGAAAAGGTCTAGAATCTAGGTCTAGGGATTTCTCTGCTAGAGCATTCCATGTTTACCAACATTCAGCTACGTGTATCTTCTTAAACTATTTTCAGATTAATGTATGACACATAATTTGAAATCTTACAATCTGCACTTTCACAATCTGTAAATAAATTGGAGAAATGACCTTGGCCGACAACGGCCCCTTTTCACCAGAGTGTGATTTGCGCATTAAGCACTGTACATACACACATACACACTGTACTCATGAGTCAGCCATGTAATTCTCAGACAGACCGGGTTTGGTTTTAATTCTACATGCCCATTTGTGTATAGATTGTGTTTCAGAAGTTCATACTGTAGTTGTATGACTGTGATTTGGCAGGGTATGAGATGATAAATACGGCAATGTTAGCTGCAACTTGTGTCTTGTTACTTACTTGTGTCCTTAGTGTCCCTCTTATTCCCTACTGTCTCTCTGAACACTACGACCTCTTCCCTATCTTTGACCTTGCATCTTCAACCCCCCCCCCCCACCAAGACGGAGTTTCGCGGGCTGGTTCTGCCCTATTCAACGAGCTGCGAAACGCTGTGTTTGGGAAAGTGGCCCAGAATTCCATCAGGCGCATTGCCAAAAACGTCTTCCTGCACCTGCATAACCTTGACCTGGACTTTCACCTGAGCCGCCAGACGGGGGCGCTGTCCAAAGCCATCGACAGAGGCACCCGCGGCATCTCCTTTGTGCTCAGCGCCCTTGTGTTTAACCTTGGGCCCACCATGTTCGAGATGGGCCTCGTCAGTGCAATTCTGGTGGGTACAGAAGGGCAACAACTACAGGCAGGAAGTGCAGTAGACAAGGGTATGGTAGGAGTAGATGGTCAACCTGGGCCTCCATAGCACCATCCTAGTACAAAAGGCTGGAGCGGTCAGCTTTCATGGACGGCAACTCAGTACAGGTTAAGGTTAAAGTTAGTCTTAACCACAGTTAGGGCACAGAGCTGCAAACACCAATATTGTTTATGGATTCAAAAGAAAAAATGGAGATAGAAACAAGAAACTGCATCCAGCCTGTTCTCTTATGTTTATACAATGATATGATATTCTCCAAGTCACCCCATAGAGCCAGAGGGTACAACTATTGCTTGTTAGACGGGTCAGACTTTTATGGTCTCACTTCCAGGAAGGTAGATACTGCAAAAAAGATATAATTCCTGGCCTTTTTGCCTACTCAGCAGTCCAGAGTTTAGTGGTGATGAGTCTCAATATGTATGAATATATCAGACTTTATATAGAAACATTTGGTGTTCTAATTTGGTTGTTGGACTCATTTACTGAATGTCAGTTTATTCACACTACTATACCTAGCTAATTACATCCCTACTTTATTTCCCTCTCTTTTTTTCTCTCCATCTTGTATTTTTGCTTCCGCTCTTGTCTTTTATCTTCAGTATTATAAGTGTGGAGGCCATTTTGCTGCGGTTACCCTGGGTACCCTAGGTGCATACACTGCATTTACAATCGCAGTCACACAGTGGAGGTAAGTTGTATTATCGTTATTCTATAGTAGACTTTTAACCAGGCTATCCAAAGATAATGATTCGCCTGTTTATAGGGGCTGTTTCTGCAGCTCAATCTTGCTAAATATGAACTATTGTAAATTGACATGGGAATAAATAGGGGCACCAAAAGAGTAGGGTGTTCAGCAGATTCCACCTGACTTGTGCAATAGTCATATTGTCCATCAGTCCTTCATCTTGTTTTTCAGGACTCGTTTTAGGATAGAAATGAACAAAGCTGATAATGAGGCAGGAAATGCTGCTATCGACTCCCTCCTGAACTATGAGACTGTCAAGGTGAGACTCCAATCATCCCCCCATTTCTCTCCTTTCTGTTTTCTCCCCTTCATATCCAATGTCAATGGTCAAGAGCTGTATTCAAACCAAACATCAACCCTCGCTACGTTTAAACACATGCTTGTAACACGTTCTTGAGTCATTGATGTCTTTTGAAGATATCTCTCTAATCATGCTAGGTAGTGTTGTCACGATACCAAAATGTGGACTTCGATACTGATACCAAGTGTAATATCGCGGTACTCAATAGGGATGGGCATTCGATTAAATTGTCTTAATCGATCGTCGGGAGAATAAACGATCGATTTTCGATTAAGCATTAACATTTTTATATTAAATGCACTATTTTTAGGCTATATTAAAATGCAGTGGAAATAGAAAAAACACAGCGTGTTTCCGCATTGAGATCTTTATTACAAGAAGAACAACTCTTTCTGTACTCCTAGCAGTGGAGCCGACAGCTAGAAGCCGGTGCTCAAACACAACTGACCCTCGATTTTTTTCCGGCTAATTAACAAAGCTTCATAAAAACCTTCGCTCTCAACAATACTTAAGGGTAGCATATCCATCTCGATGGACTTGCAGATCCGTTGGGTAATTTTCTCTGCTCGGTGTGCATAGCAGCTCCTCTGTACTAACACCGAGAGCAGGATGCACCGCCACTAACCAGGGTCGGATGTAGGCTACCTTCTTCAAGTGGTAGGCTACATCATTTGAGTCGTGGTGGAGTTGTATTTATACTCAGCTTTGCAGTGTTGGCAGTGAACAAAGTCAATTTTAAGTCAAAATGGTCTCACGCTACACTTCGCCGTGACCTCTTTATGTTTAGCATACTTTTGAAATACATGGAAACTCGCCGGTAACTGAGTAGGCTAGGCCTGTGGCGTTTTTTTTTTTTTTTACAAATATTGTCTTTGTGTGGTAAAATGTTTAATTGCTGCCACATAGTGAAATCCATTGCATTCCTTCAAGACTCACACTACGCAACAGAACACGCATTAGTTTTATCGATGAAAAAATAATGTCATCAACGAAATTCTTAATGATCAATTAATCGATCGTCGATTAATTATGCCCATCCCTAGTACTCAATACTGAAACGATACTAATGATTTGATTGAAATAGAGTAATTTGACAAGGGTTTAGTGTTTTATTTTCAATTGGAACTTTTTACAATGTGTATAGAAATGTAAGCATAAATAATATGGTTCCCCTGTTAGACTGGTAAAGATTAAACTTGTTATACATAATGATAATTGTAAAATAATGAATAAAACAACTTTTCTAGGTGCGCTTCTCAGGAGTAAATCCTAGTGCGTAACTGGGGGGGAGGTGATGTTGTTCCTCTTATGTCATTTCACAGAACATTTTTGAACTTTTGGAAGACAAGTTGTTGGTTTATAATTTCTTTTTTTTTATAACATGAATAAACAACAGAAATGCTTGCCAAAAAAAAAGATTTGTATTTCTGAAAAAAACTATTTTCTAAAGTGGCTTTTGAACCGGCTATTATCTATCTATTAGGTCCTTTCTCTAACCCAGGGGTGTCAAACTCATTTCGGTTCAGGGGCCACATCTGATCTCAAGTAAGCCGGGCCAGTAAAATAATTTCAAAATAACCTATAAATAACGTCAACTTTAGCTTTGTTTTTTAATATTATGCCTTAATTTATCATTTAGCCTACATATGTGCATTATAACTCACAGATCACAGTGGATCTACAAAGGCACAAAACATTTATTCACAGATAGGCCTATGGAACTGAAAAAAATTGCATTTCACTTTGATTAAAACAATTTGTTTATTTTAATGTACAGTAGATACATTTTCACATCTGATCACCTGAACTGACACTATGCACAAACTAAGGTGGGAGCTATGAAGAACGTTATCACCCTGCCTTGTAAATGTATTAAATGTGTACATTTCAAAAACCCATACAGGTGATAGCAGTGCATGAGCAATAGTGTTACACCAGACCAAACTTTTTTGTGCTGAAGCTGCTGACTGATATTATACTGCACAATGTTCATGGTCTTTAAATATTACATTACCACAGTAAATGTTATTTTTCACAGAACTGTATTCTTCAGTGCAAAACATCTCTTAAAGAGAATTACAGGAATTAGACTTGACCTACTCGCTGTTTAACTCCCTCCCCTCTCTTTCTCTCACTGCGGCCTACCGGCTGCTCCTAAAACTTGGCATATTTTAGCCTTCACGATTGCATCAATATCAGGTGTCAAATCTTGAGTAGCAGCCAATTTCATAATTTCATTTAAGTGCTTGTGTGTTAGCCTTGAGCGCAGCTTTGTTTTATTGATGTTCATTACAGAAAAAACCTGTTCACAAAGATAGGTAGTCCCAAACATGCATAAAACCTTTGCAGCCAGGGCTGTTAATTTGGGGCACCCTGGCAAGAGATACTGATAAAATGTGTCCAAGCCCACCGAGGCAAATTTGTCCTTCATACCTGAATCACACTGCAAGTCAATTATTTGGAGTTGGATGTCTGCGGGCAGATCAGAAGCCTTGACTGTGAATGGCGAGTGAAAAACTGCAAATGCAAATTCTGTCTCAAGTTCACCGAAGACCTGAAACCGTCGCTCAAACTCCCGCAGCAATCCTGTAATCTTGTCTTTGTATTGATCCATGTCAGCATTAAGTCCGGTGGCACGCACATCTCTTAGACAAGGGAAATGAGCGGTGTCACCACTAGATAGTTGTCTCCCAAAGAGCTCCCACAATGCTTCCTGGTGCAAAATACAGTGAAATGTCCAAAGATCTTGCCCTCCATTTGTGGCCTGTACTTTTTCTCTGAATTTTTCACAACGCCTGCTTTTCTCCCGATCATTGATGGTGCACCATCTGTAACCAGGCTGACGGCACGGGACCAGTCCACTCCGACCCTGTCCAGCGCTCCAACGAGAGAGCTGATAATGTCATCCGCTGTTGTAGTATCCGTCATAGGTACCAACCCAAGGAACTCCTCGGTGACTGTCAAAGTCTCATCAACACCACGAATGAATATGGTCAGTTGAGCAACATCTGTAATATCAGTGCTCATCAATTGCAACCGAAAATGCAACAAATAACTTGACTTTGTGATTCATTTGGCTGTCCAAGTCTGCTGAGAGATCTGAAATTCTATCTGCGACAGTGTTCCTGGTTAGGCTAATGTTGGCAAAGGCCTGTCGCTTTTCAGGGCACACTATTTCTGCAGCCTTCAGGATGCATTTTTTCACGAACTCGCCCTCAGAAAATGGCTTGGTTCCTAACGCTATTTCCTTAGCAATAAGGTAGCTAGCTTTCACCGCTGCATCACTGACCTCTCGGCTACGTGTAAAGACAGACAGTTTCTTGCTAACCTGCTAACAATTCATTTATCTTCTCTATTCTCAGTTTTCCTTGAAAATTGTTGTTTTTTTCACCATGATGAGTCTCAGTGGCGCCGAATATTATATTCCTTGAGCACTGAAACTTGCTGATTACACACCAAGCACACAGATTTCCCATTAACTTAACATTTTTCTCGGAAAACTCTTCTCCTTTTTGACAAAGACATTGTGGTAATGAGGGTGCAACCGTGGGTAATTTTGACAACAAGAGCTTAATAACGATAAGGCAAGATTGCCAGCACGTGCTGTTTATTTCCGGATCTCTCGTTATGTCAGGGCGACCTCTGCTGGACAAATTTGGAATATGTTCCTTATTTGAAATTTTGGATGTCGTCTCGCGGGACGGATTTAACCATCTGGAGGGACTGATTTAATCATCTGGAGGGCCAGTTTTGGCCCGCGGGCCGTATGTTTGACACCCCTGCTAACCACTGGGATACCTAGCGGAACATTTGCACTTATCCTTGATCTTTGCCTCGAAATCCAGGATCAGTTCAATGTTTAAAAAATTAAATAATTACTGATTAGATATCAGAATCAGAATGGGTTTTATTCGCCATGAAAGTTTGCACAGACAAGGAATTTGCTTTGGCAGGAAGGTGCAAACATTAAACATATAGGAATCTAAAATTTAAATATGAGGACTAACTATACTAAGGGTACTTAACTAGCAAACTAAGGGTACATAACTAGCAATGGAATTAGATTAAAATAAACTATACAATAAAATAAAATATAAGTACAGTAGCAGTATTTTACAATATAAAAATACAAATATACAAAAAATACAAATGGTACAGGATTGTATTGTCCAGTGCAAAAAGCAGTGTTGTTTTAAGGGCATTTAGTCATGAAGTCAGTGTGAACCCGTGGCCTTATTGAAGAGGCCAACAGCGGAAGGGAAGAAACTGTTTTTGTGGCGTGTGGTATTGGTCCTGATGGACCGCAGCCTTCTGCCGGAGGGGAGTGACTGAAACAGGGAGATAGGATACAGACTGAAACAGGGAGATAGGATACAGATAGGAGTTTCCATCTTACTTCTCCAAAATCAAACATTACTAAATCATTGTAAAATAAATTTAACAAATGTAATTACTCTGTCCCTTTGTACTTTATCCCCAGGCTGGGGACATTTGGGTGTTGTAGCAGCAGAGAGACATGCAAAAGATAGGGCTAATAAAGTTATGAATACAAAATTAAGGTCAATGGACAAATAGTAAACATAATATAAAACAACTATATATAAACTTTTAAGCAATAAAACACCTTAAGAATATTGGCCCTGTATGATCTCTTTCCCTGCCTGATCCCCACTTTCAGCTCTTTCGACACTTCTCATCTCATCACCTTCTCTTCTCGTTCAACAGAGCATTCAGATTGCTGGTAATCCAGTGTTTATTATGAGGCAAACAGCCAACTCCCCCCCCCCCCCCTCTCCCTATAATTCTGATGGCAGATCTTAATAAGGGTAATACAGGGTTCCCGCAGGGTCTTACAAAGTCTAAAATTACTTAAAACGTCTGAAAAAACTGCCAGATTTTCATCCCAGGTCTTAAATTTCATTTAGTCAGGTCTAAAAAGGTTTTACCCTCTTGCATTTCCAGAAACGCTGGCCACAGAAAGTTATTACAATGTAGAAAAAAAGTCGTAGCCTACAAAGCGGACCTCTAGAGTCTTTGCTACAAACAAAACCAACAGAACGCTGCCCTCAGAATGTTGGTTCGGTGTGTTGTAGTTCTTTCTGGGGGATATTGGTGTTGGTACGTAAGCTGTGACGTTTTTGGTAATGCGTCGTGTTGGTTTTAAATTTAAATCTTTATGGTCTTAAAAGGTCTTAAATTTGACTTACTGAACCCTGTTAATAATGCATATTCTGACGGCCAGGGGCGGACTTACCTATTAGGCAACCGCCTGGGGCCCCCAGCTGCCAGGGGGCCCCTTGAAAGACTCCATAAAAGTACTAGGGGTGCACCGATCCGATACTAAGATCGGATATCGGCCCCGATATTGACAAAATAGCTGGATCCATCCTTTTTTTCACAGCACATTCTATGTAAATTTTCAGCAGCATGAGCAAACAGAACCTTTAGACGCGCGAGTTCTAAATATTTCCGATGGTGCCCACAGCAAGCAAAATACTCGAAGCAATGCTACTAGCATGCTAGTGTTACCTGTTAGCCTTCTCATTAGTACATATTGAGCCATACAGCGTTTGTCGCTTAGTTTTTGTCTATCGGAAACTATTCAGTTGGAATTTTCGAAATCGCATATGCAACGTTACGCTGTGAGACCCGCATCCGAACGATCACATATGTGCGATGCTACTCGTTCTACACTGTAGATTCTACAGTATAGTAGAGTCGTTGAGCTGCAGGAATTCGGCGTGCTCCTAGCGTTGTGCTTGATTAAATTGGTACTATTGTACTTTGCAGTACTACCACCACCCCTCAAAACATTTACTTTGCAGACATTGCAAACAGCCGACAAACTAGTTGCCGTTGCAAGCGTGAAATATCTCCACACAGCCAACTCTTTAGCTCGCTCCATGTTGCTTTTAAGTTTATCTGTCCACTGGTTGGACACGAGCTGTACACCGCACGGTGCAATGCTTCGAGCTAAAAACTTCCATGGTTCACACACCAGCGACAACGAATAAATAAGAATTAAAATCTTTTTTTTGTACATGTTTACAATGTTTGATTACTATGTTTGACCATTACACTATTTTGTTTCTACTGCTACATTTTATTTATTTTAATACATTTGATTACATTCTATTTTCGCATTTTGAATGAAATAGTTTTTTTAAATAACAAATAAATAAGAGTTCAGTACATTACATCTGTTATGTCTTAGTTAGATAAGTCTGGTGCCAAATTTAGTCTCTTCCACATGATGGAAGGAAGGTATAAGGTGGGAGGTATACAGTTTATTATTAATTCAACAACGGTATCGGATCGGTATCGATATCGACAGATACACAAAGCCCAGGAATCGGTATCGGTATCGGGACTGAAAAAGTCGGATCGGTGCATCCCTAAAAAGTACTATATGATCAATAATGACAATAATAATACAAATCAATTAAGTCATAACCTTCCCCAAAAATATCAACAAAGAGCGTTTATTCTATTTGTGTAAACGTAGGCTTCCCCTCCCACCTGATACTACTGTGGACTATTCCATCGATTGCAGCAACTGCGCAGCAAAGCACGTAATTTCAGTTGGTTAATATAAGACAGTAGAAGAGTGTTTTTTGCATTCACTTCAATTTGCTAAATGAAACGCAACTCCCCGAGCGGAGCACAAAAGAGAAAGAGGAGAGTAAACAAGTAGTTGCCAAACTGAAACTACTGAAGGAAACATCATTTTTCTCTCCACTGGTATCCAATGATGCAGCAGCTAGCACAAGTGCTGCTCAGTGAAGTTTGGCTAGCAACAGCAGCTAGGCTAGCTTGCTCGTAGCACAATTTACCGGGATTAGCTTCTCCACGCAGGGCTCTAGTCTGAGACCAAAATTGGCATTGTTACTGACAATGATCGCTTCCAGCAAACTTTTTTTGAATTAGCCATTTCCCCTGTCGTGAAAAATCTTCTACGTCGTCAACCAATATAAAAATTTTAAAACAGCACTGGAACTCAGCAAAGTTTGACACAAAGTGTTAATTAGAATTCAGAGTGACAGAGATTCCAACAAACGTGCGCAAGATCCCGGGATCAGACTGAAGCTTTCTCCAGACATTTAACTTTTATAGTCTTCTCCCCATTGTATGGTAATATGGTACAATACTTGTTGGTTACATATACATTATGCATTCTTACTCAACTAGTCCCTTGTTCTAGGGCAGTGGTTTTCAAACCTGTCCTCAAATACCACCTGTTCTGCATGTTTTAGATGTTTCCCTGCTCCAACACACCTGATTCAAATGAATGGTCGTTACCAGGCTTCTACAGAGCTAGATAACGACCCATTTATTTGAATCTGGTGTGTTGGAGCAGGGAAACATCTAAAACATGCAGGACAGGTGGTACTTGAGGACCGGTTTGAGAACCACTGTTCTAGGGGATTCAAAATCCAGGTACTTTCCTTCATAGACAATTTTCCCATATAAGGCCCACTCTGACCTTGAACAGCCAGCTGTTCTAGGCTCCTGGGCATAAGGCCACAAATATGTCTCATAAGCAGACCCAAACGGAATCTGTGTTTTTTTTTCACTTTTTCTGCGGTAATTCAGACCGATAATCTGCGGAATTCTGCGGAATAAGTATATCTTTAAAGAGATTCAACTTTTTTGATATTTTTATTGCAACATTCCTCATGGGGAAATAAACATTTAATAAATATGTAATAAACATTAAATATACTGTATATTTTTTTATAAATACATAAATATAGATTTAACAATGAAGTGCAAGGACATACATATAAATATAACATTTATAAATAAAACAAGGAATATATCTACGGTATCTAACAAACATCAAACAACAACCCAATTCACATTTCCTAAATGTTTTTACATTTGAGATTTTTAAAATGATTTAAACAAAATGTGTGGTGTATGTTGAAGTGTGTGTGTTTAGGGCTGAATGCTGTTGAACTTTGCAATTAGCAACATTTTTACATTTTTTTCAGTGAGGCTCCTTCTATGCTGATTAAGAAGCATCTGATAATGAGAAAAAACTCTCTCTACGTCTACTGAGGTAGTGGGGAGGCAAAGATGGATGGCTGCTATGTTTGCTAAGACAGGCATTCTGTCCTCTCTAGCTGCCCACCAGTTCACTGCACTGACTCCTCTGGCATCTGCCTTGTCAATGCCCATGTATCTGTGCCACTCTTCTGCAGACACCTGGTTCAGAGAGGGGATAGCCTCAACGTGGTCCTCAATGTCCTGTCTTGCCCCTATCACCTGGATCAAGGACTGAACAGGTCAAGGCAGGGGTGCTTCTCCAGCACGGTGAGCAGCCTGGTGGAGCATGCTGCCATGGCAGTCTGGAACAGCTCACTGCAGGTCAGCCTGTCTTCCTCTGGCAGCTCCTGCAGCAGCTCTTTGGTATGAGGGCGCCAGTCGTCTGCTCCTGCTGTTCTGCCATACTCGAACTGCATTTGCAGGTCCTCCAGCTTGCTGGCGATGGTTTGTGCCATGGGGACAGAGGTCTTCTGCAGCTTGGTCAGCAGAGAAACTATTTCACTGCTGTGTTCCACAATGAACACTGCCTGGGCCTTCAGCTGGGCCTTTTGTTCCTCCAGCAGTTCGCAAAGGTCCTCCACACACTTCGCTGTTTTTGGTAGAGTAGCAGTGAAGTCGCTGAGCACATCAATGTACTCAGCCAAGTACTCTACAGCATGTACCCAGGAGCCCCACCTGGTCTGGACAGCATAAACAGGCATTACAGAAGTGTCCCTTCTCTAGCATGAATGCTCTAAGCTGCAGACGACGCTGAGGTGCCTGACAGAACACCTTCTTCACCAGAGCACAGAGCCTGTTTACCTCACCAAACACATCCGGGAAAACCTCCAGCACCAGGTTAATGAGGTGGGCAAAGCAGGTTATATGTCTGGAGTTTGGAAAGAGACCTTCTAGGATGCAAGTGAAGGCCTTCTTCATGTAGCTAGCTGAGTCACTCACAAAAGCCCAAACTCTGTTAAAGTCGACTGCAAAGTTGTTGAGACAGGAAATTACAGCCTGGGATACAGTGGTGAAATTAACTTTTTCTAAAAAAAGTTAATTTCTGGTTAACTGCTGGTTGGAGCAGGATGGCCAGTGCACATCTACCACAAGCATCTGTGGTCTCATCAAGGACAATGTAGATGTCCTTTCCTGCTACGGCATCTTTGATGTCCTGCTCATATTGTGGATAAAGCTCTGGTAGGTACTCTGTACGCAGGTGGGAGGGTGCTGGAATAGACCCACCCTGCTTGCAGTGTTTTTGCAGAAACGTTGACAATTTGTGGGCCTTTTCAAGTGGTATGTCTGCCTCTATTAAGGTTCTGGTAAGGTCCAGGATGAATTATGTTCTCTCTGCTGTAGAGGGGGTCTTTGCCAGACAGGAAGCCAGAGTTTGTGTTCTTGTTTGAACTAAAAAATAAAAGAGAAAATTAAAGTTATAAGAATGTCCATGTTTTGAGCTCATCAACATGCTTATGAAGTCTCTGAGCAGTGAGCACCCAGAAACACACACACACACACATATAGGCTACTAGTCTACTAGGCTACAGACTTTTATATATGGGGTGGCCAAGGGGTGGCCAGGGCTACTTCAGGGGGTCCACAGACCAAGCATCTAAGCAGTTATTAGCAATTATTAATATGATCACATCGGAGTTCCCTGTGTCCATCTCTGTGAAAACGGAGTAGTATAATTTGGCCTAAATTCTGCCTTTATACTACTCCGTTTTCACGGAGACGGAGTGTGGTTAATAAACGTCAATTCGGGAACTTCATCTTATGCCTGGACGATTGTTCCTCTCTGACCTAGTCAGGTCATTACAATAGATTTCAAATGGCTAAATTATAATGTTTTTGTTTTAAAAGTGTGCTATATAAATGAAAATGAAAAAAACGAAATTGAATCAACTACACCACAGTACGACAACTGCGCTGTAAGCTAGCCTACTAAGCTCTAAATAAAAACAGAGACATTTCTCTTATCTGAATCTGTTATGTAACCAAATTGCCAATATGCATCTTTTTATATGGCTCTGCGGCCCAGCAACTCAACTTTCATAACATTTTGTTCAGGAAGCCTCAACCCCAATGCTAAACCTTAAAACGATAACTGTAATGATGCTCTAGGATATTGATTGTCAGGTATTGGATGTCTAAACCATCCAAGTTAGACTGACCACGAGCTACGAGGTTGTGAAACGAAAGTTTCTGCTCCTATAAAAGCCACAAGTCCGTATGAAGTCAACCTGTTGAAATACTACACTACCCACAATCCTAAGCTAAACAACACTGACCAACACTGATCTCTGATTGGTCGAACTCGCGGTTACCATGGCGACGTTTACCACCCCCGCAACCGGCTTAAGCGATCTGAAGGTTAAAATGTTAGTTTGAGGAAAGTAAATGAAATGCACATATGCCAGTGGTGCTGAAAAACTAAAGTTATCGGACAACAAAATAAAAGCTTTATTCAGTCTATCAAAAGTGACCTCTTTCTTTGGTCCAGCATCTGTAGAGCTAGCTAACCCTACCGGCGACAGATGTGCGCGCACCGCTCCACTGTCCACGGTCCTGAAATAACGCGGAGCACATCGTTGTATTTATGATAAGTTCGGTTCAGTGTCAGTCCGACTCTTTTTCTTCTTTGCTTTTGTTAAATAATTCAAGTTGAGGGAATGTTTGAGCTGTTTATTTTTAAGTCAGCCTTGAAGGAGTGTCCAAGGGCCCCCAGATGCTTGAGGCCGCTGCTACTAGCTAGGTTAATACTCATTCAAGGATTTTACTGACTGTTCTCTAGCCTATATTATAGTAGCCTGGTCCTAACCAGACTCTCGTACATTTCATTTGTACAGAGAGTCTGGCCTCGCTCCATTGACAAGCGTTGACTTCCTTGTAGGCGGGTACTCTGTTGAAGTTTAAAACTATTGGATCTGCCCAGAGCCACTCTGATCTGCCATAACCAATCGCTAGCGTTCGCCTTAGCCAATTCCTTCACCACTACTGTAACAGAGCTAGCTGCCGTAGCTGGAAAATCTAACTTTTCCCGAACCCTGTGGGGAGGAGGGCCACAACATCATGGCCACCAACAAAATTCAGTAAAACTTGTTCTTGCTCCGGCTATAGCTGTTGGATATTCGGCAGCGTTGCCACAACGGACCGAATGGCTTTCCTCGCATCTTTCTCCGCCGCCATTACGGAACTACAACACAAACTAGCACACGACACCAATGTCATCGTTCTCAGCCACTCCCTCTGTTCGCTTATTGGACAGGTAGAAAATCAACCTGCAGAATCTGACTTGCGGACCTCATGGCCAGACCTATGTACAGAAGCAAATAAATTTGAGCGGAAGTACGTAGGACGGCAGAGCCAGGCTAATATTATAGATCAATAGTGAATACATTAAATCTGTAAGACACCACACTGAATTGTAAAAAAAAAATTACATTAGTATAGCTACATCCCTTATTTAGTTGTAGCCTACACACTCTTGACGTTCTCTTGAATAGGCCTAACTTTTCGGGACTTGTAGGCTGCTCTTAATGAACTGCGCTAGATTTAATTAAACATAATCAAAAATAGCTGATTTAATAAATATACAGTAGCCTAGGCTACTACTCCAATAAATAGTTAGGCTTACCTGGTCCGCTAGTCTTCTTGTTCTTGTGTCGGAGCGACCGAAGATGTTCCACAACTGTCTGACGCCGAATATATTCAATTGAGTGCTGACAGACTTTACAAAAAAGTTTTGATCCATCTTCATAAAAGTCGCCTGAAAACTCCCTGGCCCTGTCTCTTGCAGTTATTTTCATTGCTAAGTGTTTCCTTCTCAATTCTTCTGGGCTGAATCTCGGCATTTTGGCTGACATTTGAAAAATAGAGCCGTAATATGAGTTGAGAAGTTCATTTACATTTTGCCTCAGACCAATGCGTTCTATTTTAAATTCTGCGGGTTTTCGTCGGAATTCTGTGCCCGCGTATTCCGTTTGGGCCTGCTCATAAGTTATAGCTGGGCTTCCTGGTTCTTTATGGAAGCACACACATTCTTCTCCCCCACTCAGCCCCTAATTATCCAGGTCTTAATATTTTGGGCTTTATTTCTTCTTGTCTAGGGATAATAATCAGTCAACAGCTTTGCATCTAGTTTCCGATAATATAGCATGTACTAAAAGTGATGACAAGTTTCATTAAATCCATAATCATTACCCATCTTCATTATTACAACAGTGTGATGTTTTTACTACAACACCCCCTAAATAAATGTCAGTCAGCAGATGGTACTGAATGGCGATTCCATCTGAAATACTGCCGGTGACAATGTTGTTACAATAGCTTGTTTCAAAGGGGGTTCTTAATTAATTAATGCAATATGAGTAGGCTAAATGCTTGAAAATATCGCTAAAATTGAAAAACTTAAGGTGTCATAGAGGTTATGTAAAATATACAGAAATATCAGTTGTAAAAATTAGTTAATAAACTGACCCATCTGCAACCGACGCTAGCAAGCACACCTTACAATTTCCCCAGAAATGGTACCCTCTCTAGTTGTTGTTGTTATTATTATTATATTCATAATTATTATATGGATTGAAACGAGTGAGAATAGGAGTTAAGGGGGCCCCATGCCTGTCTTCGCCTGGGGCCCACAAATCACTAAATCCGCCACTGCTGACGGCATTTGCAGTGCCCGTGTCTTGACATAGTTGAACTAAAAGTTATTATCGCAGAGTTTTTATCGAGTTGAGCATACAGGGAGTGTCCTGTGAGGTCAGAGGGTGTTTGGTCGAGGGAAAAGTGGGACCATCTCCCACCCTCTCATTAGCATTTTCGCAAAGATTTTCTGTTAATTATATACAAAATACAGTTACATGATTGTTTTACTATTTTAGTTTCATGGAGATTCCAAGGATGTTTATCTTGCAGGAAGGCAAATGAGTGACAACATTGTATTTACAGTAAACACAGCATAAAAATCATCATCATAATTCTACACCTTATTCTTGTGATAAGTCTTAAAGAAATGAAGAATATAGCTCTGTTCAATTCATCCAACCATAAAGTATGTTCCTTTGCTTTTGAAGCTTTGTTGTTTAAGAAAAGATACAATGCAGAGTGGGAGAGGCTTCCCCCTTCTGTTATTTTGTATGGACATTTGGTGAGGTGTGGGGAAAGACTGAATATTGGCCAAGAAGATCTGGTTGTTTAGTTCTGTAGTGGATGGACGGGAATCTGCAACATAGGTAGCTGCTGGACCTTTTCTAGGTAGAGGGAGGAGAGGAGCATTAGATTGTGTTAAGATTTGCCAAGTGAAATTATATGAATCCTGTATGTTTGCCTTCAACAAGTCCCAGGTCTTAGTTACCTTTGTTGGACAGTTGACAAAGTGTTTGAAAGTCGGGAGGGATGTGGTCTCTTCAGACCTGTCAGTGTTGGCATTGGGATGCAGCCAAGTGTACGGGAAGCACACTGAACTTCCAATATGCATTCTGGATAGTGCCTTGTGATGAGATGGGACTAATTTAGCAATTAAATACACCTTAATAATTACAACCACCTGCAAATACTTTTTCTCATGAATCTTGTAATTTTCCCATATCCTTGGCAATTAACCATTAACTTGCCTTTAAACAACAGCTTGGACGATCAAGAAATGAAGGTTTTGTCAAGCGCTCACCTTTCTTTCCTAAATTACTTTGTCCTATTTGAATGTTGACTTTACGCACAAGACCATCATCCTCTTCTCTTGCTTCAACAACTCTGGCTAGCTTCCACTCATTTCTTGGAATATTGTCATCCTTGACAATAACTATGTCCCCAACTTGCATATTTCTTCTGGGCACATGCCATTGTTGTCTGAGGCCTATATTTGTCAGGTATTCTCTGCGCCATCTGCTCCAGAATTGCTCTGATAAGTATTGCACTCTTCGCCACCTTTTCCTGGCATATATAAATATTCTTGGACAAACTTGCCAGGAGGCGGGAGAGGCACAGTGGGCTTCATTGTGAGCAAATGGTTGTGTGTCAATGGTTCAACACTCTTGGGGTCATTAATTGTGTTTGTTGTGAGCGGACGACTGTTCACTATTGACATGGCCTCATAGAAGAATGTCCTCAATGACGAGTCATCTAGCCTTCCTTCAGCCTGAGCCAGAACAGAACTCATCACGCTCCTAACAGTCCGTATTTGGCGTTCCCAAATACCTCCCATGTGACTTGCTTCAGGAAAATTAATAAAGTCACATTCCTTTCTTGCAAGATAAGTTGAAATCCTTTCTTTGTCAAGTTCCATTAGACATCTTTCCAACTCATTCCTTGCTCCGAGGAAATTTGTTCCTTGATCAGATCGGATCTGTCTAACTGCTCCTCTTATTGCTATAAAGCATCTTAGAGCATTTAGAAATGCATCAGTCGTAAGATCCTCCAACATTTCTATGTGGATGGCCCTGGAACTTAAACATGTCAACAACAGACCGTACCTCTTGAATTCCTTTCTACCTTGTTTTGTATAGAATGGGCCAAAACAATCAATTCCTGTGTATGAGAATGGAGGAGATGGATCCACTCGGTCTCACTGGCAGGTCAGCCATACGCTGTTCTTGGGTACGACCACTCGCCTTTCTGCAAGTGACACAATGTTTTTATATGCTTGGCCACTACCTTGCTAGCACCCATTATCCAATATCCATTGGCTCTAAGTTCGTTCAAGGTTTGCCCTCGGCCTTGGTGCTGCGTTTCAGCACATCCCGGCTATGATGTCGCTCCAAATATGTGCACTTTCATGCGGTATTCCTTGGGCTCGCTCTTCGTATTCCCATTCTCCCACCACAGGAACCTCATGAAATCCCGATCTTCTGGACTGACATGGAAGCGGTGAAACATCTTCTCCACATCACAATTGACTGCAAAGGGATGTTGACGAAATCTGCACAGCACTCCAGTCAGAGTATTTGTTAAATCAGGTCCTGAGAGAAGGTGGTCATTTAGAGATGTGCCCTCGTATTTGGCGGAGCAGTCAAAGACGACCCTTATCTTTCCGGGCTTCCTCGGGTGATACACCCCATGGTGCGGAATGTACCAAGTGTTCCCTTGCTTCAGGGTCGCATTTACTTCCTCTGCATCACCATCCTTAAAAACATTGTCCATAAATTTCACATAGTCCTCCTTGTACTCGGGACTTCTCTCCATCTTCACTTTTAAATGTTTCATTCTGACTGTAGCCAGATGCTTGTTGTTGGGAAGTTGAGGATGCTCTCTAAATGGCAGAGACATCTCCAGATGTCCAGTTTCTTTATGGTGGATTTTACCATTCAAGATTTGCAAAAATTGAATATCCTCTTGAGATATTGTCCTTTCCCTCGAATTTGTATCCTGGAAATCAGTCTCCAATGCCTTAATCACAGATGCAGGTGTGATGGGCGGAAGTTCTTTCACCGAGACACAATGACAGAATCTTGTTTCATCCCTTCTGCTAGTGCTAGCTATCTTGGCACCAACTATACTCCAGCCTAAATCGGTCTTGACTGCGTACAGTTCATGCTCCTCCCCTGATACCACTTTCCTTGGTTTAAGAGCCCTTGCCCTAGCCCTTGTCATAGCCAATTAGAAGTCCAACAGGACAGTCCAATAGGTCCGGCATCTCTTCTGCTATGCTAAGCAGGTGGGTCCACCCTTTGGCTGTGTCATGAGTTGGAATGCTATTTTTCTCCAATGGGATGTATTCTTGGGTATATGCTGGTGGTAGCTCAATGCACTCTTGTGAACTGTACCCTCTCACCTTTATTCCAACAGCTCTGTGACAATTCACTATTGAACTTCTGTCTGTCATTGTTGACAGCTTCAGTTTTACAGGTTCTGAGTATGCTTGAATTTTCTCACACACATCTTGGTTGATGAACGTACTACTACTCTGTGTGTCTAACAATGCATACACCAACATTTCTGGGCTACTCTTGTCAGCACGAGAGAGCCACACTGGGACAATCATTGAAGTGCGGTCGGTATTGTCCTTGTTTAAACTGCATAAGGAAGTAGAGGTACTTTCTGTTTGTAATGATACTTCAGGCTTATGTTCTAGAGAGCGTTCTTCATGAAGCAGAGACGGATGGCTCTTCCTGCAGATGTTGCAAGTAGCCCTCTGCCGGCAATTTTTTGCAACATGGCCAACTCTCAGGCAACCGAAGCACATGTTGTTGCTTATGATGAATTTTTTCTTCTCATCAAGAGGCATTGCTGTAAATTTTCCACATTTATAAATGAAGTGATTCTGTTGACAGCAAATGCATTCTATCTGTCTTTTGGTTTGAGTGACAGGATTAGTTGTAGAACCATCTGATATTCTTGAGTCTTTATAAGTTGGGTTTGTCTTTAGAGTCACCCTTGTTGATGTTGCTAGTGTACTTGCCTTGACACGTCTCTGTTCCTTGCCTAATCTCTCTTCAGTTCTGTCATTCTGTTTCAATTCAAGAAGAGAAGACACCGGATTTCATACAATGCGTGCCTCCTCTGCTATGAAGTTGGGGAAATTCTCAAAGCCTGGATATGGCTTGCCTTCATCCAATGCCTTAGTGACATACCGGTTCCAGCGGGTCGTTGCCCAGTCAGGAAGTTTTTGAAGCAATTTGTGATTCTCCTCACAATCGTCTAAAACCTTCAGACCTTGTATGTGAGGCATTGCATTCTTGCAGGAGATCACTAAACTCTCTTAATTTCAGTGACTCTTTTGGTCGTTTTAAGTTTCTCTTGCTGGGCTAGCACTTCTGTTTCTCTGCTTATTTCAGCACGTTTAGATGCCAAGCGTGCCGCAACTTCTGCCTTCTTTTTTGACACCTGACTACCTGGTAAGCTTTCCACGCCAGCTCTTGATACAGTTGACCCATAAATTGACCTGGCATCTTCTCTCTGGAGCAATTTCAAGAGTGTTTCTTTTACTGCATCTGCATCAAAATCTTTATCAACTTCTGAGTAACGCGTTTTCAGAAGAGCAATTACCTCTGTAGTAACTGCGGTGCAGCTATCCATTTTCCTCCTAATATCCTGAGCTGGTGTAGTCAGTGCACGTAAGCTCTCATATTCTTGCTTTAAGTTTGACTCATATCTGTGCTAGTCCAAGCACTTGTCCTCTCAAAGCTGGACTACTGCAACTCGCTGCTCGCCGGTCTCCCAGCATGCGCAACCCGCCCTCTCCAGAGGATTCAGAATGCGGCAGCCCGTCTGGTCTTCAATCTACCCAGACGCTCCCATGTTACCCCGCTCCTCATCTCCCTCCACTGGCTTCCCGTCACGGCCCGTATTAGATTCAAGACTCTGGTACTGACCTTCTGAGCGGTGAACGGGACTGCACCCGACTACATCAAGTCTCTCCTGCAGCCGTACACCCCCACCCGCCACCTACGGTCTTCTTCTGACAACCGTCTGGTGGTCCCACCGCTCAAGAGCGCCCGGTCCCAACACAAGCTCTTCTCCTGTCTGGCCCCCCAATGGTGGAATCACAACTCCCCACCTCCATCAGGGACACTGACTGTCTCCCCACCTTCAAGAAAAGGCTCAAGACACACTTGTTCCGGGAGTACAACGGCACTTAGGAATGCTTGGCTGGACCTGATGTTAATTTCCTCCAGGATCACAATGACTCGTATTGAGAGACTTGTTGCTCCTGTTGGTTAGTTGTGACGGTTTTAAATTCTTGTACTCGCTGTGAAATATTTTACTGTTGACTGTTGTTTTTGTCTTCTTCTTTACAGGTACACTCTTGCACTTTTTTGAGTTTCATGTTGTTTAATTGTAACTTGTTTAACTGCATGCTCGATAAAAGCGTCTGCTAAATGCATAAATGTAAATGTAAATCTGTCCAATGCTGTTATCATGTCCACTAAGTCTGATTTGCAACATTGTTCCTTTAGTCTAGTCCTAACATACTGAACCTCAGCCTTAAAGGTTACATATATGAACAGAAACTTTCTTTGCCTTTTAGCGCTTTCTTCCTTTATCTACTGAAATCCCTTTTCAGTTGGATGTGTCTCTCTTTCCGATCGCCTCACTACTTGTTCAGTGTCAGAAGCTGGTTTCTGGCTCTTTATTTTATGTATTTTTAAATCTGCATTAATATCAGCTATGCGTTGTTCAATTTGTTCTTTCAGATTCTTCTATTTCAGTTTCTAGCTTTGTCTCTAATTCAGTTTTCTCATCTTCAAGAGCCTGAATTACTCCCTCTAATACAAGTGTATCTCTTTTTGGATCCATTGTCTTACCTATGGCCTAATTAGAAACAATACTATTGAAATATAAATTCTTTGAATGCAAACTTACATCACAGGAAACCAAAATAGTAAATGAATTCAACCGTCAAACAAAATTACACACGTTACTGTAATCTAATTGCAATGTCCATTTCTCTCTTCATCGCTAATGTATTGATGAAAGAAATATTCCTTTCAAATTAGCTAACAAAATACCTTAAATCAGTGGGCTTATCCTCACTCACTGAATTGTCTGAGAGTGTTGCGTTGTTGCTCCCTTGTGTCTGTTCTTGGCAGCTGAAGTAGTCTTCTCACGCTGGTTTCATTTCACGCGGGGCTGCTGAAGCCTTGTTGCAAAGTCACGTTGATGGAAGCACAGGACGAGCAGGCGGATCTTCCGTGTTGAACGTAGCGATGTAATCTTCAAGCGGGCTGGACGATTGTTCCCCAGAATGCTGGCAAACGTCGGTAGACTTGTTCACTCCCCGAAGGCTGCATTATTCACCACAATGGATGGCGACAGTCTCCACCACGTCCTTCATGGCCTTGGATTGCGATGTTCACCACCGAGTGTGCACCAAGCATGTTCACCTTCCTCGTCTATGCGTTTTTCACAACTAATCAAATACAACAAACAAACTCATACCGTGTGCGCCCTTCAACCAGAAAGTTATGGGTAGCTAAATCTCTTCTCGTTCTTACACACAGCCTTCTTCATGTACATCGTAGCTACAAAAGAACGAAACTCACACTTTCCCTGTTATTAGTTAAGTGCATCACATGACTATGGTAGCCTAATTGGCTCAATTCACTTATTCACCAGTAGGTGTTCTTACCATTTAATACCAAAATTCCACATCAGCAAACAATAAATACAATTTGATATGCACAAGCACACAAACAAATAAACAAACGCAAACATATTTAAATAAAGTAAATGTGTATATTTCAGCGACAGCTACAGACACTACGTTTTACCGTATTTTTCTGACTATAAGTCGCACTGGACTATAAGTCTCATTTATTTTGAAATTTATGACACAAAATCCAAGAACAGACATTTCATCTGGAAAGGCAAGTTATTCAGCTACACAATAGCATAAAGACAGGGTCGTCAAGTTTTATCAAAAGTGAGATCTTTTATTATGATTATTCTACGAGCAGGCAGATGTGGCGAACATAATATTTGTACATTTACCCCAAAATGGTGTCTCAGCATATCATTGCACTCTTGATGTTCTACTGTATGGACATTTGTATAAACAAAGTATAGTATGTGTAAACATTATTTGGTCAACTAATGTTCGAATGGGTAAAGCTTAATGACTTCCTGTCTCTCTTTCTCCAGAGTTCTCCCCTTAATAGCAAAGAGTTTAGTATGAAATAGAAATAACGCCCTAGATTGCACAGTTTTATTGTTACTTAATGACATGGAAACACACCCATCCGTCTGGTGCATCTTGTTTTGCTTGATCATCCAGAGTTTCAACTTATTTAGAGTCAACCTGTGGAAAAGTCCCATTTATTGGGCATGGTTTGGAAAGACACACACTTGTCTGAGGTCGCACAGTTGAAAATGCACATCAGAGCAAAAACCAAGCCAGGTTGGTCTAAGGCAGTGGTTCTTAACCCTGGTCCTCAAGTACCCCCTGTCCTGCATGTTTTAGATGTTTCCCTGTTCCAACACACCTGATTCAAATGAATGGTCATTAACAGGCTTCTGCATAACTAGATAACGACCCATTCATTTGAATCAGGGAAACATCTAAAACGTGCAGGACGGGGTACTTGAGGATCAGGGTTGAGAACCACTGGTCTAAGGCAGGGGTGTCAAATCCTGGTCCTCAGGGGCCGCTGACCTGTATGTTTTAGATGTTTCCCTGCTCCAATACACCTGATTCAAATGAATGGGTCGTTATCTAGTTATGCAGAAGCCTGTTAATGACCATTCATTTGAATCAGGTGTGTTGGAACAGGGAAACATCTAAAACATGCAGGACAGGGGGTACTTGAGGACCAGGGTTAAGAACCACTGCCTTAGACCAACCTGGCTTGGTTTTTGCTCTATAAAAAAACTGTACTACTCCATCATCAACCAGGATATCTTTGTAGGCCCCGAAGGAGCTGCCACAGCTATAACACTCCCACCAGAATTACAAGAATGGTACCAAGTACAGGACTCTGCCCCCATGTTACATTAAATGGCAACTGAAGGACATGAATGACGACCAATAATAAAAGTAGCTTTACAGGTATTAGAATGGGGACCCACAAATAATACACATATCCCCTGACACACGTTATTATAGAATTTCAGGAAAGTTACGACATAGGGACATCTGAGACAGTGTTAGTGAATATAAAAACCAACAAAACTATGTAAATGTAAAAATATAAAGTAATGTCAACTTTTTGTCAATTTGTTAGGACAGGTATCCCCAACATTATGGTACCCTACCAGAGACAGTACCCACTCCGACATCACGCTATAGACGGGATTAGACCCATTAGCTGGGTGAAATGTTTAAGTATCACAGTGCCAGTTTTTTGTGTAGGATATCAAACGAGCCAGTGTGGATGATAATCTCGGGATTGTTTGGTTTATTGTTGAGGATTGTTTGTATCTCTGACGACAGTTCCTCAACAGATGTGTTGCTATACAAATATTCTATATATAGTCTTTGCCAGTTTAACATGTGCTGTCATGGCATCTCTGATCAAGATAGTGGCCATCTGTGGTGTTGTGTTTGCATTTCCAACGTTTGCCTCATCAGTAGCTACGGAGCCAGTTCTTAGGTTATTTGGGTTAGCAATAGTGCTGTCAAACGATTAAAATATTTAATCGCGATTAATCGCATTAATGGCATAGTTAACTCACGATTAATTGCATATATTTGATCTATTCTAAATGTCCCTTGATTGCCTTCAAGGCCTTTCAATATGGAAAAGTGGATCAGATTGCTTGGTGCAAATGTTTTTTTAAATTGAAAACAACATTGCAATCGCCTGGCTTTGACGAGGGGGCGGAGAATTCGCATCAGCTGTGTGCTTGGCCATCAAGTGGTATTTCAGACTGGACGTGCTGCGATGATTAGTTCAGTTCACAACGACAAAACACACAGATCACTTTGGTCTTGTCAATGGAACTATTTGGCAACTTTTTAAAAGTAAACTTTCCATTCAGAATCTTATTGGCATCCATTTCGGAGTCTCGCGCTCGCCATCCACTCAAAACGTTACGTTAGCCTACTACTCCTTAGCCGGCTCGCAAGCCCAAATAAGTGTGAGCGGCGTGCCTGTTTGGTTCCGGTCTAGCTAGATCCGGTGTGTTGTTGTAGTTTTTCTAACGTCAGTAGTTGCAACAGCATGTAAAAAAAACTACAAAGTTTGCTAGGCCAAAAAGAACGTTAATCTCATGATAAAAAAATGTAAGCAGTTAAAATGGGTTTGCGTTAACGGCATTAATAACGCGTTTAACTGACAGCGTTAATATATATAATTTCTGTGGTTGTTGTTACTGTTTTTAAAGGTCCCATGGAATGCTGATTTTGGATGCTTTTATATAGGCCTTAGTGGTCCCCTAATACTGTATCTGAAATCTCTTTCCCGAAATTCTGCCTTGGTGCTGAATTACAGCCACTACGAGCAAGTCCCACAATGAGCTTTCCTTAGGACGTGCCGTTTCTGTGTCTGTGGCTTAAAATTCTATGCGGATGACAGAGGCGGGGCTAACTGCCATGCTTCGGTCGTTTGCAAGCCATGATGTCTCTCCAGGAAAAAACAGTTGTGCCCGCACGGTCGTAGCTCATTTTCTCATTGGGCGGGCAAAGCAGAGAAAGGGGAGGTAACATTTCCCCTTATGATGACATAAGGGGAAAATTCCAAAACGGCACATTTGAGCTTTAATTTTCTCAAATGCGGAGCAGGATACCCAGGGCTTGGTTTACACCTATCGCAATTTCTAGCCACTGGGGGACCATAGGCAGGCTAGGGGAACTCATATTAATGTTTAAAAAAACTCTTACAAAAATGTTACACACTGTTAAAACACTGCTACAACTTTGTATATCAGGGTGTGCGTACAAGCATTTGTGATGCAAATACATTTCCAGGGTGACTGGTGTGTCTACTAAGTAGATTTAGGCTCTGTTTTGATCGGCTGCTGGCCTGCCGATAACCATGCTATCAGATTACTGACAGACAAACACATAATTAGGCTGTCTTATTCGAATACATTGACCATCCTATGTGTAATAATACTTACGTGATTTAGGCTAGTCAACTGATTTCATTTTCTGTTTTCTTTCCCTCTCTGCCCATCCTCCTGTCTCTGTCATCAATCCTTGTCTCTCCTCTAGTATTTCAACAATGAGAAGTATGAAGCCGAGAGGTATGATGGCTATCTGAAGACTTATGAGTCCTCTTCCTTGAAGACCACCTCTACTCTGGCCATGCTTAACTTTGGGCAGAGTGCCATCTTTAGTGTAGGACTCACTGCCATCATGGTGCTGGCAAGTAAAGGAATCATGGTCGGTGAGTTACAGGAGGAGAAGTGGTTTTGTAAGGTTATTGGAACCCTTTAGAATCATTTTAGAGATATCTGTTATTGACAGGCTACTTTTGGAACCAGCTTTGATGTGGAAGTATCCAGACTGCATCCCAGTTTAGTTGAGGTTGCTCACACCCCCTTTTGTCACCCCAGGCATGTGGGCATGGTTGGCACTATTTGAAGTTGTTCTGTTGATAGTTTTCTGTATATTCGTTGCAGGGACAATGACGGTGGGAGACCTAGTAATGGTGAATGGGCTACTCTTCCAGCTGTCCTTGCCTCTCAACTTCTTGGGCACAGTCTACAGAGAGACCAGACAGGCCCTCATAGACATGAACACACTCTTCACACTGCTCAGTGTGGACACCAAGATTAAGGTAATGGAATGGAGGTTGGAGGATTAGGGGCTTGATGACTGGAAGGTTAGTGCTGGGGCAGGGACTGGGTTTTGGCTAGCAGAGGGCTAGAGGGTGGGGAGGAGAAACTGTATGGTATCATCAGGTGAGTGTGACTTGATGGCCAAGGTCAGTGATCTGATGAAGATTGAAAAGAGCAGGGGTCTCAGGACAGATCGCTATGAAACTCATGTAGCAAGGGGTGAGGTTAGGTGCTGAAGTGGACATTTTATGTAGACTTGGAAGGACCTACCAATCGGGTAAGAACTGAACCAGGAGAAACTGGTTCCAGAGATTTCCATTTCAGCCATCATGGAAATGAGAAGCTGGTGGCTGACCATGTTGAATGCCAGGTTCAGTTTTACAATGGATGAGAGGTTGTAGGCTCTAGCTGTGTTGGGCATCAGTCACTACCAGGAGGGCTGTCTCTGTATACAGATGTTCCTCATTTAATTGGAGGGTTCTGGTGTTACACCATGATGCAAGATTCACATTTACATTTATTCATTTAGCAGACGCTTTTATCCAAAGCGACTTCCAAGAGAGAGCTTTACAAAAATAAGTGCATAGGTCAATGATCATAAACAGCGAGATGGCCCCAAAAACATTGCGGGTAGCCAAAACATGAGCATACATTGTGATAAGCAAATAAGTGCCAATAGGAAGAAACACAAGAGCATGTAGTTAAACAAATTACAAATTAAACATGAACCTCAAAAGTGCAAGAGTGTACCTGTAGGAAAGCAAGCAACAATAATATAATTTACAGCGAGTACAAGTACCGTATTTCTTCGAATAAACCAAAAATGCTGCACCAAAAATGCACGTTGTGTAATAAACGCCGCCCTCGAATAAACGCTGCACCAAAAAAATCTGAAAACGGTTATTTAATTGGTTAAATTCAACCCCAGTATTTATTACACATGTACATAACTTTCTGCACAGCTTTCTGTTTGAAAGCTAACGTGTATGAACGTTTAGGCATGCTGTTTCAGATTTCTACACAATGTAGAACACTTGTATTTGAGACAGTTGTATTACCAACGTACACCTAATTGATATCCAATGAGAAAGGGAGTCGCCGCATTCATAGACAAACAAAGAATGGACAAGGAGGTCAGCGATAGTAGCCTAAATGAAACCTGTGTTTTTAGCTGCTTGATTCATTTGTCACAATGCCAGCAACGAAGTTGTCTATGGCTGCACTGCAGCTACAATTCACAAAATCTCTCTTACTAATTAAACGCCGCCCTCGAATAAACGCCGCACCAAAAATGAACGTTATTTAATAAACGCTGCAGAGTTTATTCAAAGAAATACGGTAGTTAACTCAGTTACAAATAACCAGCAAGTGCAACAAGTCCCTCAATAAGTGTCATTGTGTTCCTGGAGGAAATAAACTAACATCGGATCCAACAAATCTTTCTTAAGTAAATGGGTCAGATGGCTGAGCGGTTAGGGAGTGGGGCTATTAATCAAAAAAGGTTGTTGTTTCGATTCTCGGCCGTGTCCTTGGGCAAGGCACTTCACCCTACTTGCCTCGGGGAGAATGTCCCTGTACTTACTGTAAGTCGCTCTGGATAAGAGCGTCTGCTAAATGACTGAAAAAGTACCGTTGTACTCCCGGAACAAGTGCGCCTTTAGCCTTTTCTTGAAGGTGGGGAGACAGTCAGTATCTCTGATTGAGGTGGGGAGATGATTCCACCATTGGGGGTCCAGACAGGAAAAGAGCTTGGATTGGGAGCGGGCGCTCTTCAGAGGTGGGACCACCAGACGATTGTCAGAAGAAGACCGAAGGTGGCGTGTGGGGGGTGTAAGGCTGGAGGGAGATACTGGATGTAGGCAGGTGCAGTCCCGTTCACGACCGGGAGACCGCAGCAATGTGGGCTGTGAGGGAGAGCTCGTCATCCATGGTAACCCAAAGGTTCCTGGCAGAGGATGAAGGGGTCACCGTTGCAGATCACAGGGTGATTTGAGAGATCGTGGGAGATGGAGGGTTTGGCCGGGATGATGAGGAGTTCTGTTTTGGCGAGGTTCAGCTGGAGGTGGTGCTCAGTCATCCAGGCGGAGATGTCTGTGAGGCAGGCCTCGATTCTGGCTGAGCAATGGTAGGAGAAGCCATGGGAGGTGATGATCGGTCCTAGTGAAGTGTACAGGGAGAAGAGGAGGGGTCCAAGGACAGAGCCCTGTGGGACACCAGTGGAGAGCTGGCGGGGGGCTGACACTTTGCCTTCCCAGGAGACCTGGTAGGATCTTCCCGACAGGTAGGATGTGATCCACTGAAGTGCAGTGCCAGAGATGCCCATCTCAGAAAGTCTAGCGAACAGGATCTGATGGTTGACCGTATCAAATGCTGCATCCAGCAGGATGATAACGGATGACCTTGAAGCAGCTCTGGCAGACTGGAGGGCAGTTTCTGTGGTCAATTAGGCTTCTGTGGTCTTGAAGCCTAATTGGTTGGGGTCTAGTAGGTTGTTCTGAGAGAGAAAGTTTGACAGTTGGTTAGATACAGCATGTTCAATTGTTTTTGAAAAGAAGAGTAGCAGTGATACTGGTCTGTAGTTCTGGAGTTGGAGGACGGCAGGGTTAAGGGAGTTTTTTTTTTAGAAGAGGGGTAACCCGGGCCTGTTTGAAGGCAGAGGGGAAGGTGCCAGAAGTAAGATAAAAGTAAAGGACATGGAGAAGAAAAGTTGTGATAGAGGGAGAGATGGATTGGAATAGAGGGGACTGGATCAAGGGGACAGGAGGTGGGGCGATGAGGGAGGATGAGGTTAGATATCTCTGCCTCGGACGGGAAGGATAGAGTTTAGACATTTAGTTGGATCAGTCATAGAGGGTGAGTGAGTAGGAATGATAGGTTCAGGGAACTGGCTACTAATATCAACAACTTTCTTCTCAAAGAAGGAGGAGAAGTCATCTGCTGACAGGGAGGGGGTGGGGGAGGTGGAATTAAGGAGGGGGTGGAGAAGGTACAGAAGTTTGTGAGGGTTTGAAGCAGAGTTAATTTTGTTCAGGAATAGTGAGTTTTAGCACCAGTTATGTGAGCAGAAAATGATTTAAGGAGGGAGTGATACTTATCGAGGTCCAGTCCGTCTTTGGACTTGCACCATGTCCTCTCAGCTGCGCGAAGGGTGGATCGTTCTTCACGAAGAACATCCGTGAGCCACGGGCAGGAGGGAGAAGATCGTGCAGGCCTGGTTGACGGGACAGAGTGTCAAGTGACGCAGTTAATCTGGATATCAGGGTGTTGGTGGCAGTGTCGGTGGGGTGAGATGTGAACTCGTCAATGGGAGGGAGGGAGGATGTTACAATGGAGGAGAAATGGGAGGGGGATAGGGAGCGGAGATTATGGCGGAAAGTTATGAGTGGTGGGGAGGTAGGTTGGAGGGAGAGAGACAGAGAATTGGATAAAGTGATCAGAAATGTGTAGTGGGGTTACAGAGGTTAAGTCAGTGATAGTTACGTGTCAGGATGAGGTTGAGCAGTTTACCTGCCTTATGGGTCGCCAGTGTGTTCAGCAGCGTCACGTCGAAGGAAGTCAGGAGAGACATGAAGTCGACATATTTTCACGGACCGGCAGGGACGGACTGGGAGGAAAGATAGGCAATGGACTTTCCAAACTGGCCCACCAGAACCGGCCCCCGTATAGGCCTACGCCACCACAGCTGCCCTGCTAATGCATGCACATTCTGGGTTTGATGTGATCCTAGATAACGACTTTCACATCTAATGCGAGCGCGCAGGGCGCGCGAGAATTTCTTTTTTGCTGATTTGAGCGAAAAATACTTTTTGGAGCTTTATGTAAAATAAACATAGCCGTTTTTCAATTGGTAAAACCTTGTCTAATGAATGTGATGTATTTTTGTCTCAATCTTTCAGCCCCATCTTTACGTTTCTTAGCCTGGTTTTCCATCGTTATATTGTTGCTAGCTAGCTTTCGATCTGTCAGTCCCACTTTTGTGTGTAAACGAGACGACAGTGACACCCGAAGTGCGTTCCTTATATCCAGTTTATTCCGTGATTTTGTTTGATTGCTGTCACGGCAGAAAATCCCGTTTCACAAAGTATGTTGGAAATGGAAGCAGGGTTTTCAGTGCTTTTGTTGCGATCTCAGGATATTCAGCCTGCATCCAAAACACCGGCAGAGTTGTCTCAAACAGGCTTCATTGAGTGGTAACTATCACGTGTCATGTGTCAAGAAGAGACGCGCATGATAGTTACCGCTCAATGAAGCCCACAAACTTGCAAAAAAAAAAAATAGTAAACACACGTCTTTGCAGAGCTTTTTTGCTCAGGGGAAAAGGCCCGCAGAGAACGAGCGAATCCGGTAATTTTTTCAGAATAAAACATCTTTCAGACTCCGATAATCAATTAAAAGGAAATAATTTTATTATTGTTTTTTCTGTGCGGCCCGGTACCAAATGACCCACGGACCGGTACCGGTCAGCGGACCGGTGGTTGGGGAACGCTGGGCTAGCGGACCTGGTGGGCGATAGAGGACAACTAAGAATGCTTTGATAGGATCATTTAGCATCCCATAATGATTTGGCAGTGACAGAGAAGAGGGGTGGATGTATATTTAAGATGCGGAGAGAGGAGCAAATCTGTCCCACCACCTTGTCCGGTTGCGCAGGGTGAGTGAAAGAACAAGTGGTTGACAGAAAGAACAGCTGGAGTTGCGGTGTTCTCTGGGCGAATCCATGTCTCTGTCAGCGCAAGGGCATGAAGAGAAGCATGGCAAACGCCGGGCAGTTCCAGAGCCCTATAAAAAGAGGGCAGGTGGAGAAGATCTGGATAGGTAGCGAAGGTTAGAGGTGGATCGTGTATACTTTGTAACATATCTACGGCTGCGAGTGGTGCAATGAACGGGAATGCTGAAGAAACACATGCTAGCTATAAATATGTTCTAGGTGGATCAGAATACAAATAGGGTGATACTTATCAGAAGAGGTGATCCGGCCTCGTTGGCCATCCTCGGTGGACTCCCGCAGGTACCCTCCCTGTCTTTGTCCGACCGAGTAGACTCCCTGTCTTTGTCCGACCGAGTAGACTCCCTGTCTTTGTCCGACCGAGTAGACTCCGTCTTTGTCCGACTGAGTCTTAGTACACCAAGGCTGCCAGACGAGGCTGCCACTGCAGTACTTTGCCTTAAATATGCTAAGCCACAGCTGACAACGATCCGCAGCTGACACTGGTGGTACGCGTGCCCCCTTCTAGTGGTACGCGGAGGAATTTCAGAAATATTTAAATACCTTAACCATGATATCATTGAAATGTGATTTTAAAAAGTTTAAAAACGGTTCTCGGGTAGTGGCGCATGCAAACATCCACAATAGTTACTGCGCAAACTGTGTGTAGCTCAATAGGACAGGACTCCAGACTGCGACCAAATGGTTGCATTTTGCGACCAGTTTTGAAACAGTGCAAGTATTGTTTACAAGCACTCACGCATGTGCGACCTACAAATTTGTTATGTATTGGGTGTGCACAACGTCAGCACACGTTAGCAACGACGCATAGATCAGACGTCCTAGTAAGACAGCGATATCAGCAAGCCCTCAGCATTAGTACCGCAGCTAAAAGTCTTGGAAAGTTGAGGCTATTTTTTGCTAGGTTCTTACGAACATGTCTTAATCTGCCAAACCAGTTGGTTTCCCTTCGTTCTTTTGGTGAGCAGTCTCACGAACCCTTCTCATGGAGCCGAGCAGCAAACGTTAAATACTTATTTAGCATAAGCGTTGTTAGCTACTGTATCCCTGCCTGTGTTTAACAGCGCTGTTGCGCTGTTATACGATACGATACTTATGCAAGTATCGTGTCGTGGTGTAGGAGGACTGTTCGAAAAGCGCCGCATTATACATTCAAGTCATTTTAAGATAAGACTTGCATGTACAGTACGTAATGTCACATTAAATAATGTATTTAAACTCAAGTTTGTGTGGTGCGTCGCTGTATATCAGTTGTAAAAATGTCAGTAAAAAAACGGACCCATCTGCAACCGACGCAAGCACACCCCACAATTTGTTTTTATTAGATTATTCCCAAAATATGGAAGAGGTGTTTAAAATTATACAAATATTCTTGGGTTGAAATGGGATTACTCACCCTTGAAGCCATTAATTAAAATGATTGCTTATCATTACTATTCAAGTAATGGCTGTAAAAAATGTTTTTAAATACAATGTTTGATCATTCTTAGGCTAGGAAAGTCATATATTGCAAATTTGTTCATGGATGACAATTAATTAACAATGTTTGGTGATTTATAGTTGTAGTGAATCATTTGTAAGATGAACCCAAACTATATTCATTTATCTATTCAACTAATATTGTTTTAAAGGGGCGATTGATTGCAAAACCGATTTTACCTTGTCATAGTTGAAAAATGACAGTTTGGTGTGTAAAATAGACATACAGTGAATCTCAAAGTCCATTGAAACCTCTTTCCTATCAAAATGTCACGTTTTGAAACTGCAACACTATTAAAGCAAGCCTACAAAGTGCTAACACTTATTCAACCCTGTTGTGCATTCCAGGAAAGGGAGCTGGCTCCGCCCCTGCTGGTAACACCCCAGGAAGCTACCATCAGGTTTGAGGATGTCTACTTCGAGTACATGGAGGGCCAGAAGGTCCTAAATGGGGTGTCTTTCGAGGTGCCTGCCGGAAAGAAGGTGGCTATTGTGGGGGGCAGTGGCTCAGGGTAGGTGTATTCAACTGACTTCTTCTTTACATGTGGAAGGCATGGAATTGGATGTTTGCGGTACAGACATACTTTGTTATTCAGAAATGAATCAATATCTAACCTTGCTGGGAAGCCATGAAAGTACTTAGTTATTTTCTATTATTGTTATGTATTTAAATACCTCTTAAATTGTTGGTATCCAACGCTTTCTAAATATAAGTATCAGTACATACCATCACAAATTGCATTCTATTGCTAGTATGGAATGTTCAACTCATTGTCTGGTTTACATGCAAAGCAGTTATGAAATTATGAACGTAGATTGATGTGTGCTCAAAATTCTACATGCAATACCCCATAATTACAAAGTGAAAAAAGGTTTGTTTAATTGGGGGCGAAGCCACCTTTTTGTGTTTCTACCTTTTCTTTGGAATTACGCTTCTTCTCCCATTGGAGTCTATGGCAGCCCCAAGAACAGTATGGTAAAAAGTTGTGAAATTTTGCACTCTTTGGGGACAGTCTCCTCATCATTTTCACCAAGTTTCAAGTCTCCCATTTGAGCACTCGAGCACCACCAACGGGTCAAAGTTGGAGGTGCGTTACACACGTAACTTTTGAACCGTATGCCCGATTTTCCAAAATTAGGTATCGTTGAATTCCATGGATCAAGTCAAGTTCAACGCAATGGTGTAAATTTCTGGTTATATAGTTTTTTTGCTGTTTTGAATTTTAAGGAAATGTGTTTTTTTGCTTCTCCTACAATTATTTATTGATCTTCCCCAAAATTGGCACAGACCATCTTCAGAACAAGCCTTACATGGATCATCAAATCAAATTTGGTTTAGAATTTTGAAACCGTGGTACAGCCAATCAAAATCGGCAGCAAAGCCACCAAACAGGAAGTTGGGTCATATCTCAGCAACTCTTTGAGAAATCAACACCAAACTTGGTACCTGGACTCAACCCTTTTCTGAAGATGTTTAAAATGTTTTTGGGTTCATTTGTTGGTTGGAGACAATGGGGGGCAGGTTGTTTTCATCCTTATTCGTATAAGTATTTGACCTGCTTGGCCTCCTCATTGCAGCTATATTTTTTTTTTAAATATTTGCACAAATTAAGAACAAAAATATAACATGTACATAAGTAGTCACAGCCTTTGCTCAATACTTTAATACAATACGTATTTTTGATTATGATGCTCCAAGCTTGGCACACCTATTTGTGGGCAGTTTCTTCCATTCTTCTTTGCAGGACCTCTCAAGCTCCATCAGGTTGGGTAGGGAGCATTGGTGCACAGCCATTTTCAGATCTCTCCAGAGATGTTCAATCGGGTTCCAGTTTGGGCTCTGGCTGGGCCACTCAAGGACATTCACAGAGTTGTCCTGAAGCCATTCCTTTTATCTTGGCTGTGTGCTTAGGGTCGTTGTCCTGTTGGAAGATGAAACTTCGTCCCAGTCTGAGGTCCATGAGCGCTCTGGAGCGGGCTTTCATCAAGGATGTTTCTCTACATGGCTGCATTCATCTTTCCCTAGATCCTGACTAGTCTCCCAATTCCTGCCACTGAAAAACATCCCCACAGCATGATGCTGCCACCACCATGCTTCACTGTAGGGATGGTATTGGCCAGGTGATGAACGGTGCCTGGTTTCCTCCGGACATGACGCTTGGCATTCAGTCCAATCTTTGTTTTATCAGACCAGAGAATTTTGTTTCTCATGGTTTGACAGTTCTTCAGGTGCCTTTTGGCAAACTCCAGACGGGCTGTCATGTGCCTTTTACTAAGGATTGGCTTCTGTCTGGCCACTCTACCATACAGACCTGATTGGTGGAATGCTGCAGAGATGGTTGTCCTTCTGGAAGGTTCTCTTCACAGAGCAACGCTGGAGCTCTGTCAGAGTGACAATCAAGATCTTGATCACCTCCCTGATTAAGCCCCTTCTCCCCACTCATTTTGGCCTGCCGGCAAACTCTAGGAAGACTCCTGGTGGTTCCAACTTCTTCCATTTAAGGATGATGGAGCCCACTGTGCTCATTGGGACCTTCAATGCTGCAGAGATAGTTATGTACCCTTCCCCAGATCTGTGCCTCGATACAATCCTGTCTCGGAGGTCTACAGATAATTCCTTGGACTTCCTTGACATGCACTGTCAACTGTTGGACCTTATATAGACAGGTGTGTGCCTTTCCAAGTCATGTCCAATCAACTGAATTTACCACAGGTGGACTCCAATCAAGTTGTAGAAATGTCTCAAGGATGATCAGTGCAAACAACAGGAGGCACCTGAGCTCAATTTTGAATGTCATGGCAAAGGCTGTGAATACTTATGTACCTTTTTTATAGATTTGCAAACATTTCGCAAACATTTTTCACGTTATCATTATGGGGTATTGTATGTAGGAAAAAAAAACATTGGAATATGGCTGTAACATAACAATATGTGGAAAAGCTGAAGCACTGTGAATACTTTCCGGATGCACTGTATGTATACTGCATTCGGCACGTGCCTGGTTTTCATTTATATATATTTTTTTGTGGTTTTGTTTGCTTCTAGGAAGAGTACCATTGTCAGGATGCTCTTCCGTTTCTACGAGCCGCAGCAGGGCAACATCTACATTGCGGGTCAAAACATCAGAGATGTCAGTCTGAACAGCCTGAGGAAGGCCTTAGGAGTGGTTCCCCAGGTAAGAATGGAGGAAGGAAAGTTGGGCAAGATAGAATAGGTGGGGCATGTGGAGGTCCAGGTGGAACAGTAAAAATTGGGAGTGGGGGAAAAGCGGGGAGGGGTGAAGCAGGTGACATTGTGATTTGGTTGATCATGGGAAATAATTTCTTGATTGATTTTCTTTACAAAATGTGAAATTAGTTTTTTATGAGTTATATAAATGTGTTACAGATTAATTTAATTTCCAGTGGTGTTCTCAGTTCTCAAATTCTCAGTGCACGACAAAATTCTCAGTGCACGACAAAATTCTCAGTGCACGACTGTACCTCACAGGTGTGAGGTACAGTCTGCATCATTGAACAGTACAACCACAATGAGGAAGACCAGCATCGTAGTTATACAGATGTCATCCAAGCTAGTTTGACGCAGCATATTGATGTTTAATATGTATTTGATTTATGAACTAATTGTCTCACTTCTGCTTTCTCTCTCACCACTCGGTCTTTCTCCACGTCAATCCCATCACTCTCTTTATCTTCTTACCTGCTTCATTCCCTCTATCCCTCCCACTCTGTAACTTTTCTCTCCCAGGATGCTGTTCTGTTCCACAACACTATCTTTTATAATCTTCAGTATGGCAATATACATGCCACCCCAGAGGAAGTGTACAAGGTGGCTCAAATGGCAGGCATCCATGACGCAGTCCTCCGGATGCCCCACGGCTATGACACGCAGGTTGGCGAGAGGGGTCTCAAACTGTCTGGTAGGCTTCCAACACAGGGTATTCACACACCCACTCACACAGAGGAAGAACATTTGTCCATTAGAATGTAGGTCCATGAGGTGGGAATGCCAGCAAGGCCTATTCTGTACCAGCCAATAGCGAAAGAAGCGTAGAGAGTGAGTGTCAACACTTTCCATACTTATAGTGCGGTTACCCCTGAGTCTTCAGACAGGGACGTTGTTCCTGAAACTTAATGATCGCTAGATCGCGCTTCTTACACGGAGCTAAAGGCAAGGTTGTCAACGTATGGTAATGAACGTAACAAGAACTGTTGAGACCAAATCCATTGATTCACTACGCGATCGTTCATTAGAAGGGAGGATGGCATATGGCACCTTTGAAACAGCCTGAAAGATGCATTCACGGTTTACCAGCCAAAAAAAGGAATCCGGTGCAACATGCAATACCTGAGATTAGCCTATTTATTACCGTATTTTTCTGAAATAAAGCCATGGTTTATACCCTGATTTAAAACATTTCTTGAGGTGTTGAGGCTTATATTTCGATGCGGCTTATAGCACGTTTTTTAAAACAAAACAACAGTAGAAACACTTTTTTCGTGAATGCTATTGTAAGGCTGGGTGTCAAACCTGCCCCCACCTCTCATGCTAAAGTCTGGAGTTTCTGGACGGTCTCAACTTGATGGCCCTCACACCCCATTCAAGATTTGGTCTGATTGGTTGGTCTTGTGTATAATTGATTGATTGATAATTGATTTCATTAATTTGCAATGTTATTAAATGCGTACCGTACTTTGACCATTCTTGCTCTGATTTAACCCATAGAGTCAAATACCTGGAATTGTATTGGCATTATTTGGTTCATGCTAATACACTTTTCAGTTTCCCATCTTCCTTTAAACCATAGGGGAATTTGTTTTGGTTGTTTAGCCAATATTTAACCCCCTACACTATGGAACGGGTTAACCGTTTGAACATTACAACTGAATAGTTTCCGGCGGACAAAAACTATGCCACAAACGCTTTAGGATGGCTTCAAAATGTACTAATGAGAAGGCTAACAAGTAACACTAGCATGGTAGTAGCATTGCTAAGAGTATTATGCTAGCTAACTTAGCCCGGAAGCTAACTAAAGCTAGCTAGCTACCGTTTCGGAAAAATAACTTGCCTGTTGGGGGCAGTCGGAAATATTTAGAACTCACGCGTCTATCGGTAAATATTAGTTCATTCCCGGGCAATAGAAAACATACATTACGCACTTGTTTTCTTTCGTTTTTCGAAGTGTGTTACACAACGGCATGCTGTAAGATCACCTATACTCGTGCATTGCTTGGTATCATTGTTCCCGTATTAAGTGCGGCATATATTCCAGTGCGGTTTATACTCAGATTTACAAACACAAAGCTACCATTCTGGTGGGGTCCGGTTTATAGAAAATGTGTCTTATTTTCCCAAAAATAGGGTATATTTAGTCCGTAGATGTAAAGGGAACAAAATCTGTCCGGCTAGTTGTAGTAGATAGGCCGCCTACTTGATTTATCAAATGCAACTTCAATTTGATATGCGCTACTGCCCTTGCATAACCTGCTATCCACACTTGAAACTGGAGTCCCAATGTTACAGTAGCTTAATAGTCGACATAAAACCAAAATACACATTCTCAACCAGTATGTTATCATTCACTGCCTATTATAAGCTACACTGCCTGTCTTTGTTTTGTTATTTGTTTTTAAATGCATGGCCCGCCACTGCGGTTTAGCATGCACCGCTAATAGCCTACTACAAATCCTAGAATACTCTGCTAGTGCCTTGGTGCGTCAAGACCCTCAAACATCCCCTTCTATGTTTTCATTCATTCGCAACATCATGCTACCAGTCACCTCGGCAGATGTCAGACACCCCTCCCAAAACATTGCCAAACGGAAGGTGGAAAACAGGAGCTTTCTAGACGGGTGGGAGACAGAATATCTGTTCACGACCGTAAAGGGCAGACCTGTTTGTCTTGTGTGCGGAACCAACGTCGCTGTAACAAAAGAATACAACATAAGAAGACACTATGAAACGAAACACTTAAGTTTGTTCCCATATGAAAAGGTGCATTATTATATCTAGAAAGATGGGACAACAGCTTTTTTTTTAATAAATATGAAATCTGGCCCACGACTTTGTCCCAGATTTTAATTTTGAAAACAAATTATAGGTAGTCTACCTTTTATATAATGATAATATTGATAGCTAGTTAGCCAATTGTCTCACCCCCCCCCCCCCCCATTTCATTAAATGGTCGTCAAATGACAAGTGTGAAAGAAAGAGCAAGTTCAGACAAGACAGAATACTTTATCTCAGGGCAATTCATTGAAAATTAAGATGATTCAATTTGAGCCGCTCCCACTCATCTCCTGAAAATTGCAAGTTGACCATGCATATTTGGGTGTGCTCAAGCCTTCGGCGAGAGCACAACCTTTGTTCTCTCACATATATATTTATATATTTTTCTTATTATTGTTTATTTTCGCCCCCCTAAAACTCAGTCAATATTTGGCCTACATAGACAATCTAGGTGTCAAAAGTTTTGTCTTGGTAGCGATTGAGTTGCTTCTATTTGGATTTACGTTCCGTTGCATGGTTTAGGCTCAAGTTAAGTTTTTGTGGCGAAAAGTGAAGCTAACGGTGGCTAATTTGCTAGCCACAGTCACTGACGTTACTAACGTCACTACGTCACTACGCAAAGAGGCCAGGGTGATAACTATTTACTCATTTTACTTTGTGATGTGAAACACAATTGACCTATCGCTAAGCCACGCTCCTCGAACGCAAACGGGCAAATGGCAGTTTAGTAACAGCTGCACTCGGACATCTTCAGTTTACAACTCCATAGAGTAACATTAGGAAAAGGGATTCTTCTGTTGTTTTATCCACACTTGGCCATGACAACTACAACAGTGACTTTAGAGAACTACATTCTACATTAATCTGTTTGAAACGCCCCCGAGCGTGGTGAACTGTGGGAAGGCGAGCGATGGCAAGCGATGGCAAGCGATTCGCGTCGCTGCAGTGGACACGCACTGTCACGGGCGACCCGCACTCGCTCAAATTACAAAGACTTTCACGACCTTAATCAAAAATCCGAGATGCCAGTTCCACTAGAAATTGGTTTCTCAATAAAGCCCAATGGTTGGTAATTTTTGGGGGTTGGCATTTTCAGGGATCAACATTAAAAAAAATTGAAACTTACTGGCCCCAAGGCCATTTTTACTGGCCCCCCCTCCAAAAGTTGTAATTTATCATTGTTACAACAAAACCAAAGACTTATAAGTTATGTTATTCTGTTAACATGTTTAACCATTTATTAAACACATCCTGGATATAAAAAGAACATCACATTTCTAGTGATAAAAAATAATACGGTAATAGTCAGCAAAACAATTGACTTTTAACCTCAAACATGACGTGCTCTCTTCCCTGCTGACAGCCATCTCTGCACAACTCTGTCTGGCTGAAACTGAAACCTCTGGTCCCTCAATGCTAATTTATAAAAGCTTCCATTGCATTTCATCAGTATGATACTAAGTACCCAAGTCGACACCATTCTTCTGCTGCAGTTCAATAGCCCGGGGGAACGAGGCGAACGGCTGGCCCGTCTTTACGTGATATGCAGTTGTTATAAGTCGTGCAATAACACGATGGGCATCTGCATTAAAAATTCCTGACCAGCATGGTCAACGGCCTGGAAGATGGATTGTCAACCATCCGCTTAACTGTCACGCAAACCAGGTGCTGTCTGCTAGCATGGCTGGTCAGGGATTGTTTTCGAAAATTGTCGGTGCCTGTGTAAGATCCACTTTTGTCTGCTTTAGACGGGAACATACGACAGACGACACAGTGCATCTTAGCTCCATAAAAAAAGTTGCGTTGGAGCTCATAGCTCTACTTTGCTGCCATCTTCACTTTATTGTCTCGCGCAAGTTGTTAAAAAATGTATCGAGATTAGAGAATTACAATTTGACAACCACTCGTCACTCACTACTCAACTCTTGATTTGCCAAATGTGCGCCCCACGAGCTGCAAAGTTATTTAGCAGATAGCAAAACATATGAAGGATGTTAACTTTTACGATGCAAATTTTTTTTTCAATCAGTAATTTGCAGTGGCCCGATCGGGCCAGTGAGTTGCTATTTAACTGTCCCGACGTTACTTTTTACTGGCCCCGGGCCATCGGGCCATTGCTTATGTCGAACCCTGATTTTTCACTCATAATCCAAGCTCCAACTTGCGTGCTAGAACGTCTCTATCACGTTGTATCCATGCGTCGTTGCTAACGTGTGCTGACGTAGTGACGTAGGCTAGCACTGAGTACCCTTCGTTGACAGAAGGCACTTTTTGGCACAAAAAAACAATTTCTACTTAAACCCTGCAACGGAACGTAAATAAAAATACAAGCAACTCAATCGCTACCAAGACGAAACTTTTGACACCTAGGTTGTCTATGTAGGCCAAATATTGAGTTTTAGGGGGGCAATGGTGAGCGTCTTGTTGACTTCTGCCTCATCAACAACTATGTCATCGGTGGCACCATCTTTTCACACAAAACAATCCATAAACTCACATGGAAGTCACCTGACGGTTCCACCACCAACCAGATCGATCACATCTTGATCAACGGAAAGTGGCGCAGGTCTCTCCAAGATGTTCGAGTTTACCGTGGAGCCGATGCCAACAGCGACCACTACCTCGTAACAGCCATTATCAAGCTGAAACTAAGGAAAGCGAGTCAACATAGGAAACATCTTGATGTAGCCAAACTAAGATACCCTAAGACCAACAAAGAGTTCTGCCTGGAACTGAGGAACCGCTTCAGTGCTCTGGCCAACCCTGCGGACAAAGACTTGGATACCCAAGACAAGTGGGAGAACATCAAAAAGTCCTACGTTAGGGGCAGCAACCAAAGTCTTGGGCTATAGAAAGAGGGGTAATAAAGAATGGCTAACACCTGGCACCTGGGAAAGAATAGAAGAAAGGAAAAAGCTGAAAGCCAAGATGCTTAGCACCAAATCGCCCAGGCTCCATGAGCAGGTCCAGAAAGCCTACAAGGAAAAGGATAGAGAGGTAAAGAAGAGTGCGAGGAGTGACAAGAGGGCCTTTGTTGAGGATTTGGCAGAGAAAGCTGAACGTGCAGCTGCGCAGGGCGAGTTGAGTACAATTTATAAGATCACAAAGCAACTCACAGGCAAGTACACCAGCCAGCCGGCCCGTCAAAGACAAGCAAGGCAACATCCTCACCACTGAGAGTGACCAGATCGCGAGATGGGTTGAGCATTTCCGTGAGGTACTCAACTGCCCAGAGCCAGACGACCCTGCCAACCCTCCACCAGCAGAAACTGTCCTTGACATCAATACCAGCCCCCCAAGTAAGGAAGAGGTCAAACTCGCCATCAAAGCCTTGAAAAATGGGAAAGCCGCCGGCATAGACTCTGTCCATGCAGAGATGCTGAAAGCTGACCTTAACACCTCGGTCAAGGTGCTTACTGATCTCTTTAAAGACATCTGGGAGAGGGAAGTAATACCCCAAGACTGGGACAAGGGCCTGATTGTCAAACTCCCCAAGAAAGGAAACCTCCAAAACTGTGACAACTGGAGGGGCATCACCCTGCTGTCAGTACCATCTAAGGCCTTCTGCAGGATTCTACTGGACAGAATTGACGCCGCTATTGACCGGATGCTACGGCAAGAACAGGCAGGGTTCAGGAGAGGAAGGGGCTGCATAGACCAGATCTTTGCTCTGAGGAACATTATTGAGCAGTGCGTAGAATGGAACATTCCCCTGCACATCAACTTCATCGACTTTCGCAAAGCCTTTGACAGCCTACATCGTGACACCCTATGGAAGATTGTTAGGGCCTATGGAGTTCCCCCAAAACTGGTCACTCTCATAGGGCTGTTCTACCGTCACTTTGAATGCAGCGTCATTGTTAGTGGTGAGCCATCCACATGGTTCACTGTGGAGTCCGGTGTGCGGCAAGGGTGTACTATTTCCCCCATTCTCTTCCTGATTGCCATAGACTGGGTCATGCGGAATACAATTGACAGACCCAGGGATATCCAGTGGACTTTGTTCTCCCAACTTGAAGACCTAGATTTTGCAGATGATCTTGCTGTCCTTGCACCAAAGCACATTCACCTGCAGGAGAAAACTGACAGACTGAACAAATTTGCCCAACAGGTGGGCTGAACATAAATGCACCCAAAACCCAAGTGATGTGCATCAATGCCACCCCAGATGCACCAATCACAGTGAACGGGCACGCTCTTGACTATGCTGAGGAATTTACATACTTGGGAAGCCTCGTCAGCAAAGACAACTCTGCACACAAAGATATTAGAGCAAGACTCGGAAAGGCACAGGGTGCTTTTGCTAGGCTACACTCCATCTGAAAGTCTAAGCAATACAGCTTAAGAACAAAGGTCCGACTCTACAACAGTAACGTAAAATCTGTGTTGTTGTACGGCTCGGAGTGCTGGCGAGTAGCATCTTACGACATGAAAAAAGTCGAAGCCTTCCATAATGGATGCCTCAGGAAACTCTGTCGAATCTTCTGGCCTGAGAAAATATCCAATGCACATCTATACAAGAAGACTAAGTGCAACAGTGTGGTGCTAGAGATCAAACGCCGCCGATTCAAATGGCTCGGACACGTTCTCAGGATGGACCAGGACCGCATCCCCAAGATCGCCCTACGATGGACTCCACCTGGGAAAAGGAAGCAAGGCCGGCCCAAGAACACCTGGCGGCGAACGGTGACAGCGGAGCTGAAGGAGATGAACCTAACCTGGGGCGAGGCACAGCATGTGGCACAAGACAGGTCCAGATGGAGGCAGATCGTCGAAGCCTTATGTCCCATCAGGGACGAAGAGGATTAATGATAATAATTTAGGGGTGCAAAAAGAATAATAATAATATATATGTGAGAGAACAAAGGTTGTTGTGCCCTTGCCGAAGGCAAAGCACACCCAATAAGATGTATGTGAGAGAACAAAGGTTGTGCCCTTGCCGAAGGCAAAGCACACCCAATAAACAACATGTTTAGGATCACTAAATACTCATAATTTGTTCTTGTTTACCAAAGCTTCCTGTTGTGTTGTGGTGTGGGCGCGTCATGCGTGATGTGTTTTGTATCACGGTGCAGCCGGTTTTCCCTAGCTTACTTATAGCGCGGATGGGGAGTTAATGGTCCCCTAAGGATCGCTAGATGAGACTTCTTGCATGCAGCCAAGGCAAGGTCGGAAACTGAATTTAATTTCCGTGTTGATAGTCGGTGACTATTTCATTACAAAGATTGTTGTCTAGCCCTTCAATCATTCAGAAAAATGTAATGTATTATAAAATCTCACACACGTTGAGAGTCAGACTGCAGATGGTCTAGACATTATCAACATTATATTGTCGGCTGACAATGATCATGTCGTTGTCCCGAGTCAAACGTATAAACAAACATTTACTGTTCTGATAGATTCAGTTATTGTCAGGGCACGGCCCAAGTAAGCCTATTGCAAATATGAGAGGCAAATGTAACTTGTTTGGAAATTCTGTCTCAGGGCTGTCTTGGGCTGTCTCAGACCCCCCACATTGCGAAGGTTAAAAGAAAATAATTTGTATTTGTTTTTGTATTGGGTAAAATTGGGTAAACACAACGATGGTTCGTTATGAACCTTTGGGTCATGTGACCCGAAGGCAGCACAAGGGTTAAGTAGGCTGTGTTTATCTGTACAAAGTGCGAAGTCCCCCCTCCTAATCACCAAGTAGTGAATCGGCATATTTGGTCTTGAGTCAAGTATCCTTAAATAAAATGTTTCGCAAGTAGTTGTGTCAACTTTCAATCAGAATCAGAATGGGTTTTATTCGCCATGAAAGTTTGCACAGACAAGGAATTTGCTTTGGCAGGAAGACATTAAACATATAGGAATCTAAAATTTAAATATGAGGACTAACTATACTAAGGGTAAATAACTAGCAATACTAAGTGGAATTAGATTAAAATAAACTATACAATAAAATATAAAATAAAATATAAGTTGCAGTAATTTACAATATAAAAATACAAATATTACAAAAAATACTAATGGTACAAGATTGTATTGTGCAGTGCAAAAGCAGTGTGTTTTAAGGGCATTGATTCATGAAGTCAGTGTGAACCCTTGGCCTTGTTGAAGAGGCCAACAGCGGAAGGGAAGAAACAGTTTTTGTGGCGTGTGGTATTGGTCCTGATGGACCGCAGCCTTCTGCCGGAGGGGAGTGACTGAAACAGGGAGTGACCAGGGTGGGAGGAGTCGGCCACAATCTTCCTTGCTCGCCTCAGGGTCCTCGAGGTGTGCAGGTCCTCGAGGGCAGGCAGATTGCAGCCAATCACCTTCTCAGCAGTGCGGATGATACGCTGCAGCCTGCTCTTGTCCTTGGCAGTGGCAGCAGCGTACTAGATGGTGATGGAGGAGGTGTGGATGGACTCAATGATGGCTGTGTAGAAGTGCACCATCATTGTCTTTGGCAGGTTGAATTTCTTCAGCTGCTGTAGGAAGTACATCCTCTGTTGTGCTTTCTTGGTGAGGGAGCTGATGTTCAAGGACTCCACAGTGTTGACAGTGTTGACTGTTCAAGCATGGCTTCTGCTTACATTTTTGTCACAAGTTTGTTTTAGCCTACATCCACGGACTAAATAGAATGAATAGGCTAATCTCAGGCATTGCATTGTGCAGGGGATGACTTTTTCTTTGTTTGACCTGGTAAACCCGTGAATAGCCTACATCTTTCAGGCTGTTTGGAAGTTGCGATTTCCCATCTCCCTTCTAATGATTGATCGCGTAGTGAATCAATGGATTCCCTCCAACGTATAGTCTACTCAAGTCTTCCGTCAACATTCCAAGCATTCCAATGCCTACACAGCTCTTTCACCACCTTAAGAATAGTCCTACATTTCCTTTCACTTTCTATGTTATTTCTATACTCATTTATTGAAACTCACTTGATTTATAACTCTTGATATTTCAGAAATGCATTCATTTGTTATGTGTATCCGCTTTACAAAACACAGCCTAATTCCTTTTTATGTCTACAGTAATTGTTGCCGCTAATCATAACATTTGAATTGCGCTTACCTGTCTACACGCAAACGGCTATTTTGTGAAGCAAATTCATTTCATACAATGCACCTAAATTGTTGTCGTAATTTTTCATAAGTTATAGGCCTACTTATTTTGCAATTAATATCAATCTTATTTAGGTTGTAAATGTCTGAATTAAATATTTGTGAAAGGAATCCCTTGCGACATCTGATGATAGAAAAGTGAATCGCAGCCTTGTTAGACAGGGAAAAAATGTGCAGCCGGCAGCAATTGAACAGAAACAGGGAAAATGGCTTTAAAGCAGGATCCTGTTGAAAAAGTATTTAGCACTTGCAAATCAGTGTATCCATGAAAGGTAGTGAATGCTGCACACTGTTAGGCCGGCAGGCAGTAGGCCGATGAGGCCAAACAAGGGGCCTCCAAAAAAGTTGGATTCCAGGGGACCAAGGTAGGATTAAATTGCCTCTGAACGTTGCTGACAAATTGAGTATTTAGCGATCCTTAAACTGTTGTTTATTATATTGAGTGACAGTATAACTTTCGTAATATAAAAAAGGGAAAGTGGTTAAAAAAATCATTAGTCCATGCGTGATTTTAAGATTGCTGACATGCAGACCACTTTTACCAGCACATGTCATATTTGTCTACCCACTGGGTTTGAATGTACATTTTGAATATGTAGAATACAAGTCTAATCCAATTTGGATACATTTTATTTGCAAAATATGGAAAATAATAAATACAATCCTGAATGTAGCTGTGAATGCTGACAAATGACAGAGACTAAGAAATTATTATTGCATGGAAATATAGCTGAAGTGTATTTTCTCAAAATAAGTCAACTTTTTACTAATATGTTGTGAATTTTGTTAATTAACACAATACCTATATATGTTGTCTCTCCTGAGCAGAAAATGGGGGTCTGTCACATTGGTACGGTGGGCAGAAGCCTGTCCTGTAAGGGCCAGTATTGAACATGTACATTAGAAATACAGTTGACTAACAAGGCTACAGTGTTTTAACAGGTGAAATAGTTTTATGTTGAAAAAGCATTGATGTTGCATCAATAATATTAAGGTTATGCGGCTCATTTAAATGTCTTCTGTCGTGTATGTGTGTTTCAGGTGGAGAAAAGCAGCGTGTGGCCATCGCCCGGGCGATACTGAAAAATCCCCCTATCTTACTGTATGATGAGGCCACATCCTCTCTGGATTCGATCACTGAGGAGGTGCTACACAGTCATACGAACACTCCCTCACATTCAAACACATCTCTGAGTAAAATAATTTGAATACTAGAGGGTACAATTTCTGGGGAAGTTGAGGTGTGCTTGCGTCGGTTGCCGATGGGTCAGGTTTGTTACAGAAATGTTACAACTGATATTTCTGTATATTTTAAATAGGTATGCATACTTAATATTTATAAAGATGGCATAGATTAAAAAAATCTAAGTAACAGTCAGTATCTGCTGTGGCTCCCAGCCACATTAAGTACTGCAGTGCATCTCCTCATGGACTGCTCCTTATTTACTAGTTCTTGCTGTGAGATGTTACCCCACTCTTCCACCAAGTTCCCAGACATTTCTGGGAGGAATGGCCCTATCCCTCAGCCTCTTATCCAACAGGCCCAGACATGCTCAATGGGATTGAGCACTGAGCACCATGGCAGAGCACTGAGAAACCCATCTGGCAGGAAATCACGCACAGAATAACCAGTATGGCTGGTGGCATTGTCCTGCTAGGCGGTCAGATTACTGGTCTTGATGTAGCGCTTCCTTCAATGATAAACGCAAGTCCGACCATCATCCCTGGTTAGACCACTTTTTGTCAGTCCTGTCCAGTGTTGGGGGAAGTTACTCAAAGTAATATATTACAGGGTTTCCGCGGGGTCTTAAAAAGTCTTAAAAACGGCTAGATTTTCATCTGAGGTCTTAAATTTAATCTAGTTAACTCTAAAAAAGTTTTACCCTCGTTCATTTCCAGAAACGCTGGCCGCAGCGTTTTTATAAAGTAGCAAAAAAATATATATATATGCGGTGATAAAACTACAAATCCTGTGATGAATACCTGCCTGCGAAATACGTCTGCGTCTCCTCAGTTTGTTAAAGTTCGGCTACGTGTGGAAAATGGGAAAGTGTACTTTCAACGAGACATGGCTAGATCACAGCGATTTCCGCTGTTGGTTACAAGCGGTACCCAGCTCCAGGTACGAGGCTCGCTGCAAACTTTGCCAAAAAAATATTCAATTGGGTGTGAACTGTGAAGGCGCTGAAGTCACACACTCACTCACACACTTTCTCTCTCTATTTGAGGGCAAGTTTGTTTTACCCTATTTTAATTTTGGGGGTAAGGTTTTGGGGATTTGGCACGTTGTTGGGTGTGGAAGGTTACTAATGTGATTAACCTATGTGTAAAATTAATGCTTTTTCAATGACTGAATTAATTTAAATAAAATGATTTTTTTCAGAATGTCTTTGATTTGAATTTTAGTAATGCATCGTGTAGGTCTGAAATTTTGATCTTTATGGTCTTAAAAGGTCTTAAATTTGGCTTACTGAAACCTGCAGAAACCCTGTATTAGTTATTACTTATTAATGTTAAGTAAAAGTAGTGTGATTAACTTACATTATTACTTTCTGTACAAGTAATATTGTTACTTATTATATTGCTTTTAGGCCTACTCGGTGTGCAAATTACGAAGGGGTTTGACCCCCTTAATTAAGACTAAACACAACAGGTCAGGGGGGTAGATACATTTATATATCGTGCTTAGCTGTAATCGTAAATATTACTTTACGCCCTGGAGAAGAAGTTGACCCCCCCCTGATTGTCATTGTATAATTCGCACTCTGCTTTTACTATTACCTTTAGTAGCGAGTTGTTTGATAACAACATAAATGTATTTGTAAAATGTGTCATTTGTGTCAATATGGTGTTTAATGGGGAAAACCGGGCTGTTAATTGATTGTGACGCACGTCATATGGTATCGTCCAGGTGGATAAATATGTGCCGCATAGCTCAGTTGAGAGAGGTTGCTTGCGTGAGCAAGACCTATGGGAGTCATTGAGATTAAAATGAAAGACTATTTCTGTCAGAAATATTTATCAAGCATTGCATTGTCAGTCGGTGAAGAAGTTAAGAAAGCTTTATTGCTTGCGACCGCAAGGAGACAAAACATCAAACGCTATGGGCCTACAAAGTTTGTACGCTAGCATGTTGTGCTAGCTAACTATTTAAACATCATCGTTCTCAACAGTCATTGGTTCATACAAAGACATGCAAATGTCCCATGGCTCTTCTTTCATTGGCTCCCTTGTGTGCGTGAGTGCGGGTGTGCGCTCTCTGACCCCTCTAAGCTTGACCATATGATTAACATATTTTATGGCCTCCCCAGTAAGTTAGTGGTCAGCCCAGGTCCCCTTGTTTACGTAAGCCTAGTGTTACCCAGAGTTCAGATTTGGGTTTAGGCCTCTCTTTGCACACAAATAATGCTGAACACAGTTTCATTCTTCAAAGACACTTGTCAAGGGAGCAGTCGCACTCATGGAGAAGTGCTTTGAAGTTTCAATCATTTGGATAGTTTTTGATGATATTACTCAGAATCAAGTACTTCTGATAGGGGCAAAGTGGATTGACTACAACCACAAAAAGGTACAACCTGAGGGACTGAAGCCCAAGGAGAACAGAAGTATTTTTGGCCGCTCTCCCAGACTGACCACAGGCAAGCAAGCTAAAGCTTGTTGCCTGTAGAACTATGGCTTGCGACGACTGCAAAAAACGTACTCAGAGGATAGCCAAAGTGGATCTAAGAGTCAGAACCCTCTTAGATATCAGAGAGACCGAAGACTTTATAGATTCCATGCTACCTAGCTATCTAAGCTACCGGCTAATGAGCCACCCTTGGAACCGGCTTTCTCTCCACCGGCCTGTGGACCAGATGAGTCATGGCCTGCTCTCGGCACTAAACCAAAGAGGCCTAGTGCCGCTTCTACCTTCATTGGAGATGGGACTGGCACCAAGGATAAAAAGCAAAAAAAGGGAGGCAGAAACTCTTCCCGCATCACCTCTCCTCCTGTCCCACTCAGAAATAGATTCAAACCACTGGGAACTCTCTCTCCCTTGTGTGTGGAATCCAAGGCGAAGAGGCACAGGAGTGCTAGCCGCGCAGCTAACAAACATGAAGGGCCCAGATCGCCGACACACCATGATGGTAGCTACTACACAAATGCAAATCAAGCACAGACACATCATTGTCTGTCCCCCATTTCACTCCAAGCTCCTCTCGGACCACTCGGGGCGCTATTCGACCCCCTATCAAGCCTAATCAGACAACAATACCACAAGATTATCAAGAACTAAGGTATGCTAAGACTACCCACAGCCCATTAGCACTTAGAGGAGCTAATGCTGCTAGCACTATAGAATCTACTGCTAGCACTGACACAGTGGCTAACCTTGGTCTAGCACAAGGTGCTATCCTTGCTAACTAGTGCTGTCAGTTTATTGACGCGTTATTAACGGCGTTAACGCAAACCCATTTTAACGGCATCATTTTTTTTATCGTGCGATTAACGTTATTTTTGGCCTAGCAAACGTTGTAGTTTTTTTCACATGCTGTTGCAACAATTACTGACGTTAGAAAAACTACAACACCACACCGGATCTAGCTAGACCGGAAACAAAACAACAGGCACGCTGCACACACTTGTTTGGGCTTGCGAGCCGGCTAAAGAGTACTAGGCTAACGGTATGTTTTGAGTGGATGGCGAGCGCGAGACGGTGAAATGGACGCCAATAAGATTCTGAATGGAAAGTTTACTTTAAAAAAGTTGCCAAATAGTTCCATTGACAAGACCAAAGTGATCTGTGTGTTTTGTCGTTGTGAACTGAACTATCATCGCAGCACGTCCAGTCTGAAATACCACTTGATGGCCAAGCACACAGCTGATGCGAATTCTCCGCCCCCTCGTCAAAGCCAGGCGATTGCAATGTTGTTTTCAATTAAAAAAAAGATTTGCACCAAGCAATCTGATCCACTTTTCCATATTGATAAGAGTATTAAAATAAGAAAAAATTATTGGACAAAAATAAATCAAGGGACATTTAGAATAGATAAAAAATATGCGATTAATCATGAGTTAACTACGCCATTAATGCGATTAAATATTTTAATCGTTTGACAGCACTATTGCTAACCCAAATAACCTAAGAACTGGCTCCATAGCTACTGATAAGGCAAACGTTGGAAATGCAAACACAACACCACAGATGGCCACTATCTTGATCGGAGATGCCATGACAGCACATATTAAACTGGCAAAGACTATATATAGAATATTTGTATAACAACACATCTGTTGAGGAACTGTCGTCAGAGGTACAAACAATCCTCAACAATAAACCAAACAACCCCAAGATTATCATCCACACTGGCTCGTTTGATATCCTACACAAAAAACTGGCACTGTGATACTTAAAAAACATTTCACCCAGCTAGTGGGTCTAATCCCGTCTATAGCGTGGTGTCGGAGTGGGTACTATCTCTGGTAGGGTACCATAATGTTGGGGATACCTGTCCTAACAAATTGACAACAAAAAGTTGACATTACTTTATATTTTTACATTTTATATTTACATAGTTTTGTTGGTTTTTATATTCACTAACACTGTCTCAGATGTCCCTATGTCGTAACTTTCCTGAAATTCTATAATAACGTGTGTCAGGGGATATGTGTATTATTTGTGGGTCCCCATTCTAATACCTGTAAAGCTACTTTTATTATTGGTCGTCATTCATGTCCTTCAGTTGCCATTTAATGTAACATGGGGGCAGAATCCTGTACTTGGTACCATTCTTGTAATTCTGGTGGGAGTGTTATAGCTGTGGCAGCTCCTTCGGGGCCTACAAAGATATCCTGGTTGATGATGGAGTAGTACAGTTTTTTTATCAACTTTGTCCAACAGTCTGCATAATTTTAGGCTGCCTTCAAACATCTAGCAGGGGACAGCAGATGAAAATTAGCCTTTCAGGCTAACTCTGGCTAACGTACAGTTTTGCTGTTGATTGGTGTGCTATGTCCCTGCAAAATAAATGAATAAATAAAAATAAAATTGTCTGTGTGACTTTGATATTCGTCATATAGAAGAGTGCAGTGGAGCATTATCTGTTGTGGTCTTGGTTTCCCTACTAATGCTTGGACCCACGGCTCCCACTCTTCCCATGATTGGGTCTGAAGATTCTTGTGGTGCCAATTGTAGCCAGTACGCTGGTGGTTATACCTGGCTGTGGGGGTCTTCTGCTGTTACAATCATTAGTGGACTTACGACATATTGTAGTTCCTTTTCAACCGTCACTGGCAATATCTGGTTTGCTGAGGAATTTTCATGGAACTCCACTCGCAGGCCGCTTTGGGTACACACAATATTGTCTTTTAATATGCAGAGAATGTCTCTTCCTAATACATTGATGGGAGTGTGTGCTGAGTACAGTAGAGGCGCTACAATAGTTTTTCCTTCAATTTGCATTGTGAGTGGCTCCGTAAGTGGTATCACTTGTGTTTTCCCAGAAAAGCCTACAGTTCGGTGCGATGAACTTGAGAGGGGGAGATTGAAGCCTTTTCTTGCCTTTTATTTTTTTGTGGTAGTGAGATTATTGGTGACTTTTCCCCCTCAGGCTCCTCTGGAAACCTCTACTGCCAGCCAGCAGCTGGCCCCAAAAAACGGGTTAGATGGACAGTCTCTTTTGAAGTGTCCTTGTTGTTTACATCCCCAGCACACCCATGTTTGCTGATTGTCAGTCAGATTGTGGTTGGACTGCGCTCGTCTGTCCTGCTGTGGGGGTGGGCCTCGTCCTCCTCCCCAATGGGCTATCCCTCCACGTTGCATAGTTCCATCTCTTCCCTTCCAGGATTGATAGTTGTCATCTGAGGGGCCACCATGCACTTGGATTGGTGGCAGTCTGGGATCTGGGGGGTTGACTGGTGCTGCCTGCATTGGTCCTGGTGGAGCAGGATGTTGGGGTGGTGGCTGGAACATCACTGGGGCCTGGGGTGTCGGGTTCTCGGGAACCTGGGCCTCGGCTTCCTGTTTTTCTTCTCTGCAGTTATTGACGTGATGGACTGTGTCCTGAGAGCAATGGCCAGTCCATTCTCATCAGGCCTACCACACCGTCTAGACACATTTGTACATTTTGAAGCATTGCCTTCATCACCATCAGCATAAACAGTCTCTGTGTGGTGTTGTTTGTGTTCCAGGCACTCCCAGTCTCATTTCTCCACCTGCGTTGCTCCCCAGTCTTCCTCCATCTCTCACCCAGTGCTGCTGTTGTATGACTTAAGTGCACGGCCCCTCTGCTGCTGAGCTGTTGCTATGCGCTGTGGGGGTCCTCGTTTGGTCTGACTTCAGATGTTGGTCTGGGTGTGGACATCTTGTCACAGCGGTTTCGTCATTTTGTCCTCAGGTTGTTTATTTCATACTCCATCCTTTGCATTGACTCCTCCATTTCTGATTGGTGTTGTCCCACTCTTCCAGCGATTGCTCTCTGCTTTTTTGTTTGGGGCGTTCCCCTAATGAGCGGTCTGTTGATGGTTGCATTGCACTTCCTTTATTCCTAACCTGTTGGATTGGTTATTTTTTCAGTCTTTTCTTAATTCTTGCTCTGGTTTTTAGATTTATGGGGCTGTATGTTGACCAGCTTCTCTGATATATCGTGTCTTGGAGGTTCGGTTTTATAATCCTCGCTTAACCTACTGGGAACAACGGTAATACTGAGGGATGGATGTGTGGCTGGCCTGTCCCGTACTGCTATGGTCTGCCCTATGGGCACTTTTAAACGGAAGTCACCAGAATAGAGGCTACTGCAGTCTGTTCCAAACTCTGGACCAGACCTGTAGAATCAAGCCAATTATATAATGCTTGTTGCCAAGACACGCCAAGGAAAAAATATATTTTGGGGCTGAATTTGTGATTTGGTGACCTGCAGTTTTGAGTTTTTCAGCTGAGAGTTTTGTCAGTTCTCAATCGTATAAATATGTGTGCGTTCGTATTACTGTAATCAAGGTAGAATAGGTGTGGGTAGAATTGTATCACTATTATCTAGTATGTCACTTCGTTAGAATGACACACCAACTTAATTGGATCTTCTCGGGTCTTTGTGTTCAATAATTATTTTGTTTGCAAATGCAAGCACAGCTTCTAGCGTCTCTCCTCCCCGCTTGTTATAAAAGGCCCTTGTTCTCTTATCTATTGTAGCCCAATAAATCAGCCACAATTCAGTGAAAACAACGAGAGGTAGAGAGCCACAGAGAGGGAATGTGCGTGTGTGTGGTGAGTGTGTGTATGTGCGTGTTTGTGTGTATTGAGTGTGTGTGAGTGTGTGGGGAAGGGGTGGTGTGAGGGAGGTGTGTGTGTATGTGTGAGGGAGGGAGGGAGAGGGAGAAAATATGTGTGTTGTGTGTGTGTGGAGGTGAGGTGTGGGGTGTGAATGGGTGAGAGATAGGAGTTAGAGGTTGAGAGTTGGGAGAGGGAGAAAATATGTGTGTGCTTGTGGAGGTGTGAAGGTGATGGTGTGAGAGGAACGTGTGTGTATGTGTGTGGTGCATGAGCATGTGTGTGGTGGGTGAGGTGTGGGTGAGAGAGAGAGAGTGAGTTGAGGAGTGAGTGAGAAGAGAGGAAAATGAGTAACTAGTAAATTAGTTACAGTTACTAGTTACTTCTTTTAAAGGTAATTGAATTACTTTACCAGTTACTGTATATCAAAAGTAATTAGTTACTAGGGAAAGTAACTTTTAAGTTACTTTTATGTCTGCTTTTTTAATGTAGAAAGCTTTTATTGTAAGTAGTCCAGATGTCTGCTGTGGTAGAGACATGTTGTAAACCCTCAAATGTTTTTTTTACCTCGACCTGCATTTTCGCATATTCTCTGTCTAAATAGCTGGAAAACGTCTTCCTGCACATTTGCCCCGAGCCTCCATTTATCACTGGAATTTTGCTTATTAGTTACCTGAAGGCAACTGACTCGACAGTTGACAGGGGATGCATGTCATCGACAACATACCTAGCAATCAAATTGATTGCTAGGTATGTTGTCGAGCTGTTGTCAGAGCTGAATAAATTGATTATCAATTTATTCAGCTCTGCCTGGCTTATCGGCTGCACTGCAGTCCGTGTAAAGTCTAGCCTTGGTTGTTTGCATGGAGTGGCGCCTTCAGCATCCGTAGGGCTGGGGTCTTTCACTACTAGCTTTGTCGAAGCGTGTTGTTTCAACAGGTGCTTCATAAGATTGGAATTGCTACTCCTAGATGTGGATAGTTTCTTTGCACCTGCACATTATGTACAACTCACCACTACATTTTTGTCTTTAATTTCGACGAGCGAAAAGTAATGTCCATACTTCCAGGAGCGAAAGCTCATTCTATCCGCACTGTCGGCCATGATGTGGTTTAATGCTCATTGATTGATTCGATTGGTGTATCATTGCGCCACCAAGGTCCTGCGATGTCAGATCAGAAGCAGCTAAAGTAGGCCTATCTTGTCTTCTTGTCTGCAAGTGTTCATTTTTCACAAAAGAGAGTAACGAACTCATTTAAATTTCAGTAATTGTAACTGCGTTAATTGATTTGAAAAAATACTTCGTTACATGCTCGTTACCGCTAAAAGTAGTGGAATTACAGTAATGCGTTACTTTGTAACGCGTTACTCCCAACACTGCATATTAATCATTCAATCTTTCTGCACCATGGCTTACAAGACATACACAATACATAGACAGACATACAAAATGACAAACATACAAATATGTTTACATCAAACTTTGGTTTCAGTGCTCTGCTCTAGTTTATTAATTTAATTAAAAGAAATAGGTTATTTTGAAGGAGAGACTTACCGGAACCTGGCCCGTGGATGAACATGCACTCGGAAAACGCATAGAATTAGCAGATGGAAAGGTTCTGCCATACCTTTTAAGTTTTGTGGCCAAAGCGGAATCTGACTGCTTGTACCCCACGGATCATAGGCTGTTCTCATCAATCTCCTGGTCGCTGAGCTCGCCAAATTGTTGTCGAAATAATAATCTACATTTTTAACCAATATCAACATTTAAAACAGCACGGAAACGGCAGGAAAGTATGATGCAAAGCGTTTATTCGAATCCAACACAAAGGATTGATTCCAACAAACGTGAGTAGACCCCGGGGTCTGACTGGAATTTTTCTCCGGACATTTCACTTAAATATTTACTCTCTATTATTTTGTGATATTTTGCCATTGGTACGTTATAGTTGGTCACAGATGCATAATGCATTTCTCACACCATTGGTCTCTTACTCTAGGGGCTTCAGAATACAGTTGCATAGAAATCAGGCCTGCTCTGGCCTTGAAGACCAGCTGCACTAGATTCCTGGGTGTAGGGTCGTAAATCTGTCCCATGATATCTGGGCCTTGTAGTCCTTGATATCTGGGCCTTGTAGTTTTCTATGGAAGAAGCCTATACACACCGTCTTCTCTCGCCCTGAGCCCCTAAATATCCAGATTTGCACTTTGGGCTTAATATCGTCTACATTTTAGTGGCAATACTAATCAGTCAACAGCTTTGCATCTGGTTTTCAGTAATATAGCGTTTAAAAGTAAACAAGGTGCTTAAGAGGTTCATTTTCAATCATATAATCCATAATCATTTTTCCATCGTCATAATTACAGCAGTGTGATGTTTTTTCTACAACAAAAACCATCCGTCTAGCAAGGAAAGAATATTTTTCCAACATTATTACAGAAAATGCCAGAAATTCCAGAGTTCTCTTCTCCACCATTGACCAGCTGCTAAACACTGTCCCTGCCCCCCCCTCCATCCTCAGCAGTTAAATGTGAAGAGCTTGCTTTGTTCTTCAATAACAAAATAACTTCGATCAGAGCTAGTATTATTACTAGTGGAGGTGAAACTGACATTAGTAGATCCTGCAACATGACCATGAGCACATTTACATGCATCACACTAAAGGCCGATTTATACAACTCTGACTCCGTTATGGACAGACGGACGGAGTTGGACGGATTCGTTGAATTTATAGTACTCCGAAGGCTGTGGGTGTTGAAAACAATTCACGGCCAGAAGAGTAGGTGGCGCTGCACTGCGATGCTAGCTAGGTTATCGAAAAGTCGGAGCTAATTTACAAATGAGCCGTTTCATCAATAAAATAAGCAGATTTTCAGCAACTACACTGCCCATTTCTCGTCACATTTTAATTCAGATGCTGATTTCCATGTACTGTTTAGCTGAAATATGAATTGTCGGCAATAAACAAATGGATGAATGATAACTTTCTTAAATTAAATGAAGACAAAACTGAAGTCCTACTATGTGGCCCCAAATCCAAAAGAGAGATTCTAACTAAGAATCTAGGAGGTTTAACCCCCTGTCTTAAACCAGAGGTGACAAGTCTCGGTGTAATCCTGGACTCAGATTTTAATTTCAACTCTCACATTAATAAAGTGACCAAAACAGCTTTCTTTCACCTGAGGAATATAGCGAAGGTACGACCATTCATAAACCAAAATGATACAGAGAAGTTAATTCATGCTTTTTTATCCAGCCGGCTGGACTACTGTAACGCACTTTTCGCTGGTCTTCCCAAGAAAACCACTGAAAGACTACAGCTCATTCAAAATTCTGCAGCTAGATTATTAACACAAATAATGCCAATACAAATATAACTAGAGAAGGTACAATTTCTGGGGAAATTGTAGGGTGTGCTTGCTTGCGTCGATTGCACAGGTGTCAGTTTTTTTTATTTTTACAACTGATATTTCTGTATATTTTATATAAAAATGCATAGGGCCTACTTATTATTTATAAAGATTACATAGATTTAAAAGCATCTTTTTTTTGCTGCTCATTTACAACTCAAAATACGAGTGAAGTGTAGAATGAAATATGATGTCTTCTCATTTCCCCTGCAAGAGGCAGCCTCATAGCTGAATCAAAACAAATACATTTGGCAGACCGGTGTAAACATTTACCTAATCTCTATGATTTAAACATCCTTTTAAGTTTTCCCTTCTCGTGTTATTTTCAGGCATTTAGCCTACTCATATTGCATTGATTCATTAATAAAGAACCCCCTTTGAAGATTATTCTACGACGTTACCGGCAGTAGAAGATGGAATCGCGATTCAAACAGTACCATCTGCTAACTGAAAATATGCCCCCAAAAACGTAAATAAGCTTGACATTTATTTAGTGGAAAATCGCTCATTCATAAAAACCTCACTGGTAGCGATCATTGTCAGTAACAACGCAAAATGCGATATAGCCCTGTGTGGAGAAGCTGCCCCGGTAAATTCTACTACTACAGTACAGTAGACTACTGCTGTGTAGGGATGGGTATCATTAATTTTTATCGATATTGATACCATTTTCGAGACTGCTTAACATTTCGAGTCTTTATCGATACCACTATCGATACTTTTCTATTTGGTGGAAAGAAAGACGAGACAATAAATTCTTAACAGAGCTGTTATTGCTATTATTGCAAAAACTGGGAGTCTTTAATTTCCGATTTCAACATAACGTACAGTAAAATAATATCAGCAGCAAAATGTCCAACATGTTTTTTCCAACAACACAGAAAATAAATATTATGCTTTACACAACAAAAAGAAAAAAATGAATTGACAGCTCTTCTTAACAGTGGTTTTTCTGCAGAAAGATTTGCATGTCTGCCTTGCACACATCAAATTTTAGGGGCATATGCGAGTGAAATAGTTGCACTGTTGAGCCCTGAATTGGCTTATTATTGTTCAACGATGGAGACTTGCTACGAAGTTGGGGTGCACTCACCAGAGGATTGTCCTGCAACGGCAGCTGGAGTTGGCACCGTTGCGACTCGGAAGACAGTCGAAGGTACTGCATTTTATCTTTATCTGATGCACAACGTTGAAGTGCTTGTTCATCGCAGTTGTGTTCCCCCCCTTACAAGAAATTACTTTAGAACATATATTGCACTTTGCTTCGTCTTTATCTTTGGCTTTAATAAAATGTAGCCAAGCCTTTGACCGTTTTGTGCGTTCTGCCATCGAGCAACAAAATGAGAAATGAAGCGAAGTAGCGCGCGAGGCAATTAAATTCTTCTTCGTTTAGTTTAAAGGCGGTTGGCAGGCCATTCAATTGAATTTAGTCATTTTATTAGTCAAACGTATGTTTGTGCACCAGTGATTTGATTTAAATGACATTACTTATTTCTCGAGACATAAGTCAACGTTACATTATATTACTTAGTCTCGATAGCGGTATCGATAAGCTCGGACCTTAATGATATTCGGGTTTTGAGAAATTTGGAACCGGGTCCTTACAGAACCGGTTCTCGATACCCATCCCTGCTGCTGTGTTCGTCTTGGTAGCGATTGCGTTGGTTGAATTCGATGTAACGTTCCGTTGTACGGTTTAGGCTGAAATGAATTATTTTCATGAGCAGGTTGACAAAGTTTAGGCTGAAATTAATTATTTTCATGAACAGATTGACAAAGTTTAGGCTGTGGCAATGAAGTTCAGGTTAGTAGTCAGATAGTTTCACCTATTGAAAGACTTTTGATTTAAGTAAGGGGAGTGCCGAACATGTTCTGTCGCCGTTTGACTTCCTAAACAGCTGTGTAGATGTTTTTGTAGTGTGTCTCGCGTAGGCTACAGCGTTGCAGTGAGCAACACTGGTTTGAAACCACAGGTAATGATAATTTCACCAACAAATCGTTTACTTGTAATGTCATAATAAATCCTACAACGAAAATGTATTTGTGAGGAATGTTTATTTTAACGATTGAAAATAGATGCATCATAGACCAGGGAGTCAGGTGGCTGAGCGGTTAGGGAATCTGTCTAGTAATCAGAAGGTTGCCGGTTCGATTCCCGCCAGGCAAATGACGTTGTGTCCTTGGGCAAGGCACTTCACCCTACTTGCCTCGGGGGGGAATGTCTCTGTACTTACTGTAAGTCGCTCTGGATAAGAGCGTCTGCTAAATGACTAAATTTACTATTTACTAATTTACCACTGTAGTATGTGTTGCCCGGGCAACAGAGGCTAATGTCATGCTAATGCTTCAGTGAAATAGTAGACTACCGTTTCCTAAGGTAGATGTGGGCCTACTTCCTTAATAATATCAGCAAATATTGTACATTACATTTCACAATTGTGTTTCACATCACAAAGTAAAATGAGTAAATAGTTATCACCCTGGCCTCTTTGCTTGTGGCGTTTCTGCAGCTGCCTTGCAGTAAAGCTATAGTTAGTCTAGCTATCCCCCAAGTTAACAGATGCGAAACGAACGTTCTGCTACAGGTAGTCACGCGTGTTTTCGTGACGTTAGTGACGTTAGTAACGTCAGTGACAGTGGCTAGCAAATTAGCCACCGTTAGCTTCACTTTTCACCACAAAAACGCAATTTCTACTTAAACCATGCAACAGAACGTAAATCAAAATACAACCAACGCAATCGCTACCAATACGAAACTTTTGACACCTAGGTTGTCTATGTAGTCCAAATATTGACTGATCCTTAGGGGGGCGAAAATAAACATTAACTAGAAACGGCTGTTCCTGCGAAACAGCAGTGAGAATGCTGAAAACCTGAATGGGGATAGCTGACCATGCTAAAAAAGCGGAACATTTTGAAAATGTTGTCGAAAGTTATAAGCTGAAGCGCCTGAAAGGTATTTTTGAAAGGGGCTGGAGCTGGACGAAGGTATAAAACTACAGAAAAGAGAAGAAAAATGCAAAAAGAGAAAATATTCTGAAGAATTTGAAAATGTAGCAGAAAATTATTTGCTGGAGTTTCAAAAGGCCTGAAATGTATGTTAGAAAGGACCTGCAGCAAGATGAAGGCAGAAAAGTACAGAAAAGAGAAGAAAAATGCAAAATTACTGGCAGTTGGAAGGTACTGCTGTGAAAGGTATTTTTGAAAGGACCTGGAGCAAGATGAAGGCAGAAAACAGAAGAAAAGAGAAGAAGAAAAATGCAAAACAATAAGGGCAAAAATTCAGAAAGATGAGCTGCAGGAAAATGTGAAAATTTAGCAGAAAAACAGTTGCTGAAGTCTGGGTTGAACGAATTTGAAGGTAAAAGGACAACACTGGAATGACTTGAACTTGCTTGACCAACAACCGTTGGTCATTGGCAACAGACTGGCAACATTTCTAACCTAGAATCTAGGTTTCAGGTTCAAGGTGGAGGAGAAACTAATCATGTGTGCCTGCACACCCAGTCTTGTTCAGACACTGAATTCAAAGATGACATAAAAATAAACTTTTTAATTCAATCACGTCACATTACGTGACTTTGTTGGTTGTGCAACTGCAAAAGCTACTTGAACTCAGATTAAAATGCTGCTGCAAAAAAAAGATGAACTACAGTATTGTGGGTATTAAATAAGATCATGCTACATCTAACCAGCCGATCATTTCTTGCAAGTGTGTCAAAGTGGTATTTGTACAGACTGTATTAACACCGTAGGCGTGAACAATGCATGCATCATCATCGTCGTCCATCTGACTTTAGCCGAAGCGAAGCTAGAGAGAGGATGCATTGGGAGATTTCCTACAGTAAGCTAGATACTGCTTCAAATTAAAAACGGAGAAGATATTTGAGTAAAGACAAGTTACTTAACATCTGTGACAATATCGTCAATTAAAAGTAAAAACTTTCCAGTTACGAAGCGTTTGTTCGTAGGATTAACGCCAGCTGCAGCAAACACTTGAAACTTGCTAAAATAAAAACGATCTAGCTAGATTATGTACACTTTAAACTCAATGTAAATACCTTGTTTGGTCGATTGTGGAAAAGAAGTCGAACCGTTTTTAGTTATGGAGAGCCATTGCGCTAGCTCTACTATAGGCAGTGACGTGCAGTCAGGGTAGGCAAGGTAGGCACTGCCTACCCTGCCAAAATTCAAACGTTAAAATGTTTATTAAATCATTTTATTTAATAAACTTATTTGTATTTTTACTGATTATTCTTGTGATTTATATATGCAATATGTGTGTTATTCCAATTGTTTAGACGTTACGATAACAAATGTAGCAGTTACACATAATCAAATACCAAAAATGGTAGAATAAGCAGTGCTTTTACTGTCCATTCATTGCGGACGACAAGCGAAAAACTCGATCCTGTATTCTTCAACATGTACGTCGAAAAGCACAACTCTGCTGTGCCTTTGCACGTAAATATGTTATGCCAGTAATCATCTACGTTACGTATCAAACATGGACCAATTAAAATCGAGATATTACTGGACATTTGCGCAGCTAATTACATTGTAAGCGTAATCCCCGCAAAATTCAAGTCAAAATGACAGCAGCGGTGTCTGCCGATATCACAGAGTTGAGGAATTTCTCCTAGCTCGATTTTATTCAAAAAAGCAATTAATAGCAAGAGGGAGGTCTACGCCAGACTTACGGGGCGTTCACACTGCAGCGTTTTTTAACGCTCTGCACCGCTCGCCTTCCCACAGTGCCCCACGCTCGGGGGCATCTTAGACAAGTTAATACAGAGTTGTAGTTCTCTAAGGTCACTGTTGTTGTCATGGCCAAGCGTGCAGATTTGGGTTCATGTACTCACAATATCGATCAAAATACCGAATTTTTACTAGTGCAAGATTACAGTAGAATAACGTTACATGTTACGCCACCGGTCACTCAACCAGTCGTTTGTAGGCTGGGCTAGCGAGCTAGCAGTGGCACAGAACAGTCACGTAATGTGACGAGACTGAATTTAAAAGTAGGCTATAAAAACACACTAGGAACACTGACGACATCGGCAACCATGCACTATTAGTTTAATGTAATCTTTATATTCAGGCTCGTCACATTAGTAACTTTGTTCTGAACAGAACTGGGTGTGCAGACACATACGAAAAGTTTCTCCTCCATCTCGAAATTGTGAAACCTAGAAATGTTTATCATGACCAACGGTTGCTACGTTACAAGAAACAAGAAACCAATCCAATTGGCCAACGCTAGCGTTTTCACGCTCCTCATTTACATAAAGTTGAGAAAATCCAACTTTCAACGCTCCGCTCGCCTTCCCACAATGCCCTACGCGAGCGTCAACGCCTGGTTTCATTGAAAATGAATTGGAAGCCGACGCCCCGCGCCGCCAACTCCGCTGCAGTGTGAACGCACTGTTAGATGGACTACTGCAGCAAAAGGGACAACATGTTTTCGATCGTTTCAAACAGACTGGTATGGAAGAAAAGATTGGCTATTTGGCTGTACTAACAGTCAGCGGCTGTAAACTACTGCTTGTACTGTTTACTGCGTTTACTGTTTTGACATATTAGCCTAACAATAAATTAGGTAATCTGGCTTTCATAACTCAGTGCCTAGCCTCTTACTGACATCACCGCACGTCACTGACTATAGGAGAGAATAACAGAAATTTAGCTAGAATCCACACCTCAAACAAGTTAACCTAGACGCAAAACTATACGTCCAATCCAAAAAATAAGGATATTTTCAGAGACTCTGCCGAAACCATAGATATCCTTTATATGTCTGTGCGGTCAGAAATACAACTCGTCTTGGCAGTTTCGAAAACGTGTACCCAATTCTGCTTTCATGGTGCGTGTCTGTTTGGTTGCCACGGTGATGGCGCAGCTGTGATAGCTAACGAGCTAGGCAGAGAGAAAAACGAACATTTACCTAGAATCCACACCTCAAACAAGTTAACCTAGACGCAAAACTATACGTCCAATCCACAAAATAAGGATATTTTCCGAGACCCAAGACTCTGCCGAAACTAGAAATGTCCTTTATATGTCTGTGCGGTCATAAATATGTCTCTACCGGCAGTTTCGAAATCGTCTTCCTTCTTGCTTTCTCTGACAAATTTTACCCACCTCTCCATTGAAGTTAGTGAGAGAATTTGAAAGGCTGCTCTCGCTTCAAGGCTCATAGCTGAAAGTCTGTAAATGTGAGCTCTTAAGTAGTTACATTGGCTGAAAGAGGACAAGTTTTCCTACATTTTAAGGTATAATTTGTTTCTGTAAGTTAAACTATATGAAAGTCAGAGGAATTTGTCTGACAATTTAGTTGAATATCGGAAAAAGAGCAGCCAGCAGAGTGTGCCACTCTGCTGGCTGCTCATTCATAAACCTCAAGAAGGAGCAAACATTTTAATGTATTTCAAACTGTCATAATTTAAAATTGGCTGAATATTTGAAAAAGCTGAATCATTTGGGAATAGCTGAATGTCTTGTGAACATTTTAAAGGTTGAATGGTGTCTCTAGCTGAAAGTATGCTGAAGTAGTTACGTTTGAAAGAGGAGGAAGCTTTTTAATGATTTGTAAGGATTTACCATTACTTTTAATGGGAGAATAATTTGCACAAAAACCTTAATGTCTTAAAAAGTATAAAAGTGAGAAATACCAAAAGTCATAGCCATCATCTCCTGAAGGAGCTGAACGTTTTGATACAAAAAAATTTAGGAATCGGTGAAAGTATGCAGGACGAGTTAAAGGCCAAAAAACGGCGGAAGAACTAAGAAGTTGGAAAAACAAGAGTGAGAATGCTGAACAGCATTCTCACAATAATAAAGAGAAACAGGAAAACAATAGTGAGAATGCTTAACAGCATTCTCACAATAAATATATATGTGAGAGAACAAAGGTTGTGCTCTTGCCGTTGGCAAGCACACCCAATAATAAGTATGCAGAATAACAATAGTGTTTTTGCTTGCAGCAAACACACTAATAATATGTGAGAGAACAATGGTTGTGCTCGCCGAAGGCGTGAGCACACCCAATTATAGTTACTTGACTCTGAGTTAAATCAGAGCAAGAATGGTCAAAGTAAAGTTAAAATGAAATACACATTTAATAACATTGCAAATGAATGAAATCAAGGCAAACATGTTACAAAACTAGAAAGGCATTTCCTGCTGAAAATGCGTTGGAATGCTGAAAGATGAAATTATTTTTCTTAAATTGCAGAACATACAGAAATGAGAAAATACCCGCAAGCTGAAATGAATTTCAAAAATGTGTGAGTCACACAAAAGAGGCAGTGTGGAAACTGAACTGCATCATCTAACAACGCTAAGAGCTGAAATACAATGCGGGAGAAGCTGAAAGCTGAACTGTTAAACAGAAGAAGAAGTAGGCCTAGGCTAGCTAGTCATAAAAATAATATTATAGTCTTAACAGCTGACATTATAGTTGGGATAGTAATAGCAGTAGCAGATGTGTGCATTGAGTGCGTTTACTCGGCTTTCTTAGTAGGATTCAATGTGTTGATTGAATGAAACATACAGCAGTAGGGCCGATACAGGAAGACACGGCGACACTTTGTTGCAGAAGGATGATGGTGCAAGTTTTGTCCGTGGAGCATACAACGATTAATAAAAAGAATCATGTAGACGTGCTTATTGAGTAATCGCATAACTAATTACACATGTAAATGGAGTAATCGTATGGCATAAACCGACAATTGCTGGTAATCGGGTTTCTCATGGTCAAGTAAACGCACTCAGTGGCGTAGTAGAACAAAACAGTTCCATTAGCGAAGTAGTTAGTAAAAGAGATATTAGCAGCATCTGCAGAATTAGTAGTTGTAGTAGTGGCATAAAATATAGCAGTATCAGTAGTAGTTGTGTTGTGGTGCTCTTAGTCTTTTAATGAGACGAGTTGACTGAATAGCTTGTCCTGTGTCTCCACTAATCAGCTAATAACAATCACCTGTGTAATAGACTGAGTGGCGCTTGTTTGTGTGGTTGCCACGGTGATGGTGCAGCTATGAATGCGCTGAGGGCAGAGAATAACAGAAATTTAGCTAGAATCCACACCTCAAACAAGTTAACCTAGACGCAAAACTATACTTCCAATCCAAAAAATAAGCATATTTTCCGAGACCCAAGACTCTGCCGAAACCAAAGATGTCCTTTATATTTCTGTGCGGTCAGAAATACGACTCTATCGGCAGTTTCAATATCTTGTTCTTTTTGCTTTCTCTGACGATTTTGTCACCAGATTTGCATTGGTCTCTATGGGGCGAGAGTTGGACTTTGTCTCGCTTTCGTGGGGCTCTGAACAAATGTGTACGTCTGTTGGATTCAACAGACAACTGTCTACGACCAGCACAAAATTAGCTATCTACTGATCCAAAAACGAAGCATGAAGAGCGAAAATTGTGGCAATGCTTGCAAACTAGAAATATTTTTTCAACGACATCCGAAGCTCCCCTCCACTCTAAGCGTTTCAGTCTGCACTCTAGGCTTTCATGTACACACCCATGTAAATCTCAGAAACGGCTTGAAAAAGTCATGAAACATAATCAGTGATATTGAAAAAAGTTGAATAGATATCAAAAATATTTTGAAGTATATGAATTATTTAAAAATAGTTTAGGGTTTTGTCAACATTTTAAAGTTTAAATGGTGGCTCTAGCTGAAAGATTGAGGAAGAAGAAGGATTTGGAAGTTGAAGAAGTTTAAAGAAGTTTGAGAGGATTTGAAAGAAAACTCCATTGGAAACCCATGTTAAAAATATGATGAATATTGATTTATATTAATTCAAGCATAAGTGGTAAAAAGCTGAAAAGTCATAGCAGGAATGGCCTGAAACTGCTGAATGTTTTGATAGCTGAACGGTTTTAATAGCTGAAGATTTGAAGGCGCTGAAACGTGCCACGGAAGAAATAGAATAAGAATATGAAGAAGTTGAATAAAGATTCAAAGAACAATACTTGGAATGCTGAAGCAGCATTCCAACAATGAAGGTTTTAAATCTTACCAACTCTACCATGATCATTGTGTAATAACCTGATCTTCATCAGTTATTTTGATTTTCATCACTTGTTTGTATTTTTCTTAAATTTGAAATGTGTTAGTTTTTTAGAAATGTCACTTGATGTTTAAGATGTACAGTTATATCAGAGCCTGTTTAAGGAGAGCCTGGCCACTCCCTATTAAGCCCCATTGCACCGAATTTCGTTGCAGTTCCACCGGAGTTCCACTGGGAGTGATCGCGGTCGAGTGCAGAATGAATGGGAGTCTATGGAGCTAAACGACTAAATTTGTCTCTTTCACCTGATTGTCGTTGAGAAATCTCAGATTTGATTGTAGTTTTTGCATGTTCAACATGGATTACAGGTCGAAAGTTGAATGAACGAGTACTTATGTCCTTTCGATTTCTTACAGGGTAAGTCGTTGTTGCCCATAACACGCTAGCATTCTGCTAACGAATTCTGATTGGTTAGTGAAGGACTGACTACGACTAGAAATCCTGCTTGATGTTCTGAAGCAGAACCAGAATGTCAGAGCATTACCAACATTAGAAAACCAAAACTCTTTCTAGCATGTGTATTGACAGGGAGAGCCTAACCTGTCAGCTGTGTTGTCGATGCCTCGAGAGAAAAGTGGAAGTAACCAGGGCTTGCCGTCAAGCAGTATCTCAGGCCGTACAATGTGTATGACGTCAATGACATTTTAAAAGGCTTTTTAGAACAGAAAGGTGACTTTAAAAAAATCTATCACCCAGCGGTGTGTATTTTTTTTGCCTCCCCTTTCGAATTCAGAATTAAAATTACTAGACAAAAAATGATATCCTGAGAAAAGTGGATTTTGAGGGGTATAGCTCCATAGACCTCCATTCATTCTGCACTCGACCGTTAGTGAGCTCATATGGAACTAGAGTGGAACTGCCATAGATATATATAAACACTAGATGTCTCGTCCGCGTTGCTGGACAACGGTCGAACGTCCGCACATTGCGGCCATCTTGCTACAGTCAACTCGCTCACCCATAACATTGTGTTGATGCTTCATGTACTTTTTAAATGACCATAACTTGCTCAATTTTCAACCGATTTTGAAACGGTTTGGTTTGTTATCAACGTCAGAGATGTCGGTATAAAAAAAAAAATAGAATAGAGGTCAACCTAGCCAACCTCCAACAACGTGTTCCTGTCTCCGTGACAACCAAACAAGTCCTTCACTCGCCCTTCTCTTCCGGGTCATTATCTGAACTGAACAATATATATATATAACTGTACATCTTAAACATCAAGTGACATTTCAAAAAAACTGAGACATCTCCTGAGGAGAAGGTCTCAGGAGATGAAGAATCCACAGAACAATGCTTCACATTTCCCTTTATACACAAGGACAACCAATCAGACCAAATTCGTTACCTTTGCAGGCGCCCAAAAAAGGGGGCAATTTTACATTTAAACACGAATGGCTTGATGAAATCGTTCAAACGAACACAAGCGATGGTCCAGGTAGGCTGGTGAAGCTTTCTTATATATTTAGCTACGAAGAAGATAGTGGGCTCAATGCGGAAAGAAATTAGAGGGAACATTGCCAGTCAGTGGTCATAATGTTATGGCTGATTGCTGTATAACCTATAAATTATTAAATTAAGTCTTATCCTCGTATGCTACTTGTGCTCTGGTCTCCTTCAGACTCTTAAAAAATGGGGATCAAACTGATGTGGATAGATTGATGGACTCATCTACACACAATACCCCATACATTGACAAAACAATATTGACCTCTTTGAAGTGATTGATGGGGGTTTAGCATGATTTAGCGGCAAAATTCTAGTAATGTTGGTTTAACCCTTATTTGTGTTTGTGGTTATAGAACATTCTGACTGCCATGAAGGAGATGGTTATGGACAGGACATCCATCTTTATAGCCCATAGGCTGTCCACAATTGTCGACGCAGATGAGATCATAGTACTGAACCAGGTAAGGATTTGACCTGGCAAAGTTTGCTGTGTTTTGTGGTTGACCCTAATCTTAACCAGTAAGAAGTCCAGGGAAAGTGCTCAAAATGTAAAAGGGCCTTGAAATTACATTGTAATTATTATCTTATACTTGAGTGATGACTGGAGCCTGTATCAAACAACCAAAGCTGAATAATGTAACTACTCAAATGACTTTACAAGATCCATAAACCCATGTTGTCTGATATGACAAGCAACAGTTATCATGTGGTAGTTATTTAAAAAGGCAATTATACTGCCAGTTATACTGATGCAGTGTAGAAGTGCTCTGTTAAATTGCAGTCCCAATTAAACGTGTTTTAACAACGGGAGCGGTGATGAGCACACCATGCTGGCCTCCCAACCTTTATCCTGCTCTGCACAAACTCATCACTGAGACTTTTAATGACAACACACATGCTGGGGAAGTCAGACTCTACTAAGCTCTGTGATAATATTCTCTCCATCTTCATTGTCTCACTTTTTTTTCTTTCTCTTTCTCTCTAACTTGCTCTCATTCTTTATATTTATCATCTTCTGCCTCCTCACTTTTGCTCCCCCAGGGTAAGATTGCAGAACGTGGGGACCACGTGTCTCTCTTGGCCACTCCTGGAAGTCTGTACGCAGACCTGTGGAAAACCCAGAATAGTAAGATCCTTAGCAACAATGACAGCAGCGCCCCTACTGGGCTTCTACCCAAACACCTCTCTCAGAAAGAGCAAGAGAGGAAAAAACTTCAGGAGGAGATCCTCAACAGTGTCAAAGGCTGTGGGAACTGTTCTTGCTGAGAGTAGGTACCAGCTGTCAAGGACACCTTACAAGGACAGCAGGTCTAGCAGAGCTAGGGCAGGGAGGCAGAAGAGGGGGGGGTGTCTCCCTTTGACTCACCCCTGCCAGAGCCTGCATTGTGACCCTATCCCCACCACCTGACTTACTCCTCCAGAGAAGGCCATTGGCCCCAAAGAGGAAGCTCAGGAGCAAGGAGTCTGTCATTGGACGGTGTCCACTTAAATGGAGAGAATGAGACTTAGCAAATCCTTCCAGACCAAGAAAATAATTAGAGATCATGTATATATGACATACATGTGCCAGTGGGTTTCTTAATCAACAGTAAGCGGGTGTTACTTCTAAACATGTATTTCATCCTCTCTGGAAACGTACTGCGTTTGTATGCACATTCTTGTGAAATGAATATTCTACATGCCTTGAGGTTGACATATTAGTTACTTATGTTCATAGGTTTTTTGATTTCTTGACTAAATTATTCTGTCCATGTAATTGGGAGCTGTAGGTCACTGTTTTTGTATATTCTTACTCTTTATCAAGTTTGAAATGCCTGAGAAAATGTAGACGTCATGCATTATCTGAGTAAATCTGTGTTCTAAATAAACTATGATTTGATGATTCAGAATGTGGCTTCAAGTAATGTGCACAGCTCTGACTGAAATGAACTGAAAGTATTTTTAAATCAAGAAAAAAGTCCTGAAATGTTTTGATCAAGCAAGTCAGCAGCCTCTTCACTCATGTCATAATGGACATGTCATTATCTATCACCCCTATTTAAGTCTAATGTTGGTCCGTTTGGTGCAGACAATGATTTGAACGCTAGGATATGCAAATGTAAACTCTTTGAGCAGCAGTGGGATTATCACCATTAGTGACTTGTAGTGAGATTTTTTTGACAACACTGATTCCACTAATCATAGCCATCATAGCCTTTTCAATCATTCTCTCAGTAATCTCTCAGTAAATAAACATGAAAAGAAAGAAGTGACCATATAGAAAAAAACGTTGTCTACCAACCATGTACTTTTAGCAAGGTCAGCCAGACCACACAGAGCCAACATCCTGTCACACCTGTAGAGTCTGATCCAACCACATCAGACAAACCTAATCAGCCCTCTTGACACACTCAGTATGCTGATTACCCCCAAACGCTGATGCAAAGGAACCATAGAGTTGGGGGGGGGGGGGGGGGGACAAAACACCCCTCCCCACACTACATGACAGGCCCTCCTGCTAGCTTTCAAGCTTCAAAGGGCCTGCTTGAGACGACATGTCTCAAGCACCCATTTGTGCTCTCTGTTTGTGGCGGCAATTTGAACAAAGAACATACCTTGATCAGAACCTTTTAGGAAAGTTCTTCAGGACTTCACTTTTACCACAAGAGTAGAAGGTGGAGAATTATGAAAGGGATATTTGTGTAACGTTTGTTCATTTTTTTAAATGTTGTTTTACTGAAATCTTGATTCCAGTAACTACTCCTTCCTGAAAGATAACCAAGTCATCCTTGGTATCTACACAAAGCTAACAGAATAAAACAAACATTCAACTATATTTTGTAACTGTACCAAGATGTTCAGAACAATATTTGAACAATCTTATGAACCAGCCAAAGACCAGTTCACACCTTTGGTAGGTGTGAAGGAAAGAGAGGGAGTTGAGAACCCAGCTTCCCCCAATCAACTTCTGACTTCAGACAGGTCCTCCTCCTAACTCTGAACTGTATAAAACTCTTAAGATGAAAATCGATCGCTGCGAAACCAACCATGGCATGAACGCCATCAGGATTGGTGTTCCAAAGGACGTCGCCAAGCTTGTCCTGGGATTCAACAAGATTAGTGCCTGGGCAACACTACCTGAACGTTTCTACAGAAGAAGTACCCAAAACGCAATTCTAATTGCAACCTGACAGATCACGCAGACTTCAGATTCTTCAAATGGGCCTCGGACGCAAACCGCCCTCAACCTCATTGATCCACCCTGATCGAACGTAACTATGGCTAATGCTTTTTCCTCCCTGACATGGAATTGGCATGAGCTCCGTTTATGATTTGTAAGGATGTAATCATTGACTGTACAATTTCTGTCTTTCTGTAGGTTAGACCATTTCATTATGTTCATTGAAAACAATCTCTCATCAAATTCATAATCTAACTTGTTCTATCCATGTTTACCTTACTTTAATACATTCATTGTAAAAGATATGTTGACGTGTGCGTGTTCACTAATGTTACGATTGTTTCTACACTTAGACCAAATGCAATCCTTAAGATTAGACTGATTATTACATAGGCTATTAACCAAGGTTTCCTCAGCCCCTTTAAACAAATTCTGAGGTGGTGGCTAACCCTAACCCCCAAGATACTTTATTATAAATTAAGTATTTCTATTCTTCTCAAGTAAACCCCGCTACACTCTCATTGGATAAAACATACGTTATCATGTTTTAGGCGTAGGATAACTTATTTAGCTTTAGAATATTTTCAAACCAATCATTCAAGAAAGTATTTAAGGGACTATGAATTCAGTTTTGTCACAGGCCTCAAAATAATTAGGGGCCAAGCAGCGAAGCTGCTAGGGCACCTATTTTTAGGGTTCCTCCGGTAGGAGAAAACCTATAGTTTTTGTTAGTATGCCTATTATTGGGTGTGCTTTGCCTTCGGCAAGGGCACAACCTTTGTTCTCTCACATATATATTATTATAATTTCTTTTTGCCCCCCTAAAACTCAGTCAATATTTGGCCTACATAGACAACCTAGGTGTCAAAAGTTTCGTCTTGGTAGCGATTGAGTTGCTTGTATTGGGATTTACGTTCCGTTGCATGGTTTTAGGCTCAAGTAAAGTTTTGTGGCGAAAAGTGAAGCTACCGGTGGCTAATTTGCTAGCCACTGTCACTGACGTTACTAACGTCACTACGTCACTAACGTCACGAAAACACGCGTGACTACCTTTAGCAGAACATTCGTTTCGCATCTGTTAACTTGGGAGATAGCTAGGCTAACTATAGCTTTACTGCAAGGCAGCTGCAGAAACGCCACAAGCAAAGAGGCCAGGGTGATAACTATTTACTCATTTTACTTTGTGATGTGAAACACAATTGTGAAATGTAATGTACAATATTAGCTGATATTATTAAGGAAGTAGGCCCACGTCTACTTTCGGAAACGGTAGTCTACTATTTCACTGAAGCATGACATTAGCCTCTGTTGCCCGGGCAACACATACTACATTGGTCTATGATGCATCTGTTTTCAGTCGTTAAAATAAACATTCCTCACAAATACATTTTTGTTGTAGGATTTATTATGACATTACATTACAAGTAAACGATTTGTTGGTGAAATTATCATTACCTGTGGTTACAAACCAGTGTTGCTCACTGCAACGCTGTAGCCTACGCGAGACACACTGCAAAAACATCTAGCACTACACAGCTGTTTAGGAAGTCAAACGTCTAACTACTAACCTGAACTTCATTGCCACAGCCTAAACTTTGTTCTGTTCATCTGTTCATGAAAATAATTAATTTCAGCCTAAACCGTACAACGGAACGTTACATCCAATTCAACCAACGCAATCGCTACCAAGACGAGCACTGCCAGTCTAGTACTGTACTGTAGTAGTACAATTTACCGGGGCAGCTTCTCCACACAGGGCTATATCGCATTTTGCGTTGTTACTGACAATGATCGCTACCTGTGAGCTTTTTAACGAGCGATTTTCCACTAAATAAATGTCAAGCTTATTTAGGTTTTTGGGGGCATATTTTCAGTTAGCAGATGGTACTGTTTGAATCGCGATTCCATATTCTACTGCCGGGTAACGTAGAATAATCTTCAAAGGGGGTACTTTATTAATGAAAGAATGCAATATGAGTAGGCTAAATGCCGTAAAATATCACGAGAAGGGAAAAACTTAAAAGGACGTTTAAGTAAATGGGAGTCAGGTGGCTGAGCGGTGAGGGAGTCGGGCTGGTAATCAGAAGGTTGCTAGTTCGATTCCCGGCTATGCCAACCAAATGACGTTGTGTCCTTGGGCAAGGCACTTCACCCTACTTGCCTCGGGGGGAATGTCCCTGTACTTACTGTAAGTCGCTCTGGATAAGAGCGTCTGCTAAATGTAAAAAAAAAAAAAAAAAAAAAAAGTAATAGAGATTAGGTCAATTTTTACACCGGTCTGCCAAATGTATTAGTTTTGATTCAGCTATGAGGCTGCCTCTTGCAGGGGAAATGAGAAGACATCTATTTCATTCTACACTTCACTCGTATTTTGATTTGTAAATGAGCAGCAAAAAAAAGATGCTTTTAAATCTATGTAATCTTTATAAATAATAAGTATGCATTTTTATGTAAAATATACAGAAATATCAGTTGTAAAAATTTCATTAAAAAACGGACCCTGTGCAACCGACGCAAGCAAGCACACCCTACAATTTCCCCAGAAATTGTACCCTCTAGTTATTATTAGGATTCTTCCGGTAGGAGGAAACCTATTGTTTTTGTTAGTATTCTTATTTTTCTTCTCCATGAAAGGGCGCAAAAAGTCCTTGACCCGATTTTTTCAAATTTGGCCCAATGATACAACAGGTCACTCACGACTCCCAGACCGCTAATGGCCCATGTACGCCCATAGGTGGCGCTATAAGCCACGCCAAAAGTCTACGTAATTTCCCAGCGGCCCATTACTCCAAAATGCCTAGAAATTGGTATACATGCCTTATTTCTCAGGGGGAACAAAAAGGCCTGAAGGACCCATAAGGTAGATTTTGCTGTACTGTCCAAATTGGGTCAAACCTTCAAAACCATACTCCTCATGAACCATAGATGCAATAGACTTGAAATGTGTTACAGATGTGTAGAATACATGTCTTTATATAGGGTGAAATGGAATAAGACATTTTTATTTCTTTTTAAATTTGTTGTCATTTAGCAGACGCTCTTATCCAGAGCGACTTACAGTAAGTACAGGGACATTCCCCCGAGGCAAGTAGGGTGAAGTGCCTTGCCCAAGGACACAACGTCATTTTTCACGGCCGGGAATTGAACTGGCAACCTTCAGATTACTACTCTGACTCCCTAACCGCTCAGCCATCTGACCCCCCCCATCTGACCCCCCCCCCAATACAATACAAAATGGCTGAAAGGGGTGTATTTATGTAAATGTCCACATTGCCTCAATATCTTTGTCAATAAAGATTGACAAAGATATTGTCAATCTTTTTGATGGTTTTTCAAACCATCAGAAATTCTCATTTCCACTCCATGAGTCTCAAATGTCGGAAACTACACATGCCTTATTTATCATGGGAAACCATACAGTGGTGACCCATACGGTCCGCCATGTACGGTGAACATTTTGAAAAACGTACAAATATATTATGAACCATGACTCCAATTAACTTATGGTATGTATGTGCAGGAAACATATGTAGTTATGCTAGTTTGAGACCACAATAGCTATGGAAATAAGAGTGAATGCACTTAGGAGGGCGGCTTTGTCCACATACAACCAAGTTGGTCTACTTTCATCGGACAAGAGGCATTCCATGAGTGTTGACATTTGATGGCCTCAGACAGCATGAGTCCGCCACTGGGCCTTATGAAAAGGCTCTAGTCTTGATTTGCAACTAGGGGATGTTCTAGACCATGGGGGGCCAAGCTGGGGCCAGTTGTACTGCAGGGCTGCCAACTCTCACGCATTGGCCGTGAGACACACGCATTTCAACCATTTCACACGCTCTCACGCCACACCTTGTATATCTCACGCTGAAAAGGCAACGCCAACCAAGTAGCCCTGTTAACGTTGTAAACAGGGCCGGGGTGGGTAATCGGGAGAATCGGAAGAGTTCCCGGTGGGCCGCTTCACTTTTGGGCCGGTCGAGGATTTTTTGTTGTTGACATTTGTCATGTTAGTATTAGGTGTGTTCGACTTCATGCAGCACTGGCGGCGCCGACAGCTGGCTGCAGCCGGCTGCCTTGAAGCTGAGAATGCCATTGGCTGCTTCAAGTCAGCCGGGCTGCAGGCGGCTGCAGGCGACGCCGGCACTGCATGAAGTCGAACGCACCTACTATCTTCTCTTAAAGTAGGCTACACACGTTCCGCATTCTGACACCTCAGCCTCTGCATGGGTTGTACCATGTGAGGGAGTTCTCCCCTCCCAAATAGAGTTGGTTGGGTCCATAGCCCGTCTTTTCCAAAAAGTTTTCTCAGATAGGCTACCGATAGCTGGGCCGGGAGGCCCTACCGTAACGATACTCGTCAGCGAGGATGGGAGCAGGGCCGGAGTGATGGCATCACTAGACAAGGTTTTTTGATAAACGTCTGTTTATTTTACATAAAGCTCAATGAAACTGTTTTGTGCTCAAATAATGGCCAAAAATGTTATGTTTGGAAGTACCTATCTTGCATCACATCAAACCCATACGTCCTAGGTTTGGGCTAAGCCCATAATGTTTACAAAGTCTGGCTCCTTGCCTGATTAACACTGGGATCGTTAGCAGTCTCAAAAGATTTATCAATATAAAAAAGAATACGATCCCTTTCTGTAATCATGATACCCCCCAGAAAAGTTCACTGCAACCCAGTTAAAGCAGGCTGCATCCGGCCCTGTTTGGTATACAAAATACCAAACGGGGGGGGGGGGGGACACACACACCAAATACCAAATCTCACTCCAAGGTTTTTGCAAAAGTTGGCAGCCCTGGATTGGTTTTAATTAGTTGTTGTTGTTCATTTTTCTATTTTTGCACTTGTTGATAAATGTTTCTATTTATCAACTATTTGTTGGTCAGTCCGTCTTTATTTCCCAATCAGTACTCTATCCAACCAAATACGGTAAGTCTACAAGAAATACGAGCAGCAAAAAATAATTCACTTTGAGTGAAACGCTTGCTTGCGCACATTGTTTTAAAATATTTAATATATGGATCATGCAAGTGTTGATATGGTAAGTGCAAAAACAAAAAAGGGTAGGCCAAGGCAGAGCTTCAGATAAGAGCATTCAAAGCTCAGAAGCCACACAGTTTGAGGGATACAAATGGCTTTCAAATTACACTAAATTAGCAATGTATCTCCATTTATTATTGTGACATTTTGATAACATAAACACTTGGAGACTGAAGTGGTTGTTTATTATAAATCGTCAAAGGTGCCATAGGTGGGACGCGAACCGCGGACCTTTTGTTCCATTCTACCTCTGCCCCAAACGCTGTAAAATTCGGCATTTCGGGTGTTTTTTTTTTTTTATTATCTTAAAACGAAACGGGTTAAAATATGAAACTATGAATGGGGACTTTCGAGTTTCCCCTTTTCTCTCTTTTCCCTCTTTTTCTCCCGTTTTCCTCCTTTTTCCTCCTTTTTCTTCCTCCCCCGCTTCTACCCCTTCTTCCCCCCTCAAACAGGCGATTGTTCCCCAGCTTTTCAACAGACAGCCTGACTAAGTGTCTATTCAACATGGATCCAGAGTCAGCCTCAACTGAGCCCTCTGAGCCACCCTATTTAAAAGACATGTTCAAAGGCCCCAAGAATGACTCGTGGAGGTTTCAATGCGTTTCCTGTCTCCCTCAAAAAAAGGAGTTGCTAGCCTTCAAGAATTCGCCTTCAAATCTAAAGAAGCATGTCGAGGTAAGCGGAGTTCTTGCTATGCTATGTTAATGTCCCTGACTTTTGAGTATTAATATATATATTTAATTTGGTTACTCCAATAAACACATGTTGTTGCTTATAATTATTACTAGTAGTGACATATGTAGATATGGATAAGAGCGTCTGCTAAAGGACTAAATGTAGCCTTGACATTGAGAGACAACCCATTGCGTGAGTACTTTAACTTTTAATACTTAAAGTACATTTAAAAGTAAGTACTTTTTACTTTTATTTAAGTAGGATTGTTGATGTAGTACTTTTACTTAAGTATATATTTTCCTGGGTACTTGTACTTTTACGTAAGTACTAAACTTCAGTACTTCCTCCACCACTGGTACAATGGGCCTGTACATTACATTACATTACATTTATGCATTTAGCATATATGTAATGTACGACTCTGCCTTCTAAGCATCTTTCCCTGGTTTCATGATCGGAACCACCACTGCTCGTTTCCAGGAAGTAGGGAGCATTCCCTCCTTCCAAATATCATTTACAAGAAACTATTTCTTCCTATATTTATAAAAAATAAACTTGATGAGAGAATGTGAGGTCCTGCATGGACACTTGCGTATGCAAACAAACGAGAGATGGCAAAGGGATAAAACTCGAGAATCGCTTTGAAAATGGATAGCGTAGGCCTACCATGGAGTAAAATTAATGAAATATTTGGGTCTGGATACCTCTCACTTATATGAAGAGTTCCCTGAGTGAATGCAAAAAACCCCACCAAAAAAACATGATTTAGGATGATATTACAGTTTTTTTCAATCGCTAACAAGCGCTTACCCATACTTCGGATACTTTTTCTAAACTCTTAACACAGACTGACACCTACAAAACACAATTGGCCAAATGGATAATTTTCTTCTCAAAAACACATTTTGTTAAATATATACTAACTCTCCATTTCAAGACAGAACACATGTTTCTCTGCACACACTGACTTTACCAAAACACTGGAAATCTGACTCAAAATGAAATTATTCTGTCAAAGAATAACACTTGTTTTCACTTCACAAGGTACATGCAGTCAATCAAAGTACACCAGGTTTAAAAATACTGGCTATTGTTGACATTATAAAAACTGCATAGACTTATGTTTTTACACTACATTTCTTGGTTGGGAACTGCATGTCCACATGTACAATAATGTTCACATTCAAACACATTTCAGTAAAAAGCAAATCAGTTTTTTTTCCTTACTGGTAGAAACACAGTATACAGTAGTAGAACTGAAAAGTTTTACAGTAATGCTTACAGTGAACAAAATATTGGTTTGTTGAAAGATGCGTATAATGGAGGCAACCGTTGACCGCCTCAACTTGGGTTGCACTCTTTCACAAGCCTCTCTTAGTAAAAGACCGTGGTTGATTACATGGTCAATGATAGTGGCACGAATTTCATCACTGACTACTGTTCTTGCAGCCCTTGGAATGCCACCACCACGCATTCTTACACCTCTACCTTGCCCTCTCCTTGGGCCTGTTCTTCTCCCCAGCCCTGCTCCTCTCACTGCACCTGCACCTCCTTCTGCATCTCTCACTGCTTCTGCACCTCTCCCTCCATCTCTCACTGGGCCTGCTCTTCTCCCTGGGCCCCTTGCTCTTCCTCTTCCTCGTCCAGACATTACAGTGTTTGTATGTTTCTGTTTCCAAAAACATCACTCCTCAAAGTCCTTCTTTTATAGTAATTGAAGGAAATAACCCCTGCCACTGAGTCTAAGCCAGACTGGAATCAGCTGTGGTTGGCCCACTTTACCCAACATAAATCAGCTGTGTGTCAATTTTTCAATTGTCTTTTTTAAATATTTTTTTTAGCTGAGATATGTTGTTTTTGAACTAATATAATTGCAGAAGCAGATGTTTTTATACTGTATCTAAGGTTTGGATAATTGTTTTTGCTATTGTGGGATGTTGTGTGTTAACATTTGTAAATACTACACAAACAATCCATCATTTTGTTCGGAGGTATACCTTGTCTGTTAAGAAAATGTAAGCGTTGTGGAAATGTGTTCACTGACTGCATATTGTGTGAAAAATACATGAAATATGTGAATTGTATGGCCAAAAAAGACTGATGCTGTGCTAATTGTGTTTAGAGTTTTGAAAATGTAACTGTTTGGACAAATGCTTGTTAGCGACTGAAAAAAACTGTAAGACAGAAATATCTGTGTTTGCAAAATTATATATTAATCATATTTAATGTGATCTGTAATTTTTAAACAATAAGCCTACTTGCGTGTTATGAAATATATTCAAATGAATAATGAGGTGAATAGTGTGAAAAACTTTATTGAAGCTGATGCTGTTTTTGATGCCTCAGTCAAATACGAGTGCGCAGATCATTGTGCAGAACTGACGTTGTGAGTTACAATCATGGTAATTGCCAAACCTGAAGGTTTCTGTTGGGCTTTGCTGTAAATTTTGTCTTGCCATTAAATTAATATTAAGTTGGGGTGTTTCACTGACTATTTACAGACAAGTATGGACGTTAAAAGGGTGGGAGAAGACTTTCTAGCATGTGCACCAAATTTAGAGTTGATTGTATATTGTAAAGGAAAATCAGCATGGGACGGGCGTGCATTCTGTGATATAAATCAGAATACTTTTGCACTTTTTGTCTTTCGTCTGTACTCTGTAGGACGTGAATGTCCTACACAGTTTTATAAATGAGCCCCCTGGTCTCCAAATACAATCAACAGGACAGTGGTGGCACATGGGTTGGATTGAACAATGGGTTCTTTCTTGCAATGTGTTCCCCTGATGATCACTTGGTGTTTACATAGGCTCTTTCATCTCACCTAACAGTCCTATTATGATTCCAATCATTGCTGATTAATATATTTGTAGATGGCTCCGCACTGTAGCTCTTTGTTGAATCGACAGACAAATTCTGCCATCTACTTGTATTGTATCTTTTGTATTTTTTTACGGATAAAGCTATTAAGCAAATGCTTGATTTATGTACTTGAACTTTTTAATCATGGATCATGTGTGTAATGTGTAGTATTACTGTGTGGCTGTACTGAAATGTACCAACAAAAATTATATTGCGATATGGACAGAGACGTCCAGAGCATTGTGTTGTCAGACTTACAGGAAGACAGGAAGACATAAAAGACTGTATGTTTTGTGGTACAGCAAGTGCTACGGTGGTGAAGTTGCAACACAGAGGCAGACAAACTAAATATTTATTATTTTGATGTAACTCATTAAGGAAGGGATACAAGGGGTAAATCAAAAGTATCAAACTTTATCAAAAGTATCAAAATCTTTAGACCCTAGCAAAAAATGTCTACTCATGAAATGTGATCAGAGTTAGCTGGGCACATGCCTGGGTCTTGGTTTCTAGTGGCCAGGAGAGGGCACCAACGGTGAAGCCTGTATACCCCTACTATGACCAGCCCATAGGCTGGCCTGAGTCTGTCAGTGGTGGATGCAGATAATCCACGCAGATGGTTGTTGTTGATGCTATCCTGAAAATCATCAGCTTTCCAATGGGTTAATGAATGTAGATATAGATTTTCACACTACTAATCAGTATGGTACATTTTGAACCCACAATAAAATATAGCACTGGATCCTATTTGGGCCTACATAATGGATTAAAAGGGGTTTGTAAATGGATTACTGATAAAGTAATTTCCAAATGAATTTAATTGACTGGATAAGCAGTTTTTACATTTATTAAAGTGCAATTGTTAAAAAGTACTTTCCAAATGGGGAGCCTTCTTCCTATTCTTAATTCACTATAGGCCTACTGTAAATATGCCTTCCATTGTCGATGATTTAAATTTACTTGTGCCAAATCTAGACTACAAAAGTGAATTAAGACATTTTATCCTGTGTGCAACAGGAAGACCCAACGCAGCGAGAGACAGCAATAGGGGTGGAACGTATGGCACTGACGCATCAATGCTTGTGTCGCAAACATAATATGCACCGTTTCGAAGCGTTTTGGAGCTTGTGTAAAATGACGATAACAACGTGATTGATGATGTTCAATGCTTCAAATGTTACGAACTTGTTCAAAGTTTAGGCGCTCTTCTGAACCAGAGCCATAGTTGAAACGAAGCCACCGCTTCTTGTTTGATTTGCAGACAAATCACACATTGCCAGAGGAGCAGAGTTATTAGCAAAGAAAAGAGTGATAATAAAGATGCTACTGGAGGAAGAAAGTGGTCAAGAGTATGGGAACCTTTTGATGTATCATATTTAAAGTGTTTCGTTATTTTATTTTATTGAAATGAAACGTAACATAATAGGCCTACTCTTTGATACAGTACCCAGAAAACAAATATTGATGGATTGTCAACATGATTGTAAATTAGGCCTTTTACAGTTGGCTAATAATAAAACATTAAAGTCCCCACAATTATACCCCCAATTCACAATATACATCACAAATGTTAAGAATCAGTCAAATTCAATGTCAAAAAAGTGATTGTATTTCCAACTAGAAAATGCGCATCTCTCTCCTCCTCCATTGTTGTTTGTGTCGCTGCGCCTACTTCAATTGTCTCCAAACATCTCCACTGTAACTTAGCCGATGAGAGGCAAGATACAAGTGTAATGTTGATTTACAGACGAGTTTCTTTTGAAATGTTGACCTAAGAACGCACTTGGAAAAACGACTCAAATCGTAGGCCTAGCCTACTTCGAGGAAAAAAACAAACCATAAAAAATGCCCCGAGTACAGTAAATCTGAGATCATTTGCGAACCATTACTTTTAGAGTATCACGTATTTAGTTGCAGGACGTTGCATTTGTTCATGTAATAGTTTATTAATCATATTTGTCTTTCTTATTTGTCACATAATCAAATCGAGATGGCACCGGAGCAAAGGGGCTTGAGGAAAGTGGCGACTCAGAGTCACTGGGAGTGGTAGGTCTATATACACGTGACGTGACCCTCATGCTGAAAACGTGACTTAATTGTCGCATAGAGTACGTGAGTTCACTCCCAGAGACGCAAGAAGAAATATATATTTTACTATTAATGACAAAATAGTAACGCACAGTGACTTGGACAAGTAACTTTAATCTGATTACTGGTTTGGAAATAGTAACGCGTTAGATAATCGTTACTGAAAAAAGTGGTCAGATTAGAGTAACGCGTTACCGGCATCACTGTTAATAGCCTATATTACCCCTCTGTATAAAAGTATAAGAAGTAATTAAAAGCTTCCATACCATGATATGACCCACCTACTCCTTTCATAGGTAGGCTACCGTTTGCTGAACATTGCAAAGGGTTTGGTGTAGCCTAAACTACAATTCTTACTGTGGGAAAATGACACCATTTTAACAGGCCTTCACATGTATGACAACATACATGTGAAGCATGTGCCGATAGTTTGGCTCTTTGGGTCAATCCATTCGGCTCTTTAGGCCAATCCGCTTCACAAGGCATCATTCGCCCATCCCTAGACGGCAAGCAAGTCAAGATCAAGGACTCAAAAGTATTTATTTTCTCAAAACTGGGAACTAACATGGAATACTATCACATTCAACGACAACGATGCAACAAGGACTGACACAGGGAGCAAACATATATACAGAGCCGGGTGATTACACAATGGACAACCGCTGAGTGATCGGAATGAGACACAGGAGGAGCAGGGAGCCAGGAGAGAGACAAGACCTGGAACTGAACACATCAGAGAGACACAAAACACTATGGCCAGAGAAACCCAGGAGAACTCAAAAACACACAAGTGCCAAGTTCCTATCCACTATAATGAATATGTATCTTCGCCTCAGAGAAAGATTTCCATGTTTTGTGTGGGAGTGTAAATATGTGTGCTTAATCCCTGAGCTCTGTACCAAGGCTCTAAATCAAAAAGGGAATGAATATTCACACACCACCATATGGACACTGGAGTAGAGCACTTACCTACATACCGATCATGCCAAAATAAACACCCACACATTAATATTTGGTATTTTGGGGTACGTAGCTTTGCAGTGTCTTTTTTTTTGCCCATTATTCTTGCCGGATTTGCAACAGCATGTTAAGGTTGGTTTGACAATGGTTGTGGACCCTGATTTTAAAATAGTGCCTCAGATTCTCAATAGGATGTAGAACAAGACTTTGACTGGTCTACTGTTTGATATTCACCTTTTTGTTCTTAAAACACTCCAATTATGCTTTCGCCTTGTTAAAGAGTCATTGTGCTGCTAAAAGGTGAAATTTCTCCCACGCTTCAGTTTTTTTGCAAGCAGATGTAGGTTTAGTCAGGAGACCCTGGTAGTGCACGATTTTATTGAGTGTACAGACATCATCTTAGTGGATGATCCTGCTTCAGGACAGCTCTCTGCCTGAGAAACCCAACTTGAAACTTTGTCTCGACATCAATGGCAGAGGGCTTGGAATTTCCCTTGACAGACTGAGCTGAACAATGTAGGGATTGTGTTACTTGAGGCATAGACAGTGTTACGGCAGGGACCCACTGGTTGCCTAGCAATGCAAAGCACCACAAAGCTTATATTCAGGCACAAGTGCCACCAGAAGCGCATTTCTCTGCGCCGGTCACAACAGCATTTCTGCTCCTCTGCACTGTTGTCATCACATTTAAAGTTGACACAGTACATAAACATGGCATAGGTTACTTGTTGCTTCAACAGCCGTCGCAAAAGTATCCTAACATTTGTTTTTATTTGCCGTTGTCTTTATGAAAATGAAATGCCGGGGGTCAAACAACTCCTCTCAATTCGATGATAAACTTTTTATCAACCCGATAACTTTTTTATCAGGATAAACACATGAATGCTTGTTTGTTACTAGGGTTGCAAAATTCCGGGAATATTCAAAGTTGGAAACTTTCCACGGGAATTAACTGGAAATATTGGGGTAATTTAACTGTATTTACCTTGTCATAAGCAGACATTCATGCAAACATTTATAATACAACTTTTGTGTGGACATACATAGGCCTACATCCTACTATCACTGCTGTAAAAAGATACTGTATACAAATAAACTTGGTATTAAAATGAACATGGCTTCAGTTTACCAAGCCTAATCAATATGCTAGGTAATGACAAAGTCAGAAAGTTCACTTTCTACATGAACTAGTTCAGTTCATAGTTCACACATTTTTTTATGAACTAGTTCAGTTCATAATTCAACATTTTTAACTAAGTTAACAGCTCCAAAAATATCTTTCAATATGTTGCGAGCTATAATTGAAATCTCTGTCTGCAATACCGCTCTTGGCCTCTACGCAATTCGGCGCTCTCACACTTACTTGCCAGGCATAGGGGCGCTGAAACGTTCAGATTCAACACTGATGACAAAGACGTTCAAAAACAACAGAACGTTTTACGTTTAGGTTTGTTTCTGGCAGACAATGTTCCCAACCAGCTGCATTCAGGGTCCAGCTGAGCTAGGCGTGCATAGTCTTGTTCTGAACTACGTTTAAGTTCCCTGTTATATGCTTTTGCAAAATAACTTTGGCACAAAATTCCCGAGCCCAAATTCCCGTGGAAACTTTCCGGAAATTTACCGGAAACTTTCCGCCCCTTTTCAATCCTATTTGTTACAAGCGTGGTGTTATTAAGTCTGGAGCTTAAATGATATTGTAACACCCGGGCCCCGTTCGTCGTAAGGGTTGAAGCTAAGTTAATCAATTGTCCCTTTAGCCCGTTAACATTAGCGAGCTAATTGAGAACCGCAAATATCGGTTCGTCGACGGCTGATCCGCATCCAAATCATCTGGTTTATTTCAATCAGGCTAAACTTATCAGGGCAAGTGCACGCCCACGTCCTACTTCAAACGGCAGGAAAGGTCGATCACCAAAACCGTGATTTTCTAACGGTATGATGGTGGAAAAGACGAAAGAGAGAGCGGTGATAGGCTATTCTCGCCATCCGAGCAAACTATTATAATGAGTCTCTACGAAGACAATAAGCATATTATCATGGCTAAGTCAAACACCGCCACCGCTGCCAGAGCAAGACAAGCGGCTTGGCAAAAAATTGCCGATAAGCTAAATGCGAAAGTTGTGGGGAAATGTATAGGCTCATTTTAAGTGCCTCATTATTACCCCAATCAATCAGATCACATTTCTTTAAATGTGCCTGCTGGCAGTAGGCTTAATGGAAATTAATAATCGAATGAGATCTTGCTAGCGAAAATAATGGTCTCAACTCTTTCAGAATAAGTAGGCTAGATAAAAACAAGGCCAAAGAGTATCTAATTGATACGAATTCATAGACACTTATGAGGATATATGTAGGCTACTGCGCTTATATCATGATACTATATATGTGTACCGGTATATGCATGTAGGCCTATGTGTAAATCCCTCTTTGACTTCATTGACTGGGACATGGCCAGGGAATATGATGAATTGATTCATCAGCTGGTTGCGCCAAGTACACTTTTCTTACAGCAACGCATGCTGCAGCTTTGCCAATGTTTTCTGCATCGCCTATAGCCTACCTTATAAAAATGTAGCCTATACCTGACGCAAAAAACCTCAAGGCTATTAGTCCAGGCAAAGTAACTCATTTTGGAGCCAAAAATAGAAGTAATTATAAAATATTTTCAGCATAGATCATTTCTATGAGGTGTCCAGAACAACATACTAAAAGTCCTAAGAAATCCTAGTTGTGGAAATATGTTTAATTCTCATCAATCCGAGATGTGTGCCAATAAGGCCAGGCAACATTACACCCCAATGGGGCAATTTTTTTCCTTGTATGCAAAAAAGATGAATCACTGGATATGCTGAGATACAGGAGATTCTGTGATAAAGTAACTCAGAACTCATCTCCAGTGGAACCTCAAACTCTCCCTCCAACATCAACAGCTGCAAAGTTCCATAGTCTTAGGGTCTTTTTCCAAATGATGGAGTGGAAAGGGGCAAGTGAACATATGGACCCAAAAGACTGGGGGTGGCATGTTTTGGATGGGAGATTTATGCCAATAATGACCGATCAGCCTGCAGCACCACCAGATATACTAGATGTAGTCTGCTGTAGTTGCAAGAAAGACTGCAGCACAAAGAGATGCACATGCAAAAAACATGGACTCCCTTGCACTGCCATTTGCGGAGAATGTCGTGGTACTAGCTGCACAAACTCACAGTTGCCTGATTTATCAGATGAATATGACCCAGAGGGGAAGAACTAAGCAAAGAACAAACCAGGAACTGATATAGGGGGTGCCAGAACCAAGAGCCACAGAGAAGGGGTCGAGGATCCAGGCTGGATTAAAAAAATTAAAAAACTAAAATAAAAAACACCAAAAAAAGTCCTCCCCTGTTGTTGCTACCTTGTCGTGGTGGGGAGGCTTGTGTGCCTCCGTGACCCTGAAGACTACTGGCGGGGGTTATACCCCTGGCAGGTACTACCAAGCCAGGCAGTTTTCAGGTTAGAGGCCAGTCTAAAAGCAGCATAGCCATCACCCATTGGCAGTAGGATGATTGGTTGGAGATTGGGCGGATGTATTGGTCATACATATGAATGGTGTTTCTGCCTATGCAAATTAGGACATATTCAATAAGCTCATGTGCATATTCAAATACATTTCAAAAGAAACTTGTAATACAAAAAAAAATACTTTTTATGTATACTTTTACTATGTAAAGTTTTATTGTGGTAGGAGTAAAGGAAAAAAATAGCCCCATTGGGATGTTGCCTGGCCTTATTGGCACATATCTCGGATTGATGAGAATTAAACATATTTCCACAACTAGGATTTCTTAGGACTTTTAGTATGTTGTTCTGGACACCTCATAGAAATGATCTATGCAAAAAAATTTTTTTAACAATTAGTCTGTCGTAAAACGTTACTTTGCCTGGACTATATGCAGAGTCTGAAGCACAAAGTTTCAAGTAGCTTTATTGTCAATTTCTTCACATACAAAAAGGAATCGATATGACGTTTCCCACTCTCCCACAGTGAAACATAAAAAGCACAGGCACAACAGATAAGACAAGACATTTCCTAAAACATAGCGTTACATATTCACATACAGCAGCACTTAGCTCATAATAAAGCATAAAGCTTGCTGCGGCGTGTGATATTTGCAATGTACGGCCCGAAAAGGTCTTGCAAATAAATGAGTCCTTGTCCGCTGAATCGATATCGCTCAAACAAGAACTCATCCGTGTGAACTAAAGGATCTTGGCGATCGCGAATAACTATCGGTATGGAAAGCTAATCTAACTAGAATAGCTCCTTCGTCAACTGGGTCTCTCAAAAAGGGAGCTGCCATGTTTTTTTCCGGGGGTGTGGCAAGCTTATCCAGCTACACTTATGTTAGCCTGCTCTGGAGCAGGTTAGTGCTAATTGATATGTTACTATGGTGATTTATCGAAACTTGCTTCCACGAACCAAAAAGAGGGGCGTTTTTTATCTTAGCCTGAAAGTTAGCTCGCTAAACCGCTTAGCGAGCTACGACGAATAACCCCCCGGTTACGTATGTAGGTGATGGACCTCTGTTAAGGCAAGCAGTTCAGACAGGAGGTAGGCATGTAGATAGAAAAAGCATTTATTTATTTACATAGTTCATAAAATGCACCAGTGCTTTCAGTTCATATAGGCAAATAAATGAAGGGCGAGACTAAAGCAGTGGCTTGCAGTAGTAGCCTGCAAACACAATTTTTTAAAAACATTAACATAATCCTATAATCCAAAACAAATTTCATGGGGCTACCCTTGACACAAAGTTAAAAAATAACTCACCCTCGACATAAATCGGCAAACAAATTTGACTCCACCTGCGTGCTGCCGTCACGCATTCAGGCTCTTAGTACTCAATATAGGTTGTCTGCAATTACCATAGACTTATATTAAGTAGACCAAGCGAACCTGCTCTTTAAAGATGGCGTCCCCTTTATTTTATAAAAGTGCTCAGTGAGGCAAGCGAGGATAGTCCGGTCTTGCGCAGAACAGTGGCTCGTAATGCTCCAAGCAGACCCCCACCCATCGCCCCTCGGCTTGAAGCAACGGCCCCGGTGGATGTAGGTGGTATTGCATTTAGGGTTAGGTTTCCGACTCTTCCGGTCGTTTTTATTCTTTTAACTCCAGTCAACATTTACAAAACTATCTCCCCCAATAATTTTTGTTCGATTCTCGAACCTGGCTCATACTACTAGCTTTTTCATAGAATAATTTTTCCTGATTTTTGCTAAGTTTGAAACCAATCCGAAATGGGTAAACTAGCACCCCATTTACTTGCCTACGTCAATAAAAGTTGCCTGCAAATGTGCTCGCGGATACTAACAGGGCACGAGCACAAAAGTTCACATTGGCCGATAGCCGATTTACATTGAGCTGAATGAGCCATGGACTTATATTGAATGAGCACAGGGAGAAATGGCTTGAGTTGCCTGCCTTGTTGTAGCAAGTTTAGCACATCGTTGTCACACATACATGAAATGTTGTTAATATAGTTTATTCCCGTTATTTTAAAACAGATTTGATTTTTCGTAAAAACGTTCATGACATGATGGCAAATATATTATGTTAAGCGCGAGCATAGATTGTTGACATGTCTATCTGGAGCAAAGACGAAGATTAATACTTTAACTGTTAACCACAATAGGAAATGATATATATTTAAATGATATTAGTTTTGCCTTCAGAAGCTTTTGTTAAACACAACCATTATTCTTTTTTTGATCGTGTCATCAAGCCAGACTGCTTTTGTGGGACAATATGAAGGTCCTCAGTGACTATATGTTTCACCCCCACTTACATCTGATGGAAACGTCTTGTAGCCTATATGGTTCTATGAATATGCCCCTTTCAAAGGCAAATGTTCAATAAAGTATATTTTAGACACTTCTCGAGCTTTTATTTATTACATTATTAACACGTCTTGTTAGATCACGTTATATCCATTAATAGACGTTTGGTTTTCTAGGTTGAACATATAAAACACAGGTCACATTTCGACACTGATGTGAAATTGAAGGCAGTGTGAATTTCGTGGCATTTCGTTTGAATATAAAGTTGACAGTAAGCAATGGTAAGTCTGCATTATGGAAGATTTCGGTTACGTCTTGTTAGATCACGTTACCATTAATAGACGTTTGGTTTTCTAGGTTGAACATATTGTAATAAACCTAGAATGTAGCCAGATTGTTTCGACAAAGAGAATGCATACAAATGAAGCTGCACCACAGACTTTAGAAAAGGTTGAATCTTTATTATTATGGTTTTCGACACGTAGTCAAATTCATGCGGCTACAACCAGTTATGCCGGATCAGGACAGATTACTAAAGGCCCCAGCAAGCTTCGCTATGCCACCCAACTGACCGACTACCCCCCAAGGCCCCGTTGAACTCGGGCAGGTCACACAGCACTGCAAACCACCGCAACCAAATAAAGGTTCCACACACCACCCCCGTAGGGCACCCCACACACCACCCCCGTAGGGCACCGCACACACTCACGGCACTGCAATAAGCACCCAAGACGCCAGCCGGGCTACCCCTGAAGCCACCGTCCCTCGTTCACCCTCACACCCCGTATCATCAACTGGTACTGCCGTTTGGTTTAAAAACACACACACAGAAGTAAGGGTTAAAAACTTAACTCGCCCAGATGACAAGACCCTCCCCCGGGGTCTGAGCTTGGGCACTGGCCGGTAAGGGGAGAAACCACAGCCACCGATCCAGCGCTCGTAGGTCCCCGCGAGTGACGTCAGCAGGAAACCTCTAACTGAGAAGCAGCCAAGGCACTCCTATTTTTCCCCGCCTTAGCTACCAGTCACCCCCCTAGTCTATCTTCACCGCCGGCAGCTCTAAACAGCGTGCGAACGGCACCCGCCCTGTCTCCTTGAGTGCAGCTCGACGTGAGCAATCTAGCGCCGCTTCCCAGCCCTCTCACCTGTCGCTGTCCTGGACCTTTATCCCTGTTCTCTCGCTGATTATCACTGACTAGGTGTCGCTCATTAATTAACACCCCCAGCTCTTCCCTTAAATCCCTCCCCCCCTACAATAATCACGTCAAAACATTACCAACACAACATCATTTCATTACACTCCCCCCGTCCATAAAGCAGACTCGCCCTCGAGTCTCAATCAACACATCTCATAGTCCCGAGACCATCCTGGCGGCCTCCTTGGTCGCCCTTGGCGTGTCGCTTCGAGTAGAGGTACACTTGGGCGTGTCTCCTCCGTCGCAGTCTGGTTAGTCGTGGGTGTCTGCATGGTCCCCGTGTGTAACGGTTCTTGACCACCTTGGTTCTGTGTAGCTTGAGCGTGCCGGTCCCCTTGCCGCTGTAATTCCACTGAGACAGCACAGCTTTCCACACCACTGCTTGATCCCTCTGTAGGTCTGGCTGGGGCCACCCCGGTTCTGGCTCCTGGCACTACCACCTCGCCCTCTCGACCAGTCGTAGCGGATGGAGATCGCGGACGGGTCTCTTTAGGTGTTATGGCAGCTGTCAGTGGTCTCGCTGCACACCCTTGGTTGGTAGCCTCTGTCACAGAAGAAAGACATGGTTTGAGTCTGTTGAAGTGCACCACCGTTTCGGCCCCCCCCTCCACTGGCGTTAGTCTATACAGAACCTCCGTTACCCTTTCCATGATCTTATAAGGTCCTTTAAACCTTCGTTGTAATTTCGGACAAAGCCCCCTTTTCCTAGCTGTCCCCCGAACCCATACCAATTCCCCTTCGGAATAATACTGGAAATGTGCTCTAAAATCATGATTTTCCTTCTGCTTCCTGGAGGCTCTTAACTGATGGGTTTTTACCGCATCTACCACTGTAGACAGTGTCTCCCATAATCTAACCACATATTCTGAAGCCGAAGAGAATTTTTCCCCATTGCCAAGGTCAAGCATAACGTCCACCGGCAGGACTATCTCTTTCCCAAACACAACTTTGTATGGTGTAAACCCTGTACTCGAGTGAACGCTGCTCCTATAAGCCATCATCACATAAGGCAACAGGATATCCCAGTTAGATTGGTTATTATCTACAAAAAGAGACAACATTGACCCCAGTGTTCTGTTAAACCTCTCAATCATTCCATCCGATTGAGGGTGATAGGGTGAAGTCCTGGTCTTGTGAATGCTCAACAACTGGCACACTTCTTTGAACAACCTAGATTCAAAGTTACGGCCCTGATCAGTATGAATTGTGCGGGGGGCTCCAAAGCGGCACACCCACTGTTCGACCAACAATTTCGCCACCGTTTCAGCTTCTTGATTAGGAAGAGGAAACGCCTCAGTCCATTTTGAGAAGTAGTCCCCAATAACTACAATGTATTTGTTTTCTCTAGGGGTTCCAGGGAGGGGTCCTAAGAGGTCCAATGCTACACGCTCATACGGCCTAGACGTTACCACCGCTTGAAGCGGTGCACGCCACTGTTTTCCCGCAGCTTTTCGTGACCCACAGTCCATACACTCCCGACACCACTGTTTCACATCCCCAAACCACCCCGGCCAATAGAAACGGTCTTTCACTTTTGCTTGTAATTTCTGTATTCCCAGGTGGCCACCAGTAGTATTGTTATGCAACTGGTTTAAGACGTTTGGCACCATAGGGCTGGGAATAACAATCTGGACCTGGTTTGCGGCATCTGAATTCGATGGGGGACACCTCACCAATTGGGATCCCTGCATTTGTATCTGAGCCCACACAGGTGCATACTTCTGCAGATCAGCCGGTGGTTGCAAACTATTTGTTCCCTCAGACTTTACAGCAATGATCTTCTGTAGCTCGGCATCCTCTCTCTGAGCCTGAGCCAATTCATCCCCTTCCCACCCTGCGTTTGCATTAGGAGTTATGTTTTGTACGGCTGGCTGAGAGACCACTGGAGTTGACAGGTAAGCCGGCAGCGTAGAGAGGGCATCCGCATTGGTATGCCCTCGTCCAGGACGGTGTACAATTTTATACTGGAAGCTAGCAAGCTGCTCCACCCACCTGGCTAATTGTCCCTCCAGCCCTTGGAAATTATGCAGCCACCTCAAGGAGTTATGATCTGTCCGCAGGACAAACTCCTTACCCAGCAAATAATGCTTAAAGTGCTTTATGAACGTAACCATACTCAACAGCTCCTTCTTTGTTGTTGCGTATTTTCTCTCCTGTTTTGTTAGAGCCCTACTGGCGTATGCGATCACATGTTCAAACCCCCCCTCTTCTTGTGACAACACAGCCCCAATACCTGCATCGCTAGCGTCTGTATCCAGAACAAATGTTTTGGAAGGATCTGGGTATGCGAGAACCGGGGCTGACATCAAACTCTTTCAGTTGTTCAAAAGCTGTTTGACACACCTCTGTCCATTTAAAGCGCCTGCCTTTCTCCGTGAGCTGGTGCAGAGGGCGAGCAATCTCAGCAAACCCCTTCACAAACCTCCTATAATAGGAGGCCAAGCCCACAAAGCTTCTCACCTCTGTCTGATTTTTCGGCACCGGCCACCGACGCACCGCCTCTACTTTGTCCGGATCTGCTTTCACACCCTCGGATGAAATGATATGCCCCAAATACTGCACCTGACTGGCAAACAATTTACACTTGGTGGGCTTAACTTTAAGGTTAGCCTGGCGTAGCTTTGTTAGAACCACGTCCAGGCGGCCTAAGTGCTCCTGAAATGTACGCCCAAAAGTAATAATATCGTCCAGGTACACCAGACAGGTGGTCCACTGAAGGTCTGCCAGCACCAGATCCATCAGTCGCTGAAATGTACTAGGACTGTTACAAAGGCCAAAACTGAGGACATTGAATTCAAACAACCCTTGCCGGGTGGTAAATGCAGTCTTAGGTTTATCTTTCGGATCCATCTCTACTTGCCAGTACCCACTGGCTAAATCAAGTGTAGAGAACCAGCACGCTTCAGTCAAACTGTCGAGGGCATCGTCAATACGTGGCAATGGATACGCATCCTTCCGGGTCAAATCATTTAGTTTGCGATAATCAACACAAAACCGGAGGCCGCCATCGCGCTTGCGTACCAGAACCACTGGTGCTGCCCACGGACTATGAGAGGGCTGAATTATGTCATTTGCCAACATTTGTTTTAAATGTTCAGCCACCTCTTGTTGTAGATGGATGGGAACACGACGGGGTGGCAACTTCACAGGCTTTGCATCCCCTGTATCAATCTGGTGTAGCGTAAGGTGAGTCCTCCCCAAGTCACCCTCCCCCTCACTAAACACAGGCATATTCCTCTGTAACAAGTTACGGACATCTGCCAAGTCAGATTGAGATAAGTTTCTCTGATGCAACCCAAAATGCGCCATGAGCTTGTCCACAGTCCATGGCTCATTTGAGCAATCCTCATCCTCTCCCATACCTAAATGTTCCCCCTTACAGCCCACCTCGATGTCAGTATGCAAAGTGCCCACCCTCATACCCCCCTTCAAGGTAATGGCATCCTTGGTTACATTAATCACTCTAATTGGCAGCCTCCCCATTTCCACTCTACAGACCACCCGAGCTACCATTACGTCACATTGGTTTGAGAATGTGTCCGATGGTTCCAACATACCCTCACAGCTGGGCCCGAAGGATTTATCAACCTTGCCCACAATGATTGTCTCACTACGTGGAGGAATTACTGTGTCCTCGGGGATGATCACGGTCCGAGGCTTATCCATATCTGCCGGGACAATCAGGGGCAACATTTTACCCATTATTCGGCACTCATTTTTACCAAAATCCACTATCATCCCATATTTATTCAAAAAGTCAAAACCCAAGAGAATATCCTCGGAAGGCACATCAGCCACCAAAAACTCAGCAACCAATGCCAATGAATCAAACTGGCAGACTGTTTGCCATTTCCCCAAGATCCTCATCCTCCCCCCATTAGCCGCAGCAACATCGCCATGATGTCCAGACAGTTCTGACCCCCCCTTAGTAATTTTGAGCCAAAGTTGTTTTGGGATGACGGATAATGTAGCTCCACTATCTACCAAAAGAAGGGAGTCTGACGCACCTATTCTCGCTGTGATGTATCCGGAGCCACCATTGTCGTTTGCAGAGGCCGCATATGTACTGATGCGCCTGGGGGCAGGCAGTGGGCCTACGATACCTGCCCCCTGTAGTTTCCCTGCAAATATGGGCAGTTTCGTTTTATGTGTCTGGTACACCCACACTCCCAACAGCCATCCCCCGCCCCCCTTGCTTGAGTGAAGGGACCTTGTGGTTCAACATTGTTCCGGGAATCGCGTCCTGACTCCCTAGAAAACATAATTGAAGTGGAATTTTTATTAGACTGTTGGAGATTAGTCACGGCTGTACGAAGATGTTTTACTTCCTGCCTCAATTGTTCCACCACCCCTAGCAGTACTTCCATTTGTTCTTCATTTTTCGGTTTGTGCTCCGCCACTCCCCTAACTTTAGCATCGGGCATCAGATGGGTTTGCTCCAGATTCCTAAGAAGCTCCATTTCAGAGGCAAGATCAATAGCATTTTCTAACGTTGTAGGTTTTGCACTGCGCAGGCTAATACGAAAGTCACCAGTAGCAAAATGGGTAAGGAACTGATCTCTCGCCAACATATCCTGCGTATGGTTATCGGCTGTGGGGTAAGCTTTAGTGGCCAAACGCCGTAGAGCATTGCCGAATTCCCTAGCTGTCTCGTCATGCATCCGGTGTCGGGCCGTAAAGCTAGCCCTACTCCAGTCATTACTGTCACAGGGCTCAAAACATCTCGCCATAGCTGCTTTCAACAATGCATAGTTCTCTTTGGCATCACTAGGCAAACCACTATAAATGTCTCTGGCACGCCCAGAAAGTAGCAGAGACATGAATTTTAACTTCAAGGGCTCATCCCAATTATTGACATCCGCCGCCAGATCGAACTGTTCTGACCAGTCAGACCACTCGCGGCCTATGCCAGTAAATGTCTCTGGCATGAACACTGGCCTAGCAGTAGCTCTAGGCTCCCTATTTTGCGCATTCTCTTCCCCGACTGACATTTTTACAACAGTGTCTAGGTCACTTCAATTGTGGAAATTCAAAGAATCCCACCGCTGCCACCAGTGTAATAAACCTAGAATGTAGCCAGATTGTTTCGACAAAGAGAATGCATACAAATGAAGCTGCACCATGGACTTTAGAAAAGGTTGAATCTTTATTATTATGGTTTTCGACACGTAGTCAAATTCATGCGGCTACAACCAGTTATGCCGGATCAGGACAGATTACTAAAGGCCCCAGCAAGCTTCGCTATGCCACCCAACTGACCGACTACCCCCCAAGGCCCCGTTGAACTCGGGCAGGTCACACAGCACTGCAAACCACCGCAACCAAATAAAGGTTCCACACACCACCCCCGTAGGGCACCCCACACACCACCCCCGTAGGGCACCGCACACACTCACGGCACTGCAATAAGCACCCAAGACGCCAGCCGGGCTACCCCTGAAGCCACCGTCCCTCGTTCACCCTCCCACCCCGTATCATCAACTGGTACTGCCGTTTGGTTTAAAAACACACACACACACAGAACTAAGGGTTAAAAACTTAACTCGCCCAGATGACAAGACCCTCCCCCGGGGTCTGAGCTTGGGCACTGGCCGGTAAGGGGAGAAACCACAGCCACCGATCCAGCGCTCGTAGGTCCCCGCGAGTGACGTCAGCAGGAAACCTCTAACTGAGAAGCAGCCAAGGCACTCCTATTTTTCCCCGCCTTAGCTACCAGTCACCCCCCTAGTCTATCTTCACCGCTGGCAGCTCTAAACAGCGTGCGAACGGCACCCGCCCTGTCTCCTTGAGTGCAGCTCGACGTGAGCAATCTAGCGCCGCTTCCCAGCCCTCTCACCTGTCGCTGTCCTGGACCTTTATCCCTGTTCTCTCGCTGATTATCACTGACTAGGTGTCGCTCATTAATTAACACCCCCAGCTCTTCCCTTAAATCCCTCCCCCCCTACAATAATCACGTCAAAACATTACCAACACAACATCATTTCATTACAATATAAAACACAGGTCACATTTCGACACTGATGTGAAATTGAAGGCAGTGTGAATTTCGTGGCATTTCGTTTGAATATAAAGTTGACAGTAAGCAATGGTAAGTCTGCATTATGGAAGATTTCGGTTACCAAAATAACTATTAAGCTTTCTTTGCCTGGCGAGAACAACGACAGAGCTGTTCATGTTAACAGTTTATTTCATCCGATACAATGCGTTGGAAATCATACTCATATCACGAAGAAAAAAAGTAACATGTGATGAGTTACATCTAGAATAGTCCTATATTTAGCCCTATAGCCTATTTCTAAAAAACAAGTGAAAGGAATACTATACAGTGACAGAATACATTTCCGTTAAGTTTGCATCATGTGTCTGATTCTTATCGGACTTGTACCCCATTCTGCCCATAGATTCTGCAACTGCAATGCCTTAGCTCACACGCTCGTAACCATATACATCTATGCTCACGACTGGTTGTCGCAAAGTATGACGTGTACAGCTAGTTGCAAGCGTGCACGAGGTCTCGGAGCTAGGGAAAAAAAGAGCCACTGTTTAAAGCTAGACCGGAAGACACGGAAGTGGAAAGATGGCCGCGTCCAGTCTCGCGCTCTCGCTTGCCTCACTGCGCCACTGAGCACTTTTCATAGAAATGAATGGGGACGCCATCTTGGAAGACAAAAGTAGCTTACTCTAGTTATATTAACTAGAGTCACAAATTCACAAACATATTACTGGCGATTTTCAAGTTGGATCGCATATTTGCTGCGGCGAATATGAAAGTATGAAAGTATAGGCTACGTGCGCACTACATTACATCCATTCACAACAAAATAAATGGAGACAAAATAAAACATTTGCAGGCTCGCATGAAGTGGGATTCAATCGCACTAGAGCAAAAACACGTATTACACCAAAGCCCATTGCTGCACACTGCGAGCTATTCTAGCTCATAAAAGATCAGCTAAATCGTTACGTATTTATTAACTACGTTGGCCTTAAGGAAACATCTTGTTTTGGCTTCTTCTAAAACAACTGGTTCCCATAGGCACTGCAGTATCTGCATAAAACAATGTACCGTTAGATATATCAACTCGTTGTAGCACGAGATGGTTCTAGTCTCGCTCCAGGATTTTGAATTAGGTAGATACAGTATACCCTTAGTCAAGCAAGCTGTTCGTTTTTTTGTAGTCTATCAAACGAACCATAGGCTAGGACTAAGCTGGTTAGGTAATAACTGTATTTTATATGATGTGTATACCTGCTGTTGCTAATGTGTTTAATGATTACATGTTTTCTCTATAATTAAGATGAAGAAAACACACTGAGACAGCGTCTGGAGACGAAGAGGGCCCCCATCCCCAAAATAAGGACAGAACCTGCTTCACCCAACAGGAAAGGCAGAGCTGAGGAGGTAAAAATGATGGGCACCATAAGTGCTGCTCATCATCACCAACAATCAAAGGTATCTCAATGTTTGGGGTGGTTGAATAAGTAACCTAGTGCAAAGTAATGTAGTGTTTCCTTTTAAACACTAGGGTGTAAGCCTATAACCAATTGAAGAAAATCCTATTTTGTCATATGGAAAAATAACTTAGCAAAATCATTGCTGCCAAAAGGAAAACCCCACTGTGTGGGGAAAGATCATCTGTTTTGGTAAATAGTTTACTTTCCAATGCTTCTCCTATGCCTAACATACTGGTACTGCACTATCTGATCTACATATTTATATGTCATATGACATATGACTGCCATGTAACTCTAAAGTGTACTGCATAACACAACATACTGAAAACTAGTTGTTTTAGTGATAATGAACCTTCAGGTCTGTTTACTGACTGATCTACCTGTCTAGGATACCTCGGAGAGGGTACCGAAGAAAAAAAAAAAAAAAGTGTGCTGTCTTCGGATGATGAGGTAGGACTATACCCAATGACAGAAGTTTACGTTTAGGAGTTTCATTATGCATTTTATTTCATTTAAACTGTGACTTGTAGGTGTGTATGGCATTGTTGCTTATCTCTCACTTCTTAGCCAGACAAATTTGACACAAGTAGCCCCTAAGCCATGTAATTAATATCTCCAGACATGCATTGAAGTCTCTCCTTCACAATTAGGATTCTGAATGCACAGATGAAGGTGGAGTGGTCCCTCAGAAAATTGATGATGAATTGCTCCAAGGGTACCGTCAATTAAAGAAAAAAAAACAGCAACTGTCAGTGGACCTCAGAGATCTTCAAGAGAAGTAAGTACTTGGAACACAAATAGAGTCAGTACAGTTGTAGCCTTGCATAAATGAAATGCCATGAAAATAACACCTAATGAAATTGGTGGCCAAGCGGCGAAGCCACCTTAAGTGTTTCTACCTTTTTAGGGGCCAAGCAGCGAAGCTGCGAGGCACCTATTGTAATTGGTGGTATTATTATTATTCTTCTTCCGTCATGGGTGTCTATGGCAGCCCCCATAAGCGCTTTGTCGAAAGTTGTGAAATTTGGCACACTCATTGGGGACAGTCCCCTGGTCCAATTCACAAAGTGTCATGTCTCATACCTGGGCACTCTAGCGCCACCAATGGGTCAAAGTTGGACTTGTGTTTACACACGCAACTTTTGAACCGCATGTCCGATTGTCAAAAATGAGGTACCGATGGAGTCCTTGGATCAAGCCGAGTTCAACGCACACCATGGCGTCAATTTCCGGTTATATAGAATTTCCGCAATTTCCGGTTTTATCAAAACCCTTTGAAAGCCTACTCCTCCTACAATTTTTGTCAAATCTTCGTCAAAATTACCAGAGATAATCTTCAGACCAAGCCTCACAAAAGTTATCGAAAAGATTTTTGATCCTCACAACCGTTTGTTCGGTACAGCCAATCAAATTCAGCAGAAAAGCCGCCAAACAGGAAGTGAATATATCAGCAAATCTTTGAGATATCAACGCCAACCTTGGTATGATGACTCGGAACCCTCTTATGAGGATGTCCACACAATTTGGTGTCATGTGATCACTGGGCGTGGCCGCAGGAAGCAAAAATGTGTTTTGGCCAATAACTATTGATTTGTTTGCCTTTATTAAGTGATTCCTTTGTCTCATGATATCTTGGGACATCCCGTGTGTGACACATGATAACTTGTGATAAAAGCCGAATTGATGCGGCCACCATTTTGAATTAATTGAAAAAGGTTTTTTCTCTACTCCTCCTACAATTGTTGTCATATCTTCTTCAAAATTACCAGAGATGATCGTCAGACCAAGCCTCACAAAAGTTATCGAAAATAATTTTGATCATCACAACCGTTTGTCCGTGACAGCCAATCAAATTCAGCAGAAAAGCTGCCAAACAGGAAGTGAAGTCATATCTCAGCAGTTCTTTGATGCAGTGACACCAAATTTGTTACGCCTAATCGGAACCTTATTCTGAGGATGTCCTCCAAAAATGGTGTCATGTGACTACAAGGGGGCGTGGCCGGAAGCATAAACGTGTTTTGGCTAATAACTGTTGAAGTTTTTAGCTTAATAAAGTATTTTCTTTGTCTCTTGATGTCTTCTGAGATCCCAAGCCTGACCTTCGATAATATTTCATAACAACCGAATTGACGCGGCCGCCATTTTGGATTTCATGGAAAAGTGTAAAAACCTTTTTCACGCCCCAATGATTACCAAATTTGGCACAGATTATCTTCAGACCCAGCTGCACAAAAGGTATCAGATGTATTTTCCATTTTCAAAAACGTTTGTTCGGTAGAGCCGATCAAAGGCGGCGGCAAGGCCGCCAAACGAGACGTGAGAGCGTAACTCAGCAACCATTTGTCCGATTGTCACCAAACTTCGGTTCCTTTGTTCCCACGAGGAGCAGAGGAGGCCTGCGGTGTTATACCAGAAAAAAACACTTTGAACACTCGGTACTCTTGAACGCAAACAGATATTTCAACCAAACTTGGTGTGTTGCATGAGTGCAACAGGTTGTTGTGACTTAATTGTTGCACAAGTGCTATGGAGGCCATGTCCTGCTCTGGACTGCTTGGCCCCTCCATTGCTGCTTGCAGCTATATTCTTATTATTATTATTACACATCTTCTTCTGCCATGGGAGTCTATGGCAGCCCCTAGAACCACATGGTCAGAAGTTGTGAAATTTGGCACACTCTTTGGGACCAGTCCCCTCATCAATTTCACCAAGTTTCATGTCTCCCATTCCAACCATCTAGCGCCACCAATGGGTCAAAGTTGAAGGTGTGTTTACACACGTTACCTTTGAAACAAATGCCGCATTTAATAAAATGGTGTCCTGGCAACGTCAATGTCAGAGGTTCAAATCCAGCCAAAGCTGACAAGCTTGTCATGTCTCTGATTCTCTGTTTAGCGAGACTATAAGCCACTGCAAAGGAAGCCAGGTACACCGCTGTCACTAGATGTCGAAAGTTTATTCTGGTTTATCTGACTGACCTGCTTGGCCACCACATTGCTGCTTGCAGCTATATTTGTCATTGAGATTTTTTTTGTTATTTCCAGTGATAATTGTACAAATTATTATATTTTCCTCATCTCTAGGATTCTGGACATGTAGTTATGGTAGTAGTCTTCTTTAGTATTATAGTAGAAACTAAAGATAAACACTAATTTAGTCTTTTTTCCATTTTCATGTAACCCTAGATATGCAGAATTGGTAAAGGAAAAAAAAGAAATACACAATGAGCGTGACCGGTACAAAAGCTACCTACGCTCCATCCAGGGCAATGTCCGAACACTGCTCCAAGGGGAGGTGTTAGAGGGTGAGTAAACATTTAAATTAAGTAATAAAACTGATATAAACTACCACATTATTGTTATTCTCACTACAACACAAGTAAACCAAACATATTACACATTTCACCACACAACATGCATTACCACGTGGGTAAATATGAAATATTTCTATTGGTTCAATTGCCTGCACCACAAAAGAAAATTCTGACAATTTGACTATAGCTAATTACAACACATAAACATTTGAAGAGTTTTGTTGTTTTTTTCAGTATCCGGCAGTGAACCTGTTCAACCCAGCACCTCACAAGCCAGTCAGGAAACAATCGTTCCCTGCCCAGATGGAAAGGTACATTTTATTATTCTGTAGTAATCAACTTTGTTCCTCAGTATCATTGTAGGATGTTAATATTCTCTAAATAATTGTGATTGTATGAAGTTATATTGCAAATGGGATAAACACAAAGACACAGGTGTTCTTGCTTTATGTCGTAATTTTGCTTTACTCTTGTCATAGATCCATATCGGGGATGGAGCATACATATCAGCAGGGATCTGGAGCTTGATCAGAGGAGCAAAAAATGACTCCCGGTTCTGCAAGGACCTTGCTGTAGCCATCTGGGGGTCAGAAGTCCTGCGGAACCGATCCACTGAGGGGAAGGTATGCAATAGGCTCAAAGGCCAAGGAGCTGTTGCCAAACCTCCTCTTACGCCTGAAAAATATCAAGCAGTTAAAGGTTGGTATTTTATTTCTGTGCCCAAACTTTTGCATACAGTTCTATTTACCTGCTCAATTTATACATATTGAGTCCAACGCTCTGTGTCCAACAGTCTTATGTGACATTGTTTCTCTATGTTCTGTATATTTTCAACGACAGACTCATTCAAGAGATGGCTGCAGGAAAAAGGTGTCCCGGAACCAGAGGTGGCCGTTCGCGGCCGTAAAATTGGGCAGTATGTTTCAGAGAAGATCATGGACATTAACAAGTCAATAAAAAAAAATCTAATTTAATACATTTACTTGTTGCTTCTATTTCAATATTATGTTAAATTGCTATAATGAAGGTGTAGGTTGCAGTATAAAAAGATGTGTGTGTGTCTTAGGTCAGTGTGGTATGTATGTATTCACTATAATTCCAGGTTCCACTAGTTGAAATTAGTTTAATCAATTTAAATTCCTATTGGAGTGTTTCAGGCACCATTGTGAACAAAAAAAAACTTTTCCCCCAGATAAAATCAATACAGACCATTTGAGACCAGATAAAACCAATACACACCATTTAAGACCACATAAAACCAATACAGACCATTTAAGACCAATAACCTCAAATGGTCTATGATTTCTTTTTTTTAAACTGGAACAGACCAATACATTCCAGTAGAAACCAGTTAGACACCAGGAGAATGTGTTCCAATTCCCCTATAAAAACCAGTTGAAATTTCTATTGGTTTTAAATGAATTTCTACTGGTGTTCAACTGGATATCTACTGGGATTTTCTACTGGATTTGAACTGGAAATTCCACTAGGGCGAATGTAGCTCTACTAATCACGTATTTGGGATTGTTTCGAGACAATAGCCGCATTTACCACGACATCAAACTCCTTCTGACACCACATAATAAAAATTCATACTAAGAACGTTGCTGCTAACCCAGACAATACGATCAAAATACGCATAACACAACATGGAAACATTCGTTTCCTATGCGATTTCGTGTAGCCTATGGCTGAGTGTTTCTTCGCTATATCTTTTGAAATCAATTCATTTCATAATGTTATATTCTGAACAAATGTAGTGAGCACTACATTACAGCCATTCACGCCATAATAAATGGAAGTTAAGAAAAATAAAAGATTCGAGTGGGATTCGATCCCACGAGCAAAAACACATCCATAATGTAGTCCATTACATTACACCGCACGCCACTGAAGCACATGGAAATTTTAGTAATTCAGTCACGGATTTATTAACTACAGTGGTCTTCAGGCAACATGTTTAGTGCTTCACATAATAAAGGAAATATGATGGCAATACATGTGTTGTGTGTTTGTTAGAAACAAAATACAAATGTATGTATCATAGAAACCTCACAAATATACCTGGATGCTATTCACAAATATATGCGACACTAAGTAGCCTATGTGTTGCGGGTAGAATATTACCACATGTATAGACTACTACTCGGCAGTGTTCGCATTTAAGATGATCGTATTGTCTGGGTTAACAGCGACGATCTAAGTATTGCTTTGCAATATGTGGTGTCATTAAGGGGCTGTGATATCGTGGTTAATATGGCTATTGCCTTGAAACAACCCCGAAATACGTGATGAGTAGCCTTCATTCGGGTAGTGTCTATGGTAACTAGTTGATTCAGAAGAACCAAAACAACATGTTGCCTAAAGCCAACATAATTACATGACTGGGTTACCTTATGCCCATGTGCTTCAGTAGCTTGTGGTGTAATTCAATGGACTGCAGAGATTGACATGTTTTTGCTCGTGGGATCGAATCCCACTCGAATCTTTTATTTTTCTTAACTTCCATTTATTATGGCGTGAATGGCTGTAATGTAGTGCTCACTACATTTGTTCAGAATATAACATTATGAAATGAATTGATTTCAAAAGATATAGCGAAGAAACACTCAGCCATAGGCTACACGAAATCGCATAGGAAACGAATGTTTCCATGTTGTGTTACGCGTATTTTGATCGTATTGTCTGGGTTAGCAGCGACGTTCTTAGTATGAATTTTTATTATGTGGTGTCAGAAGGAGCTTTGATGTCGTGGTAAATGCGGCTATTGTCTCGAAACGATCACAAATACGTGATTATTAGAGCTACATTCGGGTAGTGTCTATGGGAACCAGTTGTTTTAGAAGAAGCCAAAACAAGATGTTTCCTGAAGGCCAACGTAGTTAATAAATACGTAACGATTTAGCTGATCTTTTATGAGCTAGAATAGCTCGCAGTGTGCAGCAATGGGCTTTGGTGTAGTATGTGTTTTTGCTCTAGTGCGATCGAATCCCACTTCATGCGAGCCTGCAAATGTTTTATTTTGTCTCCATTTATTTTGTCGTGAATGGATGTAATGTAGTGCGCACGTAGCCTATACTTTCATACTTTCATATTCGCCGCAGCAAATATGCGATCCGACTTGAAAATCGCCAGTAATATGTTTGTGAATTTGTGACAAATCAGGTGATAGAGGAAGACTGATATGTGAACGCACAGCTGGGGAACCAGTTAGCGTGGAAACCAGTTGGGCTACAACACCGGAAATGAGAACGTTTCTTTTGACATAAAGTTTAGCTGTGGCATTGAATACAGTACTACACACTGCCAGTGGGCGAGCCGAGTCTGACTGAGGCTAACGTCAAAACAAGCCGCGGTGTCACTCAAATTCCAAGTTTTACACAAATCACAAAAATATGCTGACCCGCTGGCTATCTTCGCAATCGCCATATCTTTAAAACACTGCCCTCCTTCTGATTTTTGATGTAGAATTGACCCTGGTACGAAATTAAGAAAATACTCATCAGAGATCGACAACAGCTGACGCAATCGTCAACGGAGGCTGACGGGGCTCTCACGTAGCAAACCAATCAAAGTTTTTACAGCAACCTACATTAAAATCTCACCATCTGGCTGTCTTCACAACAGTCATATCGTCATAACATTGCCCTCCTTCTGTTTTTTGGTGTAGAATTGACCGAACTATAAAATTACGAAAATACTAAACTACTATGCATGGCTGCCGCCTAGGCAGTCTCACGGGCGACCCGCACTCGCTCAAATTACAAAGACTTTCACAACCTAAATAAAAAATCCGAGATGGAAGTTCCACTCGAAATTGCTTTCTCAACAAAACCCAATGGTTGGTAATTTTGGGGGTTGGCATTTTTCACTCATAATCCAAACTCCAATTTGCGTGCTAGAACATCTCTATCACGTTGTATCCATGCGTCGTTGCTAACGTGTGTTGACGTAGTGACGTAGGCTAGCACTGGTACCCTTCGTTGACAGAAGACACTTTTTGCCACAACAACGTTGTAACCTCCTAAACTGTGCAACGGAGTGTAAATAAAAATACAAGCAACTCAATCGCTACCAAGACGAAACTTTTGACACCTAGGTTGTCTATGTAGTCCAAATATTGACTGAGGCTTAGGGGGGCAAAAATAAACTAGAAACGGCTGTTGTGAATTTTTTTTTGAAAGTTATAAGCTGAAGCGCCTGAAAGGTATTATTGAAAGGGGCTGGAGCTGGACGAAGGTATAAAACTACAGAAAAGAGAAGAAAAATGCAAAAAGAGAAATAATTCTGAAGAATTTGAAAATTTAGCAGAAAATGATTTGCTGGAGTTTCAAAAGGCCTGAAATGTATGTTAGAAAGGACCTGCAGCAAGATGAAGGCAGAAAAGTACAGAAAAGAAGAAGAAAAATGCAAAACAATAAGGGCAAAAAATCAGAAAGATGAGCTGCAGGAAAATGTGAAAATTTTGCAGAAAACCAGTTGCTGAAGTCTGGGTTGAACGAATTTGAAGGTAAAAGGACAACACTGGAATGACTTGAACTTGCTGGAAAAACATAGCAACCGTTGGTCATTGGCAACAGACTGGCAACATTTCTAACCTATAATCTAGGTTTCAGGTTCAAGACGGAGGAGAAACTAATCATGTGTGCCTGCACACCCAATCCTGTTCAGACACTTAATTTAAGATGACATCAAAATAATAATTCATAGTGCAGGGTTGCCAATGTTGTCGTTGTCCCTGGTGAGTTTTTTTATACTTAAATAATAAGATCATGCTACATCTAACCAGCGGATCATTTCTTGCAAGTGTGTCAAAGTGGTATTTTTACAGACTGTATTAACACTGTAGGCTTGAATAATAACCAAAGGCGTGAAGCTAGAGAGAGGATGCAATGGAAAATGTCCTACATAAGCTAGATCTACTGCTTCAAATTGAAAACGGAGACCATCTTTTGATTAAAGACAAGTTCCTTAACCTCTGTTGTCAATATCGCCAATAAAAAGTAAATACTCTTCAGTTACGAACCATTTGTTTGTAGCTAGGTAATGAATGATAGTTATTAGACCGTATGTGACCTGGTTTCGCCGTTCTATTAGCAGCCATGATTTACATTTACATTTATGCATTTAGCAGACGCTTTTATCCAAAGCGACTTCCAAGAGAGAGCTTTACAAAAGAGCATAGGTCACTGATCATAACAACGAGATAGCCCCAAACATTGCGAGCAGCCAAAACATGAAGCATACATTGTGAAAAGCAAATAAGTGCCAAGTTTTAATAACCCAATCATCTTACCCTGCCCTCATGACTGGTGATGTTGTCAGTATCAGCATCAACATCTGCACCAGCATTATCATCAGCATTATCATCAGCATCATCACCACCAGGAATGAGATCAGAACCAACCACATCATGAAATCTAACACTGTCCTCGGGTGTTACAACACGTTTGACAGGTAGTTGGTTGTGATTTTTGCTTATGATCCTTAAAAAACAAGACACAAACACAACTGAATATAGAGTTCCTTTAGAGATGTCTGGTCTATAAAGCATTAAAAGAGAAAGACTGATATTTACAGATTTCCGTCTCTGTAGTCCAGGGATTCTTTTTGGGTCATACTTGACCTTTGAGATGTCTCCACAGGCATCTGTATTTAGTGCCTCAAATGCACTGCGTTTTTTAGATTGTCCTTAAATTAGTGCTGTCAAACGATTAAAATATTTAATCGCGATTAATCGCATTAATGGCATAGTTAACTCGAGATTAATCGCACATTTTTATCTATTCTAAATGTCCCTTGATTTCTTTTTGTTCAATTATTTTTTCTAATTTTAATGCTCTTATCAACATGGAAAAGTGGATCGGATTGCTTGGTGCAAATGTTTTTTTAATTGAAAACAACATCAATCGCCTGGCTTTGGCGAGGGGGTGGAGAATTCGCATCAGCTGTGTGCTTGGCCATCAAGTGGTATTTCAGACTGGACGTGCTGCGATGATAGCTCAGTTCACAAAGACAAAACACACAGATCACTTTGGTCTTGTCAATGGAACCATTTGGCAACTTTTTAAAAGTAAACTTTCCATTCAGAATCTTATTGGCATCCATTTCGGCGTCTCCCGCTCGCCATCCACTCAAAACGTAACATTAGCCTACTACTCTTTAGCCGGCTCGCAAGCCCAAACAAGTGAGTGCGGCGTGCCTGTTGTTTTGTTTCCGGTCTAGCTAGATCCGGTGTGGTGTTGTAGTTTTTCTAACATCAGTAGTTGTTGCAACAGCATGTGAAAAAAACTACAACGTTTGCTAGGCCAAAAAGAACATTAATCGCGCGATAAAAAAATTGACAATAATGCAATAATGAAATATAGAGCATTGGTCGATGGGGCCAGGACTGTACACAGCACAGGGCTAGGGGGCAGGGTTTGGGGTTGGTGGCGTGGACCAGCGCTGGATGCAGAGCAGGAGGCTGGGACCAGCGCTGGATTCTGGGCAGGGGTTAGTGGTAGGAGGCTGGGACCAGCACTGGATGCAGAGCAGGGGGCGGGGACCAGCGCTGGATGCAGAGCAGGGGTTAGTGGCAGGAAACCGGGACCAGCACTGGATGCAGAGCAGGAGGCTGGGACCAGCTCTGGATGCAGAGCAGGAGGCTGGGACCAGCGCTGGATGCAGAGCAGGGGTTAGTGGCAGGAAACCGGGACCAGCGCTGGATGCAGAGCAGGAGGCTGGGACCAGTGCTGGATTCTGGGCAGGGGTTAGTGGTAGGAGGCTGGGACCAGCACTGGATGCAGAGCAGGGGGCTGGGACCAGCACTGGATGCAGAGCAGGAGGCTGGGACCAGCGCTGGATTCTGGGCAGGGGTTAGTGGTAGGAGGCTGGGACCAGCGCTGGATGCAGAGCAGGAGGCTGGGACCAGCGCTGGATTCTGGGCAGGGGTTAGTGGTAGGAGGCTGGGACCAGCGCTGGATGCAGAGCAGGGGGCTGGGACCAGCGCTGGATGCAGAGCAGGGGTTAGTGGACAGCAGGAAGCACACTCAGGGTAGCAGGGGTTGTGGACCTGAAAGGCAGACTGATAAATAGCTGTTCTGCTTTGAGATTTGAAGATGGTCTAGTCATAATAAACACTGATATACATTGGATATGTCTAAGCATGTAATACAGATAGATGTTTCTACATGTAACTGAATGCAATAAGGTGACTAACAACGTTATCATCAACCCACTAACTAACAACGTTACAGTAGCTACTAGTAGCATCAAGGAGAACTCTGATGGCCTTATCACTCATTAATTAACAACTTGCAAACAAATTGCAATGCAAAACAACGTCTGACTTCAAAAACGACAACATTCTAGTAATAAAATAAACATATTTTGACAAAATTTGCTACTTAAAGTACCTGTTTTGTTTGATGCCGGTTCATACATTTCAGAATTGAGATTTGCGCGGTTGTATTTTTCTGAATGCCATGGAAACGCTCAAACCAATGAAAATCGATTCACAGAGCCGAAGCAGAGCTCTGAAGTTACACGAAGTCTCTTCATTCGGGTACGTCATTTCCTGATTTTCTATCCAGTGGTGTCCCAAGAACCGGACCACGTTATTCCTCCTCCTTTGGCAGTTTCAAAAACGTTCATGGTGCGTGTCTGTTTGGTTGCCACGGTGATGGCGCAGCTGTGATAGCTAACGAGCTAGGCAGAGAGAAAAACGAACATTTACCTAGCATCCACACCTCAAACAAGTTGACCTAGACGCAAAACTACACGTCCAATCAATAAAATGAGGATATTTTCTGAGACCCAAGACTCTGCCGAAACTAGAGATGTCCTTTATATGTCTGTGCGGTCAGAAATATGTCTCTACGGCAGTTTCGAAATCGTCTTCCTTCTTGATTTCTCTGACGGATTTTACCCACCTCTCCATTGAAGTTAGTGAGAGAATTTGAAAGGCTGCTCTCGCTTCAAGGCTCATAGCTGAAAATCTGTAAATGTGAGCTCTTTAGTAGTTACATTGGCTGAAAGAGGACAATCTTTCCTACATTTTAAGGTATAACTTGTTTCTGTAAGTTAAACTATATGAAAGTTAGAGGAATTTGTTTGACAATTTAGTTGAATATCAGAAAAAGAGCAGGCAGCAGAGTGTGCCACTCTGCTTGCTGCTCATTCATAAAAATCAAGGAGCAAACATTTTAATGTATTTCAAACTGTCATAATTCAAAATTGGCTGAATATTTGAAAAAGCTGAATCATTTGGGAATAGCTGAATGTCTTGTGAATATTTGAAAGGTTGAATGGTGTCTCTAGCTGAAAGTATGCTGAAGTAGTTACGTTTGAAAGAGGAGGAAGCTTTTTTAATGATTTGAAAGGATTTACCATTACTTTTAAAGGGAGAATAATTTGCACAAAAACCTTAATGTTAAAAAGTATAAAAGTGAGAAATGAGAAAAGTCATAGCACACATCTCCTGAAGGAGCTGAACGTTTTGATTCCACAATTGTAGGAATCGGTGAAAGTATGCAGGACTAGTTAAAGGACAAAAAACGGGGGAAGAACTAAGAAGTTGGAAAAACAATAGTGAGAATGCTGAACAGCATTCTCACAGTAAATATATATGTGAGAGAACAAAGGTTGTGCTCTCGCCGAAGGCTTGAGCACACCCAACTATAACTATATAGTAAAGAGCTAAACAATGTACGGAAGAGCTAAACAATGAGATATAAAATAGATGTAAATATAGAATATAAGTACAAGATAAGATACAAAATTATATGAATCGGGCAGTGCATAGTGCACAATTACTTGAGCAAAATAGGTGGTGGATGGACTTATAAATATAGATAAAGTGTTAAATATCAGTGCGAGTCCTTGGCCTTGTTGAAGAGACCAGCAGCGGATGGGAACATTTTTTTCTTATGGCGTGAGGTTTTGGTCCTGATGGACCGCAGCCTTCTGCCGGAGGGGAGTAACTGGAACAGAGTGTCGAGGGTGGGAGGAGTTCTCCACAATCTTCCTCGCTCGCCTCAGGGTCCTCGAGGTGTGCAGGTCCTCGAGGGTAGGCAGATTGCAGCCAATCACCTTCTCAGCAGTGCGGATAATACGCTGCAGTCTGCTCGTCCTTGACAGTGGCAGCAGTGTACCAGATGGTGATGGAGGAGGTGAGGATGGACTCAATGATGGCTGTGTAGAAGTGCACCATCATTGTCTTTGGCAGGTTGAATTTCTTCAGCTGCCATAGGAAGTACTAGCCTGGTCCTTACCAGACTCTCGTACATTTAATTTGTACAGTCTGGGCTCGCTCCATTGACAAGCGTTAACTTCCTTGAAGGCGGGTACTCTGTTGAAGTTTAAAACTATTGGATCTGCCCAGAGCCACTCTGGATCTGCCATAACCAATCGCTAGCGTTCGCCTTAGCCAACTGCTTCACGACTAACGGAGCTAGCTGGAAAATCAAACGAACCCCGTGGGGATCAAAGATTGTTCTTGCTCCGGCTTTAACTTCTGGATATTCGGCAGCGTTGCCACAACGGACCGAATGGCTTCGCTCGCATCTTTCTCTGCCGCCATTACGGAACTACAACACAAACTAGCGCACAACATCAACGTCATCGTTCTCAGCCACTCCCTCTGTTCGCTGATTGGACAGGTAGAAAGTTAACCGGAGACATCTGACTTACGTACCTCAAGCCCAGACACAGTACAGAAGCAAAATCAAAATTGAGCGGAAGTACGTAGAAGGGCAGAGCCAGGCTAAGGAAGTACATCCTCTGTTGAGCTTTCTTGGTGAGGGAGCTGATATTCAGTTCCCACTTGAGGTCCTGGGAGAGGATAGTGCCCAGGAAGCAGAAGGACTCCACTGTGTTGATGGGGGTGAGTGGGGCTGTATTCTGTCCACAACCATTTCCACTGTCTTAACCCTTGTGTTATCTTCGGGTCATTCTGACCCATCAGTCATTGTGACCCACCGTCGTATTGCGACAACTTTACCGCATACAAAAACAAAGTGAGGAATTTTCTTTTAACCATCGGGCTGTCTCAGACCCCCACATTGCAAAGGTTAAAAGAAAATGCTATTTATTTGTTTTTGTATTGGGTAAAATTGGGTAAACACAACGATGGTTCGTTGTGAACCTTTGGGTCATGTGACCCGAAAGCAGCACAAGGGTTAAGAGCATTGAGCTCTAAGTTGTTCTGGCTACACCAGGGGCCTCATGTATAAAAGATTGCGAAGCTTTCATACCAGAAGATGGCGGGCAAAACTTGAAAAGTACCTCCACACAGGAATATTCACATGTATAAAACCTTTCCTTTAAAAATCACAATCAACGTGAGATTGACCACACGTGAACGAGCCACTGACTTCGTCTTGCCTCCTCCCATAAATGAATATGCAGATGGCCTATAAATGCGCTCCTGAGGTCATTTCTTTGTCTGAATTAAAATGGCTAAGACTGACTGTGAGATCGAGGTTCTAACAACAGAGGTGGAAGCGAGAAAATGTGTCCTATTTGGCAGCCTGTCATCAGGTATTAGCAACAAAAGAAAGTCGGCGGAGTGGAAAACTGTTACTATTTGCGCCCTTTCTTGTTTTTAACCTGTAGCACTTTGAGATTTAGCTAAATATAAAGTGCATTACAAATACAAATATAGCTGCAAGCAGCGATGCGGGTTCCTCCGCAAAATGGCAAAATATTATAAACATGTACACTGTAGAAGATCGAGAGTTGGACAACAAGAGAGCAAAACTACTTCATGTTTGGCCAACAACAATAGGCTGGATGGGGATTTGAACTTATGAGCATTAGTCAGTCTCTCTACCCTCTCTGCTACACACCAACTGTTGAGATTTTAAGAATAGAAAGGGCAGAGTATTAGCTTTGGTCAGTTTTGGGACAAAGATTAAGAAACGGTTGACATTTCAATGTAAAATTGCATGAAATTGCGCATGGTACTTCAGAATTATGTCATCTTGAAGCCACTAAGCTTTGAAAAACCATCAGTCAAAATTATATTTGATTTATTGACTCAAAGATATTGAGGCAATGTGGACATTTACATAAATACATCCCTCTCAGACATTTTGTATTGCATTTCTCATTCCATTTCACCCTATATAAAAGACACATCTGCCCGGCCCGCACACTATCCCCATCCATGCTGTTTCCCTCTCTCCTAGCGCAGGTCACGCCAAAGGAGAAATGCTGCAGCAGCCGCATGAGGTTCAGATGTAGTCCAAAAATTGCCTCCCACAATCAAAACATATTAACCACAACTCTGTTTTCAAACTTTCTCTTGCTCGCTTGAAAACCACAGCTATTGACTCTCTTCTTGGGTAGATCTCTTTCCAGAACCCCAGTCAATCCACAATCAAGAATAACCTCGTAGGCAACTTGGCTAGGGCATAGCCCACAATCAGCTCCTTGCAAGTACTGCTTGTGATAGTTGTGCTGCTTGTGACTGAAATCCCTCGCAACCTATTTTCCACAAGTCTTTGCGTTTTTTGACATGCCGCACTGCATGCTGGGTACCCAAGAGTGCTGATGCTAATTATCTAGCTGTGCTCCGACTGCGTGATATGAAGAGAAGCTAGTGATGTGCTAAGGTCTCGGAGTCTCCTGCATTAACAAGTTCTGCCCGATTAGCAAGCTATTTTTACTAATGTTTTGTTAGCGATTGAATGGTAATGCAAGCTAGCTAAAAACAATGTTAGTTAGCTTGGCTAAACTGGTTTTCATAGCAACAGAAATCAACAAATCAGATCAGTCGAACTTTATTCAGAAAGGGGGGATGGCGGGAACATTAAAAGTGTAGGGTACAGTAAAAGTGAAATGGAACGCGTCTTTCTGCCTTGAAGCTGCGTGCGCATCATCATCAAGACATTTACATTTAGTCATTTAGCAGACGCTCTTATCCAGAGCGACTTACAGTAAGTACAGGGACATTCCCCCGAGGCAAGTAGGGTGAAGTGCCTTGCCCAGGGACACAACGTTTTGGCACCGCCGGGAATCGAACCAGCAACCTTATGATTGGTAGCCCGATAACATCCAAGCTAACAATTTCGCCAAATCTGACTGCAGCTTTGTATACCATATGTACTGTGTTATGGTTGTTTGAGTTAAACAACTTGCTAAATGAATTAAATGTCTGTTAAATGTCAAATCCAACTATAAATGGATAAAAGGGAGAGTTCCAATCAAATTTAAACCTAGAGGTTTAAAAGGCTACCTTTGCCTAAACTGACATGCACTAACTCAGAGAACTGAGTTTCAACATCCATTTACACATTTAGGCTCTATTTGTTACTCTACTTTTAAGGCATGTTTAACTTAATGTCTGCACCTCTCTGTCACCAACTGTCTATCAGTCTATCACTTGAACTGGTTTAATCACTTAAGACACTCAAAGTCAGCAGCTTGGCATACTGGGACATGGAAAGGATTAAACATTTAGACTTTCATCAAAGTAAAAAATGCTGCTTTGTCCTTTTTCATCAATGTCCTCAAAAAGGCAGTCTGCAGAGCTACTGTGTCTGTGGGGTGACTGTCTCTGGAGGGCTGGCAGGCAGGGGCAAGCAGGGCCTGCAGGCAGGCAGAGCAGGCCAGCTGGATGAAGCTGTCCTGGGGTCAGGGCTGAAGAGAAGCTGTCCAGCTAGAGAGGGGTAGTCCAGCAAGGGGTCTGTGTTGATCTCAGCATCCTCTGTTGCATCCTCTGTTACACTCAGCATCCTCTGTTGTTGCTCTTAGCATGCTCTGTTGCACTCTGTTGAGCAGGCCTCTGCATGACCTGTAAAAGTGAAGAAAGGGTCCATGTCAGTGGTGAAAAATGAAGCTTTTTCCATCTACACTTGATACAGACTTCAGTTTTGACTGTGAAATGCAGTGGCACTACTTGAACTTGAATCCAAATGTGTTGGAGACCCATGCAAAGTCACTCAAAACACTGGTTCGATTCCAGGCTCTAGCAAGAGTATTTAGCTCTAAACTGGTCAATACCGTATTTCTTCAAATAAACGCTGTGGCGTTTATTAAATAACGTTCATTTTTGGTGCAGCGTTTATTCAAGGGCGCCGTTCATTCGAGGGCGGCGTTTAATTAGTAAGGGTGATCTCGTGAATTGTAGCTGCAGTGCAGCCATAGACAACTTCGTTGCTGGCATTGTGACAAATGAATCATGCTGCTAAAAACGCTGGTTTCATTTACTACCACTGACCTCCTTGTCTATTCTTTGTTTGTCTATGAGTGTGGCACCTCCCTTTCTCATTGGCTATCAATTAGGTGTGCGTTGGTCGTACAATTGTCTCATACAGGTGTTCTACATTGTGTAGAAATCTGAAGCAGCATGTCTAAATGTTCATACACGTTAGCTTTTACACAGAAAGTTATGTACATGTGTAATAAATACTGGGGTTGAATTTAACCAATTAAATAACCGTTTTCAGATTTTTTTGGTGTGGCATTTATTTGTGGCATTTATTACACAACGTTCATTTTTGGTGCAGCGTTTATTCGAGGGTGGCGTTTATACGAAGAAATACGGTATACACATCTGACCAAAGACCAGCTCGACCTTTACCTGTAAACAGTGATTCTGACTGTCAGAGACCTTTAAATAGCTTGACCTAGTGAAATTGGCAAAACTAGCCTAGCTAACGTAGGTCTGTTTCTCAGGGCATATGATCAGTGGCGTTTTTATATGTGAAAGATTGGTGGGTCAAGAACCATTTCAAAATATAGGATACATACCAGTAAAGCTACAAAACTCCCTCTTGCTACTGATGTGTTTATTTAACACATCAACAAACAGCTCCACAAAACACTTTTCTTCCTACCGGAGGAACCCTAATAATAAGAATAAGAATAAGAATACTAACAAAAACAATAGGTTTCCTCCTACCGGAGGGACCCTAATTATTTTTCGGCGGCCATTGTTGTTTTCAACTGGAATCGCCTGATAGCCGTGTTGGAGGCAGCCACGTTCAGTAAGTCATGTCACCTATTTTTACACATTTTAAGCTAGAATCAATGATTGGGTTTGTGAAAGTACACTAGTCTTGAATGATGGTGAAGGTTTGAGCACTCTTAGACCTTTTAGATCGTGAGCTTGAAGTGACTGAAAACCGAACTCCCACTGTGTTTATATTAGTGAATCATTTTGCATCTCGGCGAATTCTATACCAAGATGGAGGGGGGCTAGCCTGGTCCTAACCAGACTCTCGTACATTTCATTTGTACAGAGAGTCTGGCCTCGCTCCATTGACAAGCGTTGACTTCCTTGTAGGCGGGTACTGAAGTTTAAAACTATTGGATCTGCCCAGAGCCACTCTGATCTGCCATAACCAATCCCTAGAGTTCGCCAATTCCTTCACCACTACTGTAACAGAGCTAGCTGCCGTAGCTGCAAAATCAAACTGTTCCCGAACCCCGTGGGGAGGAGGGCCACAACATCATGGCCACCAACCAAACTCAGCAAAACTTGTTCTTGCTCCGGCTTTAGTTTATAGATATTCGGCAGTGTTGCCACAACGGACAGAATGGCTTCGCTCGCATCTTTCTCCGCCGCCATTACGGAACTACAACACAAACTAGCGCACAACATCAACGTCATCATTCTCAGCCACTCCCTCTGTTTGCTGATTCGCCGGTAGAAAATCTTACGTACCTCATGGCCAGACCTAGTACAGAAGCAAAATCAAAATTGAGCGGAAGTACGTAGGAGGGCAGAGCCAGGCTAGAGGGGGGCAGCCTTTAGGAGAAAAAGCTATTCCCCACAGACCTGTCGGCTCAGAATTTTGTTTTGGGTCGTGAAAGTCTTTGTAATAAGCCTATGCGTCAGGGAGACCGCATAGGCTTAGGCGGCAGCCATGTTTTGGTCGCGTCATGTTCATAAGTTCACCATTTTACAGTTCGGTCAATTCTACACCAACCACCAAGTCGAGGAGGGCAGTATAGGAGATGTGTCTGTCAGAGTCAGACTGGCCACTGGCAGTGTGTAAACAATTTTGTATTTCATTCAATTCTACTCCAAAGACGTCAGGGAGGACTGTTTTTTGTAGACAAGAGCCTGTATCTTGGATGTTTCAAGGCGAGCCTGTTTCATTCGTCATATGCATTTCACAGGAAAAACTGAAGTCTGTATCAAGTGTAGATGGAAAAAGCTTCATTTTTCACCACTGGAAATGGACCCTTTCTTCACCTTTACAGGTCATGCAGAGGCCTGCTCAACAGAGTGCAACAGAGCATGCTGAGAGCAACAACAGAGGATGCTGAGTGTAATAGAGGATGCAACAGAGGATGCTGATAGCAACACAGACCCCTTGCTGCACTACCCCTCTCTAGCTGGACAGCTTCTCTTTACATTTACATTTAGTCATTTATCAGACGTTCTTATCCAGAGCGGCTTACAGTAAGTACAGGGACATTCCCCCCGAGGCAAGTAGGGTGAAGTGCCTTGCCCAAGGACACAACGTCATTTGGCATGGCCGGGAATCGAACTGGCAACCTTCAGATTACTAGCTCGACTCCCCCACCGCTCAGCCATCTGACATCCCATCCCATTCTCTTCAGCCCTGCCCCCAAGACAGCTTCATCCAGCTGGCCTGCCCTGCCTGCCTGCCCCTGCCTTGATATCTCAAAAGATCACTGAATTACAGCTGTTTAAACTTCAGACAAATCTTATAATGCTTGCCACAGGACAAATAGCTTACTTTTCTATACAGTAACTGACCACAATGGTTCTCAACACTGAGAATAGCGGCACCCGGGGCACATTCGACTGGCTATCGCAACCAATCAGCTACCTCGGTTCTAGGGCCAATCGGATTCTCACCCTGTCCAATTGCGTCAGGCCGATTGAGCCAATCGGAACACGTACATCTCCAATCTCCGTCACACCGATAGCAACGGCGTCCACGACCCCAGAGACCCCCGCCGAAGATGTGAGATGAGTGACAGAAAGTCGCGTCAGTTCATTCATTGCAGGATACGCTATTTCCAGTTGTTTGCAGTACCGCACCGCAAAGGTAAATACATACATAGCTAATCAAAAAAATAATCAGTTTGACATTTCAATACATGTTATCATTCATCGGGTCAATGACAAGTAATATCACGAATATTAGAGTTTGTAATTTCAGAGTTTGTCATGTACAGTAGCTACAGTAGATTTCCTCAGGTAGTATTGGCTGTCATTTACTTTTTTAAGGGATTACTAATAGGTTACTGTAGCGACAGATGTTATTTAGACTAGCAAAAGCAATATTTAACCTTTTAGATGTCGAGTTCAAAAAGCCACAAAAGTATGGGGGATGGGGAATGGATGTCCCGTTTGAGGCGGTTTGCCAGCTCTGGGGTTTGGCCTGCAGATGCAGGCAACAGGCCAGCCCCAAGACAGAAGAGGTGGTATGACCTCTTTCAAAAGGTATGTAAAATGACCAAAAGATCACTGAAAAAAAATTGATGTATTCTGATGGCCTATAAAAAATTGCCAGAAATACCAGTCACAGTATGGGACCTTGATAAGGATAATGAACAGCAACTTCAGTGTCAATGTCATGTTTAGTCACCAATAGAAGATGATATGTCAAATGCTCCATTTCTATTCGTATTGGGTTGTTTTCTTTAAAAAATGTGTTTGTTTTATTTGGAACAGATTGAGAAGTGCCCGTTGCAGTTACGTGGCCAAAGAATGCTGTTTGGTGGGACACAGCAGTGTACTTGTGGCTTTCATAACCCAAAGGTAATGTGAATGAGACTTCTTGACACCAAAACACTAAAAGAATCACTTTGTGATGTGCTCAGTAATGTGATGTCTGACATGGATCTCTCTGTCCCTAATCCAGCCAACCACTGGACAAACTGTGGCAGAGACCTCTACCTGTGCTGCCCCTCCCCCACTGGGAACGGCCTCTACCTCAGCCTCTGCCTCTGCCCCTCCTCCATTGGGAATGGCCTCAGTCTCTGCCTCTGCCTCAGCCCATATCCCAGCACGGCCCACACTGACTTTGTCCATGGTGACTATTTCAATATTATTATTGTCATACAAGATTTCAAATATGGACAACCACTGATTACATATGATGATGGCAAAATGGAAGAGCATTTCAGGTTTACAATGTATTCCTTTGATAAATGTCTCTAATTGTCACCCACCACAGTTTTCTAAACCACGATTTGGAGGCTCACATGGCACTGCTGCAAAGCCCAATGTGAATGTGGTTAGGAAAGCAAAGGTAAATATGATTATATGTAAATATATATTTATAGGTTAATATGAGCAAACCTAAATCTTAAGAGCTTGATTTGATTCCATTGAGCTCTACTTTTTACAAATGCTTCCCCCCCTCCTTCTCCCAGTCTCTGTCCAGTCCACCCACCATGACAGGAGACACCCAGGCGACTGCCAGCTCACCTACGGCCTCTGTGAGGACCACCCCACCAGGCTTTGGTTCCCCTAAGGCCTCTGTGAGGACCACCCCACCAGGCTTTGGTTCCCCTATGGCCTTTGTGAGGACCACCCCACCAGGCTTTGGTTCCCCTATGGCCTCTGTGAGGACCACCCCACCAGGCTTTGGTTCCCCTATGGCCTCTGTGAGGCCTAGAACACCATCAAGCCCTGCCATGGCTTTTGTGAGGACCGAATCACCGTTCTCAAAGCCCCCATCCACCCCCTACAAAGCCTCCGTGAGGACATCTTCCCGCTCCAGCCCTGCGTCGACCTCTGTGAGGCCCAGCACAGCTTCCAGCCTCAGCACTGTCTCTGAGACCAGCCCTGCAATGGCTGCTGTAAGTGTTGTGTTCTTTGAACTGTTTTTTGTTTTATAGGATGAGGATGTTCTCATATGATTGGGCTATTCTGTTTTTGTAAATATATTTTATTTCTCTTGTTTTGTAACAGGATGTGCATGATGAGGATGAGCTTGCTGCTCCTGGCCCTGCTCCTGGTCCCACGCCTGACTTCTGGCTTCCTGTCAGAATGAAGGAGACAATCCCGGTTCAGGACCAGCGGTGGATTGCGTCTACCCTGTTTCAGTCTGGCAAGCTGCGTTTGAACTTGAAGCTCTGGTATGAGCCACCAGCCTCTGCCCTGATTTACCACCAGGCTCCAACACCGGACCGTTTTTTTGCCCACAGGCTCTTGGTATGGATGCCCTATCACTTGTGGAAAGTGAGGGTGTTCTGCCAAACCTGTGGGAAGCAGCTGACGGGGTATGGTGTGCACAAGAGGGTGCGGAAGGTCCTGGACGTGGACCGGTACTACCTGATGGTGACGGAGACACTCAGGTGCACTGTGTGTCGCCTGACCCATCTGGCAACCAGTCAGGCTGTCCTGGACCAGCTGGACCTGCCTCACAGGAGGAAGTTCAGGATGATCCTGACACGCTTGTGAGTTAAAAATCTACAATCATTTTCTGATAATGCCTGCTGCAGGTCCTTACATAATTGAACAAGTTCTTGAAACTAATCGGTCTTTTCTTCAAGGTATGCTTGTGACATACGGGTCATCCACATGTTGCGGGAACGGACCCTCGGCAACAGCCCGGCGTGCCTGGTGAAACAGCTGCGGGAGAACCATGGGGAGGAGTGGTTGGACCGCCTGGCCGACTACTTGGGGGAGTGTGCGGCCTTTGTTGACCAGCCCAGCCTCTTCCCAGTGACCTGCCAGGAGCCTCCACAGCCACTCGATGTCCCAACCAGCCGGTGGGTGCTGTCGGTGTACGGAAGGGACATCATCAGCCGTATGGACCATATAAAGGCGTCCATCACGTCAACCTTTGGGTCCATTTTAAAAATGGACTCCACCAAGAAGGTAATAAGATGAAGAAAATCCATTGTGGCAATTATGCCACAATGAAAACATGAATCCTCAATGATTTGTATTCTTATAAGCACACATACACACATATCCATGCCTTTGATTAAGACTGTAGTAATAAATACATAAACTTCTGTGTTTAGTTAACAGACTTTCTTTTGAAAGCTCTCATTAAGTAAGTTTTGTCATTTCAGATGACAAAGAAGCTGGCTGGTGCAGCAAAGGGGACTGCATTCTGGGTGACCTCGGTGGGGAACGAGATCGGCCAGGTCCTCGTCAGTGTCCTGACTGCCCAGGAGGGACCGGGGCTGGACCCGATGGTCTCTGGTCTCATTGAGAGGTACACCCAGGCAGGTGCAGCTCCCCCGGTCCTGCTCTATGTGGACTGTGGCTGCTGCTCGGAGGAGGGGGAGACCAAGCTTCAGGCCAGGTTTGGTGGGTGGCCAGACCTGAAGATAAGGCTGGACATCTGGAATTTTATGTGGCGGCTGGCCGTGGGATGCACCACCGATGCCCATGCCCTGTACCCCCTCTTTATGAGCCGCCTGTCTGTGTGCCTCTTTGAGTGGGATGCAGCAGACGTAGGCCTACTGCGCAGGGTGAAGAGGGATCAGCTCAAAAGGGAGGGTGTGCCCTCATCACCAACGACATGGTGGACAAGGCCATCACCAAGGCTGAGCTGTCCCAGTTCTGCAGGCGAAGGACACGTGGAGTGGAAGCCACGGTCCTCCGCATTGAGCAGCTGCTGCAGGAGCTGATGGGGGAGAAGGGGAGAGAGCTGCTGGGGGTTCCGCTGCTGGATCAGCCTAAGATGGAGCACATCTGGCGCACCCAAAAGAGGCACGTGAAGTGCATCCAGGATGTGCCAGGTGTACTCCTGTACACGGAGACAGGCAGTTCCACCAGGGAGGGGATCCAGCTGACTACATACAGGTGTGCAAGAGGCTCCACCTCCCTGGAGTCCTTCCACTGCCACCTGAACAGGTTTATTCCAGGTTGGTGTAGATTTCATCATCTTATCATTATTCTTACTGATGACATTTTATTCAAATAGCCTTGTTCATCATTGTTCACGTTCTCTCTTTTTTTTTAGGAACGAGTGCAAACCTGCTCAACTTCCAGCTGTACCTCCTGGAAGGCCTGAACAGGTGGAACCAAAACCGGGCAGCGGCCTCCATCACCACCAAGCGCATGGCGCTGTTGACGTACGCGGGGGACGTGCTGGAGTCCGTCAACAGCAACAGCCTGAAGGTTTTTGGAAGGAAGTATGTCCTTCATCCCGCCGAGAAAGTACACCGGTAAGTCTCAGGGCAAATATGAATACAAATAATTATGTTGTTGAGAGCTCAGTATTTATGCATTATGGTAAGTTCCATATCTGTTTTTTAATACTAATTAGCATTGCATTGTTGTTCATGTTCAGGAGAGTTGCTTGGGGTGAACTACCTGCTTAGGCAGACAGGGCAGCCCTTGCAAGACATGGACCCCGACTCTGAGGAGACAGACCAGCTGCTGGAGGACCACGCCACAGAGGAGGAACAGGCGGATGAAGGGTTTGAGGATGAAGGACAGGACCTCACTATCGGTAGTGTTTCGGAAGACTTCCCCTCTTCCGCCCTGCCTTCTACCACCCTGCCTGTGGTCCCCACCCTGCCACTCACCTCCTCCACCCTGAGACTCACCTCCTCCACCCTGCCACTCACCTCCTCCACCCTGCCTTCCACCACCCTGCCTGTGGTCCCCACCCTGCCACTCACCTCCTCCACCCTGCCTTCCACCTTGACTGTAACCACCTCTATCCTACCTGTCACCCCCACCACTCTGCCTGTCACCCCCATGCCTGTAGCTACCACCCTGCCTCCCCCCATAACCCAGCCTTGTGTCCCAGGTGCCTCCTTTCAGGTGCCTGAAGAACAGCTGGTATGTTAACTTTTTACTAGAAACTAACTGTCATTCATAGAAACTAACAAGTTCAGTAGATAGGAAAGTGTCTGAATACAAGCGCAATTGATTATTAGGAACAACACACAGTAATTGACAGCAAACAAATAAAACACACAGCAGCAGCAGTCAATATAACAAACCTTTGCCATAAGGTGTTCAGCACTAAATGTCAAATTGTTGAATGTTTCAGGCTGTGGACGAGCATGGCATGCCAGGCATGGATCGGGTGGATAGACTGGCAGAGTGCTTAGTGGAGCTGAGGCATCAGACCAACATGACCCTCCATAACCAGCAGGTCAGCAAGACATGCATTGTACAACAGATAATATATAAACATATATAATATGTTTTCTTTCCTTTTTAGGTCAGCAACATTGTGGGGCTGTGGCAAGACCTGCTGGATTATGACAAGCAGAGGGTGGTGTTTGCTGCGCGGCACCTGGACAGGCTCATCGAGGGGCGGTTCTGCCACAAAAAAAAGGTGGAGTTCACGCCAGGTGCGGAGAGTGTGGAGAGGTGTGCTCTGGGGTCCACTGGTTCGCCTGCTCAGTGGCCAGACTGCTGCCGCCTTGTGGAGGCCATCTTCCACAAGGCGTCCACAAGAGTCCCAGGAAGCAGGGGAAGAGCTGCATGTCCAGGTGGACTCTAATCCTGCAGGACTACCGCAAGGTCCGGCAGCTCATCCTGGGCAATGGGGCCATCATGCAGGGCACCACCCTGCAGCTGGTGGAGGTGAACCAGTCAACCCTCTCCCAGTGGTACAACCGCAGGGTGAAGAAGCAGGATCTGGCTCTGCTGCTGCAGGGCATAAACTTGCCAGGTCCACTGTCTGTGGCTGACGAGCCTCTCCTGCCTGCCAACGTCCGCACTGCTGTTGCTCCACCTCAACCCCAGGGAGCAGCCCACACCTACCACCTGCCGCAGAGCACAGCAGGGCAGGCAAAAACCAAGAGGCGGGCAACATGTGCAGCCCCAGCACCACCTCCAGCGGTCCGACCCAGGCTGGCAGCCCAGAGGCAGCTCTTCCCTGGTCCTTCAGCCGCCCTTGGAGGCCCCACTCCCATCCCTATCATGCCCCGCCCTACCCCCATTGCCCCTCGCCCTACCCATATCGCCCTACTGCCCACCCTACTGTGCTGTTTGTCTCCCGAGCCCCTGGTATGAGGCCACCCTCTGCCCCCTCTCCATTGATGGTCCTCCAAGCCCTGCGTTTTGTACCACCCACCTTCCCCAGCTTCGTCCTGCTCCTGGTCCAGCTCCCCGTGCCTACCAGAGGAGAGTGGAGGCCAACAAATGCTGGAGGTGTGGCCAGAACAGAACGGCAGAGACTGGCCACAGCCAGTATAAGGGGACTGTTTACTGCCCCTCTGCAGAGACTCTTTCCAGAGAGCAGTGGCTGTTAATGCTTAGATTTCCCCTGTGTATATAGTTTTCATTGTGTAAATATTGTAATTTAGCATATCATTTGCCTGTATATATATAGTTTTAATTAGTTGTTGTTGTTGTTCATATTTCTATTTTTACACTAGTGGATAAATGTTTCTAGTTATCAACTATTTGTTGGTCAGTCCGTCGTTATTTCCCAATCACTACTCTTTCTAACCAAATACGGCAAGTCTACAAGAAGTAAGAGCAGCAAAAAGTGATTAACTTTACGCTTGCTTGCACACATTGTTTTAAAATATTTAATATACGGATCATGCAAGTGTTGAAATGGTAAGTGCAGAAACCAAAAAGACAGAGCTTCAGATAAGAGCACACAAGCTCAGAAGCCACAGTTTGAGCGATAGATAGATGGATGGATAGATCTAACTAAAACTAACTAAAAACAGTATTCCTGTGCGGAGTGAATAAAAATAAAGGCAAATAGTGTACAATAGATAACCACGTAAAATATAAATAATGCACTCTCTAGTGAATACAAATGTTTTTCAAATTACACTAAACTAGAATAACAATGTTTTGATAACATACACACTTGGAAACTGGTGGTTTCCAAGTGTCCAAGTGGTTGTTTATTAGAAATAGTCAACGGTGCCGTAGGTGGGACGCGAACCGCGGACCTTTGGTTCCATTCTACATCCTCCCCAAACGATGTAAAATTCGTCATTTCGGGTGTTTTTTCTAATTATCTTAAAATGTAACGGGTTAAAAATGTTTAAACTATGAATGGGGACTTTTGAGTTTCCCCTTTTCTCTCTTTTCTCCCTCTTTCTTCCCTCTTTCCTCCCTTTTTCTTGTGCCCCTTGGGTACCCAGCATGCAGTGCGGTATGTCAAATAGGCAAAGACTTGTGTAAAATAGTGCGGTTACAACAGCTGTGCGAGGGATTTCAGTTGTTGTGTTTGTTCAGTTAGATGTTTGTAATGTTATTGTTTATCAGTTAATATAATCTTGTTGGTCACCCTGATTGTGCATGTTGTGTATTTTAATTTACATTTATGCATTTAGCAGACGCTTTTATCCAAAGCGACTTCCAAGAGAGAGCATTACAAAAGAGCATAGGTCACTGATCATAACAACGAGATAGCCCCAAACATTGCAAGCAGCCAAAACATGAAGTATACATTGTGAAAAACCAAATAAGTGCCAAGGGGAAGAACCATAAGAGCATGCAGTTAAACAAGTTACAATTAAACAACATGAAACTCAAAAAAGTGCAAGAGTGTACCTGTAAAGAAGAAGACAAAAACAACAGTCAACAGTAAAATATTTCACAGCGAGTACAAGAATTTAAAACCGTCACAACTAACCAACAGGAGCAACAAGTCTCTCAATACGAGTCATTGTGATCCTGGAGGAAATAACATCAGGTCCAGCCAAGCATTCCTAAGTGCCGTTGTACTCCCGGAACAAGTGTGTCTTGAGCCTTTTCTTGAAGGTGGGGAGACAGTCAGTGTCCCTGATGGAGGTGGGGAGTTGATTCCACCATTGGGGGGCCAGACAGGAGAAGAGCTTGTGTTGGGACCGGGCGCTCTTGAGCGGTGGGACCACCAGACGGTTGTCAGAAGAAGACCGTAGGTGGCGGGTGGGGGTGTACGGCTGCAGGAGAGACTTGATGTAGTCGGGTGCAGTCCCGTTCACCGCTCGGAAGGTCAGTACCAGAGTCTTGAATCTGATACGGGCCGTGACGGGAAGCCAGTGGAGGGAGATGAGGAGCGGGGTAACATGGGAGCGTCTGGGTAGATTGAAGACCAGACGGGCTGCCGCATTCTGAGTCCTCTGGAGAGGGCGGGTTGCGCATGCTGGGAGACCGGCGAGCAGCGAGTTGCAGTAGTCCAGCTTTGAGAGGACAAGTGCTTGGACTAGCAGCTGGGTGGAATGCTCAGACAGGTATCTCCTGATCTTCCGGATGTTGTAGAGGGTGAATCTACACGACCGGGAGACCGCAGCAATGTGGGCTGTGAGGGAGAGCTCGTCATCCATGGTCACCACGAGGTTCCTGGCAGAGGATGAAGGGGTCACCGTCGCCGATCCCAGGGTGATTGAGAGATCGTGGGAGATGGAGGGTTTGGCCGGGATGATGAGGAGTTCTGTTTTGGCGAGGTTCAGCTGGAGGTGGTGCTCGGTTCATCCAGGCGGAGATGTCTGTGAGGCAGGCCTCGATCCTAGCTGAGATCCCCGGATCAGTCGGGGGGAACGACAGGTACAGCTGCGTGTCGTCAGCAAAGCAGTGGTAGGAGAAGCCATGGGAGGTGATGATTGGTCCAAGCGAGGTGGTGTAGAGGGAGAAGAGGAGCGGTCCAAGGACAGAGCCCTGTGGGACACCAGTGGAGAGCTGGCGGGGGCCTGACACTTTGCCTCCCCAGGAGACCTGGTAGGATCTTCCCGACAGGTAGGATGAGATCCACTGAAGTGCAGTGCCAGTGATGCCCATCTCAGAAAGTCTGGCCAGCAGGATCTGATGGTTAACCGTATCAAATGCTGCAGAAAGGTCCAGCAGAATGATGACGGATGACCTCGACGCCGCTCTGGCAGACTGAAGGGCAGAGGTGACTGACAGGAGGGCAGTTTCAGTGGAGTGACCAGTCTTGAAGCCTGATTGGTTGGGGTCAAGCAGGTTGTTCTGAGAGAGGAAGTTTGACAGTTGGTTAGGTACAGCGCGTTCAATTGTTTTAGAAAAGAAGGGTAGTAGTGATACCGGTCTGTAGTTCTGGAGGACGGCAGGGTTAAGGGAGGGTTTTTTGAGTAGAGGGCTAACTCTGGCCTGTTTGAAGGCAGAGGGGAAAGTGCCGGAAGTAAGAGAAGAGTTAAGGACATGGAGAAGAAAAGTTATGATGGAGGGAGAGATGGTTTGAAAGAGAGGGGATGGGACTGGATCAAGGGGACAGGAGGTGGGGTGATGAGAGAGAATGAGGTCAGAGATCTCTGCCTCGGACAGGGGAGAGAAAGAGTTTAGACATTTAGTTGGGTCAGTCATAGAGGGCGAGTGGGTAGGAAAGGTGGGTTCAGGGAACCGACTGCTAATGTCAGCAACTTTTTTCTCAAAGAAGGAGGAGAAGTCGTCTGCTGTCAGGGTGGAGGGGGAGGGTGGGGGAGGTGGGTTAAGAAGGGTGGAGAAGGTAGAGAAAAGTTTGTGAGGGTTTGAGGCAGAGTTAATTTTGTTCAGGAAGTAGTGGGTTTTAGCATAAGTTATGCAGGCAGAGAAGGATTTGAGGAGGGAGTGATACTATCGAGGTCCAGACCGTCTTTGGACTTGCGCCATCTCCTCTCAGCTGCCCGAAGGATGGACCGTTCTGCACGAATCACACCCGTGAGCCACGGGCAGGAGGGAGAGGATCGCGCAGGCCTGGTTGACAGGGGACAGAGAGTGTCAAGTGATGCAGTTAGTGTGGATAACAGGGTGTTGGAGGCAGTGTCAGTGGGGTGGCACATAAACTCGTCAATGGGAGGGAGGATGTTACAATGGAGGAGAAATGGGAGGGGGATAGGGAGCGGAGGTTGCGGCGGAAAGTTACGAGGGGAGGGGAGGTAGGAGGAGTTGGAGGGAGAGAGACAGAGAATTGGATGAAGGAGTGATCAGAAATGTGTAGTGGGGTTACAGAGGTTAAGTCAGTGATACAGTTACGTGTCAGGATGAGGTCGAGCTGTTTTCCTGCCTTGTGGGTCGCCGGTGTGTTCAGCAGCTTCAGGTCGAAGGATGTCAGAAGAGACTTGAAGTCGACGGCCTGCGTTCCTTCGAGGTGGATGTTGAAGTCCCCAAGGAGTATCAGCGGTGTTCCATCATCCGGGAGGACGCTGAGGAGCATGTCCAGCTCTTCCACAAAGTCGGCTAGCGGCCCTGGTGGGCGGTAGAGGACAACTAACAATGCTTTGATAGGATCAGTTAGCATCACATAATGGTGTTCAAATGATTTGGCAGTAACAGAGAGTGGGGTGGATGTGTATTTAATATGTGGGGAAAGAAGCAAACCTGTCCCACCACCTCGCCCAGTTGAGCGGGGTGAGTGAGAGAACGAGTGGTTGACGGAGAGAGCAGCTGGAGTTGCAGTGTTCTCTGGGCGAATCCATGTCTCTGTCAGCGCAAGGGCGTGAAGAGAAGCATGGGATGCAAACGCCGGGATGAAGTCTGCTTTGTTCACAGCAGACTGGCAGTTCCAGAGCCCAATAGAAAGAGAGAGGGCAGGTGAGGAAGATCTGGATAGGTAGCTAAGATTAGAAGTGGACCGTATATACTTTGTGACATATCTACGTCTACGTCTGCGAGTGGTGTAATGAGCGGTAATGCTGAAGAAACACATGCTAGCTAGGAATATGTTCTAGGTAGAATAGAATACAAATAGGGTGATACCTATCAGAAGAGGTGATCCGCCTCGTCGGCCATCCTCGGTGGACTCCCACAGGTAGACTCCCTGTCTTTGTTCGACCAAGTCTTCGTGCACCGAGGCTGCCAGACGAGGCTGCCTCTGCACTGCTAGCCGCCTTAAATATGCTAAAGGCGCAGCTGACAATGGCCCTAATTATGTAAACAAAGCCAGGGTCTCACTCGGCGGCAAGTACCCTGAAACTCGACCTCTAGCTAGCTACCTATTGACCAATTTAGCTGCTATACCCTTACCCTCTATCCTGGAAACAGCGTTTTAACTCAACACAAATGAATAAAACAAACTCTGGTTACTTACAGTCAAGTTTTTTTCAGCCATCTTGGTTAAAATGTGTCAATTGTGGGAGGCATGTTTTTGGACTACCTCTAAACCTCATGCGGCCGCCGCAGCATTTCTGCCTTAGCATGACCTGCGCTGGGAGAGAGGGAAACAGCATGGATGGAAGTTATGTGTGAGCAGATGTGTCTTTATATTGGGTGAAATGGAATAAGAAATGCAATACAAAATGGCTGAAAGGGTGTATTTATGTAAATGTCCACATTGCCTCAATATCTTTGCGTCAATAAATCTAATATAATTTTGACTGATGGTTTTTCAAACCTTATTGGCTTTGAGATGACATCATTCTGAAGTAGTACCATGGAGTACCGGAGGAACCCTAATTATTATTATTATAGAGCCGTAAATGCTGTGGGTTCGGAGAACCGGACCATGGCAGAAATTATATGTTCTTTGAATAGTCAACGTCATAGACGTATGACAGTAACTGTAGTGGAAACTTTATTTTGTAATGTTCGTTGAGTTTCGGCACTTATCAGTTAGAATTTGCCACGTTAGGGAGCCAGACAAGACTTTGCGGACAGCCCGCACATTCTCACGTCTGCTCAAAAGTTTCTGTGACTGCCCGCACATTTAAGTTCAAGTTCATTATCACTCATAAACAGCATTTATCAGTAATGAAATTCTTTGTGCTCAATGTCTGTTCAACTTAGAGAATTAAAAAAAATAAGACTGGAGAATGGAGAAAAAGGGTAGAAAAAAGAAGAAATATTGTAGTGCAAAAAGATATTTCAAGGACAGTTCAGCATCCTGATGGCATGTGGGTAAAAACTATCCCTGTATCTGCTGGTACGGGACCTTATGCTCTTGTATCGCCTTCCAGAAGGCAGGAGGGAGAAAAGACTGTGGCAGGGATGACTAGGGTCAGAAATGATCTGCTTGGCCTTTCTCCTGCAGCGCTGGCTGTAAAGGTCCTGAATGGATGGTAATGCAGTCCTTGTAATACGCTGTGCAGATTTCACCACTCTTTGTAGTGTCTTCCTGTCCTGGGCAGTGCTGTTGCCAAACCATGTTGTAATGCCACCAGTCAGTATGCTCTCAATGGTGCAGCGGTAAAAATTGGTCGGTATAGTGCAGTCCATGCCAAATTTCCGCAGTCGCCACAGAAAACAAGAGCCATTCTCACGTCAAGTTAATTTTTATACATCACACCGTGTGCGTGAAAACCAGCATACGCAAGCTTTTCGTGCGTACACAAGGTTTATACATGAGACCCCTGGTCACCAGGATGTCAGCTTCCCACCTATAGTCAGAGTCATCCCCACCAGAGATGAGCCCAATGAGGGTGATGTCGTTCGCAAACTTCAGGAGTTTGATGGACGGATGACTGGAGGTGCAGATGTTAGTGAACAGGGAGAACAACATAGATTTTCGTAAAGTTTCATAAAATGTATCTGCTTCTTAATCGGACCCCATTCTGCCAGTTTTCTAACTCTACTGCAATGCTTTAAGCTCACACCCTCGGAACTGGTTGTTGCAAAGAATGACGTATACAGCTAGTTGTGAGCATGTACAAGCCTCGGAGCATAGCGAGCCACTGTTCTGCGCAAGACTGGACAAGCCGGAACTGGAAAGATGGTCTGGTCCATTTCGCGCTCTCGCTTGCCTCACTGCGCCACTGAGCACTTTCCATAGAAATGAATGGGGACACCATCTTTAAAGAGCAGGCTCGTTTGGTCTACTATATATAAGTCTATGGGAGCAAGGGGTGGGGCTCTGGCAATTACCCATGCCTCACATCAAGTGGCTAAATTATCACTTGCGCAGGTAGTACACCTTATTTCCGTGCCCTACCTGACACACCTGGCTTCATATTGGTTCCCCCTAGGCTACAATATAGACTACAATTAACATAGTAAAATATAAAATGACAAAAATGTATCCTAATTTAATATGTTGTTTCATCATCTTGTGGCCGAATTCACAAGCGGCTTACAGAAAAAAATCGACCATATGCCAAAACAATCGCATCCAGTGGATCCCTGCCTTGGTTTGTATCCCACAAAGCGCTTTGTCCTATATCTATACTGTAATTCCATGAGTGTCTGTCTGTGTGGTTTTATAGTGGGATTTTAGGGCAACGAGTGTCCAACAATTATCTTGAGAACCGGGCACAGTTGCAATTTTGCAGGAGTACATTTCAGTACCCACAGACGTGCTACACAGCATTTAGCTGCACTCCACTAAGTTCTTGAACAACTGATCCTACACAACACTGTGAAGTTGAAATGCAAATTTGTATTACTCTGATTAGTTGAAAAGTAAATATTCCTATAAAATGCATCGCTTTCTTTGACAAAAGCAATAAAGACGAGCAGACTCCACAAAATATTTAGAACACCAATACAGTCAGGTGAGCAGGGTTTTCTTTATGGATGAAATGCTGGCTAGCTGTCTAATACAAAGACAATATTTAAAGTGGATACTTTTTGTTCAGTGTAGCTGGAAGGTTATTAACTACAATGCACTTGAACCATTGATCTCACCAGAAACCGTTGTTACCTTACCAGACTCGTGGCTCCGTACCGCAGTAGGGAAAACCTTGTTAATGGTAACTAGCATCCTGCCTGACAACTCCACATTAAACCAGAGAAACAGTGAAAGGACTCCAAAGTAGCCTTTTCTGTGAACCGGGCCTTTATTACTTGTAACAGTATCGTTAACTAAACGGTAACTCAAGCCACGTATCAGCATGTAACCCATATATTACTGTCGGTATGCATTCATTGAAAAGCAAAACCCGCCACTCCCTCCTCGTTAGTGAACTCACACACCACCCGGGCCAAGGTTGCTAAGACAACAGTCAAACAAAACCCTTGTCACATACACAGGAACCTACAAGGCTGCCTCCCATAAAGGGACACCTTTAACACCGTGGAGTTGAAATGCTGTGGAGTGAAATTCTCATTTTCTTATTCTCATGAGTTCAATATGTAGGCTACATTTATAGAAAACAAACTTAAATACATAGGCTACAACATTTAGCCTAATGCATTAAACAATATGTTAAACATATGGCTATATGGTAGTTTGTGATTTCAAATGTTTAGGCATCAGGCAGTAGGCTAAATGTTGTGCCTATGTATTTAAGTTTACAGTAGGCTACAATTGTAAAACAAACCTAAATACATACATCTATCCTCCATTTTCCCAACATTAAAACCATGTTAAAAAGTTAAGCTACTGGATAATGTATTGATTAATAATAGGCTATTTATTTAAAACAAGGTCAAAAAAGTCAATTTAGATGTGTTTAGAGGGTGTCTGTTTTTTTAATCAACGAAGTAAAGGTCTAAAAAAGGACCTTGACCTATGTAGCCTATCGTTCACGTCAATCATGGCGTGTAATTTTATTTTGATTAAGTGGTGGATGAGGGAGCTGTCATTGTACACGGCTTAAAGGGAACGTTCTTTCTGGAAGAAGTCACGTGGCCGTGTGCATTGCTTTTTACCGAGATGGATCGTATGATCCATGTTTTACCTCTTGGGCTGCTTAAGAATAGGGTGCACGCACAATTAGCTTGACTACTTAAATCTGACTTGAATTAGTAGGAGTGGCCTTCATGGAACCGCTTTAGCCACGCTTGACTAATTAAAATAATTCAAGACAGGTTTGGGACTTTTTTGGGACCTTTATGGAACAGGCCTCAGGGGCCTGTTCTTTATACGTCGCTCACTCAGTTAGCTGAATTTGATAATTGACGATTTGTCATGATCTTGGATTGTTCGGAGCTTCGACGCTCATTCTGTATTCGGTTGCGAACCGCTCCAGTGAGAGCTGAAGGTCATGGCCCGATGATGCCAACAGGACCACATCATCTGCAAAAAGCAGCGACCCGATCCTGAGGTCACCAAACCGGACCCCCTCAACGCCCTGGCTGCACCTAGAAATTCTGTCCATATAAGTTATGAACAGAATCGGTGACAAAGGGCAGCCCTGGCGGAGTCCAACCCTCACCGGGAACAAGTTCGACTTACTACCGGCAATGCGGACCAAACTCTGGCACCGGTCGTACAGGGACCGAACAGCCCCGATCAGGGAATCCAGTACCCTGTACTCCCAAAACATACACAAAACATGTGTAGACTGGTTGGGCGAACTCCCATGCACCCTCCAGGACCCTGCCGAGGGTGTAGAGCTGGTCCACAGTTCCACGGCCAGGACGAAAACCACATTGCTCCTCTTGAATCCGAGGTTCGACAATCCGACGGACCCTCCTCTCCAGGACCCCTGAGTAGACTTTCCCAGGGAGGCTGAGGAGTGTGATCCCCCTAAAATTGGAGCACACCCTCCGGTCCCCCTTTTTAAAGAGGGGAACCACCACCCTGGTCTGCCAGTTCAGAGGCACTGTCCCCGATGTCCACGCAATGTTGCAAAGTCGTGTCAACCAAGACAGCCCTACAACATCCAGAGCCTTAAGGAACTCCGGGCGGACCTCATCCACCCCAGGGGCCCTGCCACCGCGGAGCTTTTTAACCACTTTGGTGACCTCAGCCCCAGAGATAGAAGGCCCCCCCCCGATGTCCCCAGACTCTGCCTCCACGTCGGAAAGCGTGTTGGTGGGATTAAGGAGGTCTTCAAAGTATTCCTTCCACCGATCTAGGATGTCCCCCGTCGAGGTCAGCAGCGCACCATCCCCACCATATACAGCGTTGACAGTGCACTGCTTCCCCCTCCTGAGTCGCCGGATGGTGGTCCAGAACCTTTTCTAAGCCGTTCTGATTAAATCTTCAAATTCGGAGTAACCTTCGAGCAAGCTCTTACTCTGTTTGGCTCTGTTGAGGAAAAAAACGGGGCGCTCTTTTTGGCCATGGTTAGCAGCCAATAGCAGCGTTGCTGATCAAGGTTTCTCCTATCGATACATACCCCCTTTTAAACCAACGCATAAACACGCAATTATCCCAGACAACTCAACCACTAATTTTTACAACTGATATTTCTGTATATTTTATATAAAAATGCCTACTTATTATTTATGAAGATTGCATAAATTTAAAAGCATACATTTGTTGCTGCTCATTTACAATTCAAAATATAAAAAGCATTGAAGACAGCGACGCACCACACAAGCTTGAGTAGATGAAGAGTTTAAATACATTATTTAATATGACATTACTTACTGTACACTGCAAGTCTTGAATTACTTAAATGTATGATGCTGGTAATCATTCCTAAGTACCGTTGTACTCCCGGAAAAAGTGTGTGTTTTGCCTTTTCTTGAAGGTGGGGAGACAGTCAGTGTCTCTGATGAAGGTGGGGAGGTGATTCCACCGTTGGGGGGCCAGACAGGAGAAGAGCTTGGGTTGGGAGCGGGCGCTCTTGAGAGGCCAGACGGTTATCAGAAGAAGACCGTAGGGGGCGGGTGGGGGTGTAAGGCTGGAGGAGAGACTTGATGTAGTCGGGTGCAGTCCCATTCACCACTCGGAAGGTCAGTACCAGGGTCTTGAATCTGATACGGGCCATGATGGGAAGCCAATGGAGGGAGATGAGGAGCGGGGTAACATGGGAGCGTCTGGGTAGATTGAAGACCAGGCAGGCGGGTCGCGCATGCTGGGAGACCGGCTGTTATGACCTAGGCGGGTGAAAACATATTTAAAAAGGGGACACAGGAGGCCAGACAGTTGACGTTACAAACTTGGATTTTATTTATGTTAAGACATTCGTTTGTTCGTCTTATTTTCTTAAAACACGCTGTACAAACCCCCCCCCCCCCCCGTGCCCCATAAAGAAAAGAAAGTAACAAAGGAAAGATGGACCTGGTGAGCCGGCTACAAAAGAACAAAACGAAGGTGCGACAACGGGCCAACCCTATACAGGGCCGTAGGAGCCGGAGCCAGCACCTCTCCCGCCCTACACACAAATTAACCCACAACTAAACTAAACAAAGAAATAAACCGAAAACTAAACAGCCGGTCTCACCAGGCCGACCAAAGGAAAACTAAGGCTCACACCGGCTAACCGGCACGATCAGCTGCTGCTCACACCAGCGCTGGAACCGAGTGGCGTCGGAGCGGAAACAAGCGAGAGACTAGACCGCCCTCTTCGGTGGCACCCGTGAGCCTCAAAAGAGAATCGAATCTCTCTTCCTAAAGAAATCAAACAAATGCGAAATATGCCAACAAAAATATAAACGATTACTAAACAATGAATCAAAATATCAAAAAATAAGAAGAATCGGGAAAAAGGTGCACCAGCACCTAACACCGGCGAGCAGCGAGTTGCAGTAGTCCAACTTGGAGAGGACAAGTGCTTGGACTAGCAGCTGGGTGGATTGCTCAGACAGGTATCTCCTGATCTTCCGGATGTTGTAGAGGGTGAATCTACACGACCGGGAGACTGCAGCAATGTGGGCTGTGAGGGAGAGCTTGATATCCATGGTAACCCCGAGGTTCCTGGCAGAGGAAGAAGGGGTCACTGTCGCAGATCCCAGGGTGATTGAGAGGTTGTGGGAGATGCAGGGTTTGGCCGGGATGATGAGAAGTTCAGTTTTGGCGAGGTTCAGCTGGAGGTGGTGCTTGATCATCCAGGCGGAGATGTCTGTGAGGCAGGCCTCGATTCTAGCTGAGATCCCCGGATCAGTCATGGGGAACGACAGGTACAGCTGTGTGTCGCAGTGTAGCAGTGGTAGGAGAAGCCATGGGAGGTGATGATCGGTCCAAGTGAGGTGGTGTACAGGGAGAAGAGGAGGGGTCCAAGGACAGAGCCCTGTGGGACACCAGTGGAGAGCTGGCGGGGGCCTGACACTTTGCCTCCCCAGGAGACCTGGTAGGATCTTCCTGACAGGTAGGATGAGATCCACTGAAGGGCAGTGCCAGAGATTCACATCTCAGAAAGTCTAGCGAGCAGGATCTGATGGTTAACCGTATCAAATGCTGCAGAAAGGTCCAGCAGAATGATGACGGATGATCTTGATGAAGGAATCTTGGGACGAAGCTCCAATACAGTACATAACAGAAAATGTTTCATTCTGCAGAAATTGTGTAAATCTTTTATGTAACAAATAAAAAATGTAATAACACCTCAATTGTTACCTATATCATTTGTATAATATTACAGCTCATCTTTGTTGGTCAAAGGCACAATCTTTACCCGGACAACTGACTTTTGTGCATGGACAAGTGAAACGTAAAAGTTTTCGCTAAACCCGCTACCTGGAATACCCCCCAGGACTGTTTCTGAATTTGTCACAACAACAACAACAGTTAGACACATTTACAATCACAATAGTCTCTAATTGTTCACTCCTTGGACCATGCCCTGACAATACATTTTACAATAAATATGTTAGTAGGACAACTGGATCTATTTGGACATTGAATGTCCCTGTGTGTTTATACTTTTTGACTGGGGAAATGCCTTATAATAAATTTGTTTTATCAATAGTTTTATCCATTCATTCTTTATTTACATTTTATTGATTGACTTTGTATCCATAAAGGGCAGTATTGATAAAGGGACACCTTTAACTGAATCCTGCTCTAATCGAGTCCATATTGTCTCCCGGTCATTTCCAATCCATGCCACTATTGCATTTATTTGTGCAGCCCAATAATATTTTTTAAGGTTCGGTAGACTCAATCCTCCCTTGTCCTTAGGTAGATGAAGGCATTTTCAACCCTGGGTTGACAGAACGTCTCAAACAACAGGGTACAAAAACAGATAGTGTTGACATGCACTTATATCCACAAAAATCATGCTCCTACGGACACATAAGATGTGAGAGGTTACTTTCCTAATTGCAAGTGTCCAGTTCTAATTCCACACTCTATTCCATTGCCGTATACTGTATGACAGGCGACCACCTCTCTAAATAAATGTCCATCCTGAATTGTAATTTTGCTGTTATATTTTCCATACTATTGACAGCTTTGACTCTTTGGGTCCACTGGTCTAGGATGGGGTTTAAGCCAGTTCTTCGTAATCATTTTATGGGCTACTAATACCAGAGCTCTGAGCATATACAATTTGTTTTTTCCCCAACCCTCTTAAATGTGTGTTCCCTAAAATTAATCTCTGTGGTTCAACTAATCATTTCAGCTTTATTTCAGGCACTTGGCCCATATCAAAGAACATCAATAAAAAAATAAAAACATACAGGACAAGAATACAAATACATATACAATAAAAATGATGAGTAGAATTAGCCAGGGTGTTTGAAGATGAGGTTGATGTAATGTCTCCAGAATATGCTGTGATTGAAGGCATCTGAATAACCGGATGATGAGGTTATTTTCAGAGGTGGCGATGCTCTGTATAAATGCGTGTGTTCGTTTTCTTCTCCTGGTTTCAAAAGTGTCTACCCCATATGAGACAAACATTTGCCTGCACTTGCACTCATTCTATAACCGAACAAGATCCTGAAAGCATTGTTATATGCTACGCGTAGTTTGCGAATAGTACCCAAGGTATATTGAGACCACAGCTGGGTACAATACATCGAAGAGCAGTATGCATGTTCAATCCCAATATCTCCCCAATTACTCTCATTACCTCCTTCCAGTATACTTGTGTAGCAGAGAGTCAAACCGCCAACTCAACCCTTTCTGATCCACTCAGTAAGACAGTACAGATCACCAGGACAACTGATTGCATTGTATGACGTCTCATACAAAGCCACTATCTTCTGGATAAGCCTCAAAGGGGCTGATGCCATACCTGGTGTTCCCCTCTCCAAAGGGGGGGGAAGAGCCAGCCAACGGCCCACCTTTCTCAACTTCCCTTACTCCAGAAACTCTGAATTATAAAGGATTTATCCCAAAACAGACATTTAATGGATTTACAAACATCTCTCAAAGACAATACTGCTTGTGGACGCTAGAAGAACTATTGGAATTTGTGTGACAATTTATGCTTTACCTTTAAATGCTGTGTTGATGTAATTTGATGTTTTAATGAAACTTCCTTTCCTGTTATGATAAGTCAGTCAATCTTGATACCAAAATGATTGTACCATACTAACAAAACGATTTCTGAACGTTGTATTGTTATATTTTGAAGTATAAGCATTCCATGGACATTTGAAATATTGACTTCAATCTACGGACCACCTCACACCTATCTTATCTCAGGACAACGCCCAGTCAGGTAAACTGACCAATGAAAAGTTCACCCTCGAAAAGGGATACCTTGCATTTCTTGGATTATAAAAACCCAAGATGAACAATCACACCCCGCTTGTTCGTAGGAATTAAACTGAAGTGTTCGCGTCATTTCTAAACTATTCCTCTCAACCTGCAAATTCACTGAGCGCCCGGAACTTTGACGAAAGATTCCGTTGTTCGTTGGACGATAACGAAACCATTGACTCTACCCTTCTTCAAACCAACCAAAGTAACTGCGATTTGCTATATTTCTTACTTGTGAACATTGGCATATTGTGGTTGAATTTGTTACGTTTGATTCTAGTTGCAAATGACTTAACCTAGCTCTCGTTAGTGTTATCCTGCCAATGCATAGATTGTCCAGTTGTCTCTTGAGGCCTATCTCTCTCTCTCTCTCCTCCCCTTTCCCCTCTCCACTCGCTCTCCCATTGTGTATCCCGCTTCCATAACGGTATAGGATCTACTGTACTGTTTTAGCCAAACTAATCCATAACTTATCTGGTATTTGTTCATTCCGATTACATTTGCTTAAAATAAATCATTGTGTATAATATTCGCGTATCCCTCCCGTTATCTGATCTGCTCTACTTTCATAGAATTCACTACTTAAGATTAGACTGATTATTACGAAGGCTATTATTCAATATTATTAAACAAGGTTTCCTCTATCCCTTAAACAAATAAGAGGTGGTGTCCCGAGAACTAGATGCTTTATCATAAATAAAGTATTGCTAATCTTAAACGTGCATACCCCGCTACATATTGGTGCCCCGTGTGAGGCTTTGAACAGATTGAAATGAGCGATCTATAACGGAGATACAGAAATAAAACCCACCCTCCCACCCTTTTGGTTGAATTAACGCTCCGTTATATTTAACTATTCCCCAGATAGCTACGGTTTTAAACACTGTTTGAATACTGTGCTATGTATTGATTGAATTGGCTTTGTCGTGACAACTGAATATTCGTGTGGTAGCTAACCACGGAAAGCTCGGTTTGAGCGGAGGTACGCGCGTGCGCAGTGACACTGCGACCCGTCTCATTTCATTTTGTGAAACTACAAAGGCAGCGCTTCTAAATGAAGGCATAAGAACCTTTTTAAAGAGTCACAACATTACTATTTTGGTACCATACACGCTTCTAAAAGGTGTATTATAGTAGTGTTGGCTATTTGAGTTGAGTAAAATCAACCAGGCAACTGATAAATTGCCATTGTCTAGTTAGAGGAAGATAACAGACATTGATCAGTCCAAAAGGACTTTGATTTTGAAAGAGACTACGCAGTTCTCTACATTAAGCTATATGCTTCTACCTTGTTAAACAATTGGTAAATTGATTAACCTAGCTTTTTGGAAAAAGCTTCATATTGTTTTGCATAATTCAACATTAGTGTGAACACTCACATTTCTAGAATCAGTAAAGTAACAGTAAAATAATTATTAAGAACCTGCTTATTTAATGACTTTTATTGTTTGCTAAACCGGAAATAGTTACTTTTCGTCAACAACACCTGTAATTTGAATTGCATTCCGCGCACTTAAAAGTGGAAGTGTCAGAATATCGGCGCTGTTGACCATTCTGAACTGTAATTCTATTTACCGCTCATCACAGTATCCAACTTAAACAAGTCACTAAAGAATAATTAAACGTAAAGTGTATTATTTTTAGTTTGCCCACTCTATCTGCGATCAGTCCATAAGGACTTTTGTTTGGAAGTAGCCGAACAAACGCAGCCTGTACTGCCACAATATTGTTAAACTATTCTTAAATTGACAAACTTAGCTTTTCGAAAAGAAGTTTCACTGTTTTGCATTCAATTCGACATTTATGTAAAACCCTTGCTCAATTTAAAGCTACATTATAGATGCGGCTTATCAATTTGGTTCATTATCTGTTTGATTCAACAAGCTAAACCGGCTAACTTAATGTGCTATAGTATTTAAATACATTGTACTTTCCTCAGTCCAGTTTAGGCTAAAACAAACCAAGCTACTCAATCTAAATTCTCTAATCGTTTATAGATAATATAACAAGATTACTGAAATTAAGATTTAATATAGGCCTAAAAATAACTTTATTCGAACCTTTGATCCTGGATGGTGACTTTAATATTGATATTAATTTTTGAATATTAATATCAGTTTTTGATTGTTAATCTTTGAATATTGGTTTCAGATTTTAATATTAATATAAAAAAATAAAATTTAAAAAAAAATTAAAAATACCAAAAGGAAAACCACTACTAAACTAAAGTGCCTATCAACATTATCACAATAGCATTGTGTTAATAACTTCCAGTAGCCGAACCAAACATGTCTCACCTCACGGAAGCTGAGAAACTGATTGCCCACCTATCCAAGAAAGAAAACCCAGGATATGTGGAAACACTGACCGATCTACCTTTCGATACGATCACCAAGAAGACTCAAGAAGTTGTTGCAGAAAATGTGGGCCAAATATTAGACAAACCCCAAATCATCAAATGCATATCCAGCCTCGGTCTAAACTATGCTGCACAACTCAGGTTATCAATTGCAAATGTCAAAACACATTGGAAGCAAGCTCACCAAGATCAAGAAAATGCAAAGAAAGAAAAAGAAAGAGAACGACAAAACCAGGAACAGCTGGAACAGGAAACCAGCGACCTGGCTAAAGAACTGGATAGAGCTAGAAAACTGGCTACGGAACAGGAAACACAGCTAATGGAACAGGAAATAACCCTCAAGGATGCCCTCAAAGAAAAAGAAAAGGAACAAGACCGAAGGGAGATAATGGAACAAGCAACCAGCGACCTGACTGGAGAACTGGCGAAAGCTAGAAAACAGCTAATGGAACTGGAAATAACCCTCAGGGATGCCCTCAAGGCGAAAGAAAAAGAACAAGAAATCCGGGAAACACTGCAACAGGAGAACAAGGAACTGGCTACGGAACTGGGAGACCTAAAAGAAGAAATGCAGGGGGTTCAGAAAAGCAAAGAGGACTCAACCGCCCTCATGGAAAACACAGTGAAGATATTGGATGAAGCTAATGAAAAAGTAGCAGACCACGACCACCTAAAAGAATAAAATCACATTCTCTACACAAAATTCCAACACCTGGACCAGAATCTCTCACACATCACAGCTGAAAGGGAGACAATGAAGAAAGACTTACATGAAACAAAAGTGGAACTACTATCTACCATTCATAAGCTGAACAAGGCAAACGCCACAATCCAGTCCACAGAAGACCCAAACACCGACCAAAGGTGGAGAAGAGACGACAGAGAAGTAGATCTGCACCCAAGAAACCAGAACTCAAGACAGCTGCACTCACCTGAACCACCCCTCCACTCCGAGTATGAAGCAAGAAGACCATATAGGGATACATCCCCTCCCAGCCAATCTCTGTACCAAGCTGACAAGAATCCACAAAGGATGAGGAGAACAGAAGATGTGGAGCAGCCGAGCAGAAGACTGGATGACCAGAAAATGGAGCTACAATTCCAACCTGAACGTCGCGGTCAGACCACAGCCCCAAACAGATGGGATGATGATGAACCCTCAAGCCCAGCCCAACAACAGAATGCAAGAAAATTGCATGTACTGCAATCAGCAGTGTCCCTAGATCTGTTATCAAAAATTAGCAGGAACATAGAAAGGTTTGATCCAGACAATCCCACTCAGAGCATTGAGATGTATCTAGAACAACTGAACTACAATCTGGAACGCCTGCCTACAGCTACAGACGCAGACAAACTGTACCTGTTGAAGAACACCTCTTCCAGCTCAATCAGAGCCCTGCTTGACAGGCAACCTGATGGAGAACGCCACAGCTATGACATGGCTTGCCGGACCCTCAAGGCTTGGCACTCAGAAAGTAAAGGCTCCTGCTGCACTACCGCCCTGCACACAAAACAAAAGGCCAACGAAAACCCAAAGACATTCTATGAGAGGTTCCGGAAAGCCTGCTCTACTTTCATAGAATTCACTACTTAAGATTAGACTGATTATTACGAAGGCTATTATTCAATATTATTAAACAAGGTTTCCTCTATCCCTTAAACAAATAAGAGGTGGTGTCCCGAGAACTAGATGCTTTATCATAAATAAAGTATTGCTAATCTTAAACGTGCATACCCCGCTACACTTGTATTTTTTGGGCAGTCCCAAAAGGTGTGTGAGAAATCCACAATTACTCCACACCCCCTCCAGCAGAGGGGGCTAGACCTCTTGTCATAGCCCTATTACGAAAGGTGTTTTGAAATACCGCATTCTCAACTTCCAGGCAAGTTCCCTCCAATTTGGACTATTTAGGCATTTATACCAAGACACCCAGGACTGTTCCCACTCCTCATCCGGCATAATGGTATTGGCCTCCAGTTCCCATTTATTTCTCACATCTAATGTATTATCTGTCAAATCCAATCGAATTCTGTTGTATAGACGAGATATTATTTTACTTGTGTGCTTTTGATTCTTCACCGCTTTGATCCAATACTGTTCAAAATTAGACGGTGAAATTTTTATTTTGTCCCATTATGTGTCGTCAAAAAGTGACGTATTTGAAAGTACCTAAACAATTCATTAGGTGCAATTCCATATTGGGTTTGAAGTTGTGAAAAATCCCTGATGTCATACCCTCAAATAGTTGGTTTACTGTGGTCAGACCTTTCCCCGCCCATCCAACAAAACCCCTGTCCATTTTTGCCGGTAGGAAGTCACTAATGGAAGCTATATTGGTTGCCCTAGATAAAGATAGCGGCAAGTTCAAAAAATGTCTAATCTTTGTCCAGACCCTTAGGGTATAAGTTACCCATTCATTTTGTATCTTTAATTTTGGCCACACTTTTGCCTCCATAAAGGGAGTGTCGAGATTGATACCTTGGTTACAGAGCTTTGTTCTATTTGTCCCCATTTTGTTTCCATATCAAGCCTAATCCATGAGATCAATATTCGTAATTGTGATGCCCAGTAATAGATTCTTAGATGAGGCAAAGCCAAACCACCCTTCCCTTTAAGTGATTGCAGGACTTTCAGTCGTACCCTGGGCCATTTATTCTGCCAGATGAATTTAGAAATAAGCCTATCCAGGAATTAAAATGTAGATATAGGGACTGTTATAGGAAGAGAGCAAAAGAAAAACAGTAGTCTCGGCAGTACATTCATCCTGATAGGCTCCACCCTGTTTATACAGTAGATTGATCCAGGTTACAAATTCTTTCCCAAAGCCCATTTCTATCAGTGTCCGCCTCAGAAATACCCAGTCGACTCAATCAAATGCCTTCTCAGCGTCCAAGCTGAGAAACATTGATGGTTGTTTGTCTCTTGCCACTATTGCCTGCAGGTTCAGAGCTCTCCTTATGTTATTTGTTCCTTGGCGTCCTAGTATGAATCCTGTTTGATCTGGTTGTATTAATTTATTTAATTCATTACAAAAATGTAGTTCTGGTAGCCATTATATAAATCAAGATTTTATAATCCACACAAAGTAAACTTATTGGGCGATAACTGGTACATTGAAGGGGGTCCTTCCACTCCTTATGACTGTTAACATGGCTTCCGACCATGAATTTGGGGGATCTCTTGATTTGAGTACATAATTATATTTCTGATTCATTTTAAACAAATCTGAAATGGGGAAACTAGCACCCCCTTTTTTTGCCTAAGTCAAAGACGGAATAGACCTATTATAAAGCCTGGAGCACAAAAAGCCACTTTACTACACAAGACCGGACAAGCTGGTATTTCAACATGGCACTGACCGTATCTCGGTTTTGCAAGCCTCAATGTGCCACTGAGCACTTGCCACAGAAACGAATGGATGCCATCTTTAAACAATAACAGAGTTGGTCAAGGGTCTGAATACTTTTGCAAGGCCGTCTGTCTGTTCAGAGTTAAATAATTTATAGTAGATGATCATAAACTATATCATGGTAATGAAAAGAGTGAATATAAAAAGTGATGCATAAACATTTAGATAGTACTTACATGGAGACACATTTAGGGATTCTGAATATTCTATTATGCAAGCCAATTTGACTCATTGTTTGTAACTGCAAAGGTAAGTTGGAAAGGTATTTTTTTAACTATTAATGTGGTTATAGTGTGTTACAATGGCAACAATGAAGTATTCTGTATGTAAACTAAAGTGACAGTCTGGGTTACAGAAATGCTCAGTTTCATCATTCTGTTTTTTTTTTATAATTGCAATTTCCCCATCTTATAAAAGGTGTTAACAGCTGTTTTATCAGTAGTTAAAGATGCTTTATTGTCCATTAGGTTGTACAAGTATGACAGATGGCAGGGACAGACTCTTCTATGATGAGTATATTTAGATAAAATATGAGTTTAGAGCCCTGGGGAACCAAACCCCATGCAAAAATGTATATTGGTGTTTTAGTGTTGTTTACAAATATAGTACAACACAGTCCAATGTGATAATGTATATGGCTCTTATTTACTATTTTTGTTGCTGCAGTTGGCCTGGTGTGATACTGGAGAGGGTAGTTTACCTGATGTAGGCCTACTGAGCGCGCGACGCTAAACTGTGCGTGGCCCTGCGTCGGTTGGTAAAGCGCGCTCATAGGTCTGCCTGAAAGGGAGCAAGAAAGAGCGCGCCTACGAGACTGCGCCTGATGAGTAGGGGGAGAGGTCCAGCTGCAAAAAGGGGGAAAATAGACCGTGACAATGGCAGCATCCAGCATCGCGTAGACTGAACGATTGATAACGGGCGAAGCGGCCCCGCAAAATGGGTGTGTGCCGACCGACTGGCTTAATTATCCTCTGAAAACGAGAGGTTTCAACGGTATGCTGAAGTACTAGCGCGTTTCCTGGAATACGAATCCTTCCGTAATTGAAAATGGAATGGCAGGGGAGAAGAGCACCGTGTTGCCTCAATCCTTGAGAGGCGCGTCCACCTGCTAATACCAGAGGCCCGGACAGCGGCTGATGGCGGATGGGTATCATGCAAGGGACGTGTTTGTATTTCGGAGGAAAGACGCATCTCTGATATTATCAAAGGCGACGGAAACGGATCCCAAAACGACGGGAAAAACGCAGTTTGGGTGCATACGTCGGAGGTAGGCAGCAAGTTCGTGAGGCTATTATGCTATTCAGGGTGCGTTATTCCAGTCAATAGAGAACTGCATTGCTTGCTAGAAAATAGCATTAATTTTGTGCTTTGCGAACGATAATAGCACTAGGCATTTTATTACACTAACATCATTCAAAACCAGCATGGGCTACTACAAGCATGCGAATTAGCCCTCCCTGGGACAGCTGTCGTAGCCCGTTTTCATTCGTCACTACTGCTCCATTGATTACCATATTCCTTACGAAAAATACTCACACATAGGGTAAACCAGCCCGTTTAGCGCTGCGGACATTGGTTCTCATAGTGACATGTGAAGAGATGCCACGCATATTAATCTACATTGTACACTTGTTTAGGAAAGGAAACACAGTTGGTGTTTTTGTATATCTGCAGACAGATGCGGCGCGGTCATCACAAGTCATTCTATCATTTGTATCGTAAACTGTGCAACGGCAAACTGGATGTCTCAGCGCACCAAGAATGCGTTATGAACTATATTAGACTACGTGATTTATAGTGTTGGCCTTTGCCACCCTACGTCAAGGGATTTGTGTTTGCTAGTCTGGTCAAATAATTTTACTTACAGGAGCCTATTTTAAGCAGTTCCTCCACAGTGCATCTACACACTGAGGTCCAAATATATATTTTGATTTATAAATGTTTTTAAATCTCAATGGGGGACTCTTTGGACTTCTCTCGGATGTCACACAAGAAGGTTTTGAACCACAGTCTGGCCCGGTCTGTCTGTGGACTAGCATATGTATCAGTATACAGGCTAGTCAGCAGTTGCTGGCTGGATATCCCATGTCACTGAATAGTTTCAAGCCCAATTTCCATGCCAATAAAGTTAGTCATTAGTCATTACAGCTAACAAATGTTTTTTTTACAATGATTTAGAAATAGGTTATAGCATAATAATAATGTTACTATTAGTTGTAGGATTTGTGTGTGGCCTTTAAACTTCCTGCATTGTGTCATAACTGGTCATAGGACCTTGTCATTTATGCAGCATCATTCCACAGATCCTCTGTAGCAATCTTGCCAATCATTATGCCCTATAATGAAAGACCCTGCATAGATTGAGTCTAAGGCAACCCGCAAGAGGGCTAAAATGACATGTTGACACAAGTGTCGTTATCATGGGCAACGGCACAGTGTGCCATAGTGCCCAAGGCTATGTGATGTGTAGAGCAGAGTGACAGAAGAGTGGGGAGGGAGGAGAGGGTTAGTAAAAGAGAACAATCGAAGTAAAAGAAGAGCGAGAGAGAGGCGAGAGAGGCGAGAAAAAGGAAGAGTGAAAACGGGAGGAAAGTGTCTTCGGTCTGACTCCTCTATCTGTCCTCTGTCTTGACTGAGAAACTAGAGATGCATGAACTGTATGCTGCCATCACATCTAATTACAAGCAATCTTCCTGTTTGCATTACAAATGCAGCATTCTTCATTCAAACTTCCTCTCCATTCTCTTTCCTCCTTTGGATTACTCACAGGCTGTGTATGATATTGATAGACTTGTGTTGAGACCAATAATGTACTGCAATTTCTAGTGTGTAAGCAGTAAAAGTGGGTAATTAAGAAGTAAAACATCCCAGAATGAAATAATGGACTCTTGTTTGACAGGTCTCTGAAACTAAACAGGCACAAGTTATAGTAGCCATAAACACACGGCTTGCAGCTTGTGTTTCTCATCTCTGTCCTGTGTGTGGCTTTGTGTGTTTGTGTCTGTGTGGGTGGGTGGGTGTTTGTGCTTTCCTTAAACCTCTAAAGGGCTAAAATGTAGATTAATGAGATTAAACAACAACAAGATTGTTTACAATAAAGAAAACATTTAAGTGGTAACTAGTGTTGCACGGTATACAGGTATAGCTTTTTAGAAACTACTTTTATGTGCTGAAACAGGCAGTTGAACCTCAGCGATTGAGGCTAGTGTCTTTAAGAAAAGTGGACCTGCGTGTGATGTCACCCAGACCAATCAGAAGGTTGTTGGTTCGATTCCCAGCTGTGCCAAATGACGTTGTGTCCTTGGGCAAGGCACTTCACCCTACTTGCCTCGGGGGAATGTCCCTGTACTTACTGTAAGTCGCTCTGGATAAGAGCGTCTGCTAAAATGACTAAATGTAATGTAAACCCTCTGCTCTGCTGCATGTGGCCTGTGTTCGGCGAATTCAGTTCCCGCTTTCACGCGAAAACATTATGTTTTCTCCTGTTGGTTAGCTATATGTGATTTATACCATCGCGTGTGTTAGCTTAGTACTTTCTATCAGGTAGGCTACATTTCTTGTTGCTTGTTGGTTAATTTGCAATCAAATACAGGCTGTTAGTAGTATAAAATGTTTTTCCCCCCCAGAGGTTTTATTGCTCAATTGTCAGATGTATGCTAATTCTCGTGTTGCCGTTTTCAGTCTCTGAAACACAATGCGTCTAGTGTAACCTACTAATGCCTAGCTCTACAGGAGCATTCTCTTGTTCGGACGGTCGTTTCTGTTTAGAAGTTTATTGTTATTGGGTGTGCTCAAGCCTTCGGCGAGAGCACAACCTTTGTTCTCTCACATATATATTTTTCTTATTATTTTTATTTATTTTCCCACCCCTAAGGATCTGTCAATATTTGGACTACATAGACAACGTCGGTGTCAAAAGTTTCGTCTTGGTAGCGATTGAGTTGCTTGTATTTTTATTTACGTTCCGTTGCATGGTTTAAGTTGAAATTACGTTTTGTGGTAGTCACTGACGTTACTAACGTCACGAAAACATGGGTGACTACCTCTTGCAGAACATTAATTTAGCAGCTCGTTAACTTCTGGGAGATAGCTAGGCTAACTATAGCTTTACTGCAATGCAGCTGCAGAAACGCCACAAGCAAAGAGGCCAGGGTGATAACTATTTACTAATTGTACTTTGTGATATGAAACACAATTGTGAAGTGTATGTACAATACAAGCTGATAGTATTAAGGAAGTACATCTACTTTTGGAAACAGTATTCTACTATAGAGCATTTCAGAATGTTTGTAAAAATAGGCACCAAGATACTTCCGGGTGGCAGAACGCGAGCGGCTTCCACTGACCAGAGAAGAGATCTAGCCGGCTACTGTAAACATAACTACATAGTCAAAAACCAGGGTTGGGAGGATTACTTAAAAAATGTAATCCGATACAATTACAGATTACCTGTTAACAATTGTAATCAGTAACCTAATCCAAGTATCACAATATTTAAGTAATGTAACCTGATTACATACATTCCGTTACTTTTGGATTACTTAAATGCACAGGCAGAGTGGATACCATGGGAGATTGCCTTAGATTTACCACTTCGAATTGAAATTGGAGACGATATTATGCGTAAAGACAAGTTTCTTAATATGTGTTGTCAATATTGTCAATTAAAAGTCTAAACGTTTTACTTACGAAGAATTTGTTTGTGGGAGTGACCTGAGTTATTTCAGGAAAGAATTACGTGTCCGGTTTGGCCGTTTGTGACAGGCAGCTATGACAGTAGTAGCACTGTTTAGCCTCGATTTTAGCAGATTTCTGTGAAACTTGGAAAAACATGGATTCTAGCTAGATTATGTACACTTTAAACTAAATGTACATGCCTTGTTTGGCCAATTTGGTCGATTGTGGAAGAAAGTCGAACGTTTTTTAGTTATGGAGAGGAGTATCCAGCCATAGCGCTAGCTAGCTACTTTTGGAGGAGGGGAATTCCGTTTTTTTTAAATGTTCCACTAATCACTGTAATGGTCATAACTTTTAATCAAAATATGATATTTCTAATCTATCTTCTGTTCTACATTGCCCACAGAAATGTGTATTTTATATGTGTAATCCTGTTTGTAATCCAAATTTTTCCTAAAAGTATCTGTAATCTGATTACGTCTTTGTTTTTGTAACTGTACCGGAATACATTTCCCTTTTTTTTGTATCCCGATTACGTACCGCCGTTAGGGGTGGGCGGTATACCGGTATGAATGCGAATACCGGTATTGCGTTGTGCCATGATATGGATTTTGCCATATCATGGATATCACAATATATTAATAAATGTATTAAGTGTTTCTGTTTGGTATAAAATATAAGTAAGTGATACTGCCTAGCGGGCTAGTTCAAATTTGTATCTTTTACAAAAAAACAATGCAGCATGCGCTGCACGCATTGTCCCAGCCAATGAAAGTCAACAAACAAGCTAGCGCAACTTCGAGGAAGCAAACATTCATATGAGTAAACTGCTTTTGTTGGCAAGTGTAAGCAAGCGTTAATGATGTCTGAAAATAAAGCCAGTGGGGTTGATTTGCCGGACGAATTGGTAAAAAAGTCTTCTGTCGTTTGGAAATGGTTTGGTTTCAAGTTATCCGACATCGACCAACAAACACTACTCTGTAAATTGTGTCGTCGAATTGTGCTAGCCAAAGGTGGAAACACTAGCAATCTTTTTCACCACCTGAAAGCCGTGCATGTGCGCGAAAATGAATCTACCAGAATGTGTTTGACCAATCCAATGCCAAGTTGGTTAGAATTGTGAAATGTTTATTGTAAACCAACAGAATTGAGTATTCAGCCATGTAATAATTGTTTATAGGTAGAGCTAACTCACTACAAATATTTAACAGAGTTTTCTTGCGGTCCCATAAACATAGGCTACTGTTGAACGCGTAGGCTACTGAGAAGTCGCTCTTCCGTGGCAATTAAACACTGCAAAATTTGGAAAACTCATGTGACACACCGGAGTTTCCCAATGCAAATCCGTCCGAGTGCGGTAGATTAGCCGCTGCAGTGCGGATTGCATTGTCATGACATTTTAAGAATAACTAATATATCGTGATATATAGGCTACCGATACCGTCAGTGCTTACGAATTATACCGTGATAAACATTTTAGGCCATATCGCCCAGTCCTAACCGCCGTTACATGTAATCCGTTAATCCCAAACCCTGTCAAAAACATTGTGAAATGTTAAGAAAGAAGAAAATCATACAAAAATACAAATACTTTTTTTTCTCATGAGTACAATTAAAGCCAGAGTGATCAAATTGACAAGGTCAAATTAATACACAAATTACTTAAGTAGTATAAGAGGGTAGATATAAAAATTATTTTGTTAGTGTCAGGCTACAGCCGACGGTGGGTCTCCCTTCCAAGCAATTTACTAGTGGTGCCATCGGCTTTTGCCACCCGGAAGAACGTCTATTATTGTTGTGACGTCATGGTGAATAGGTCTATTTCACTGAAGCATTAGCATCATGACATTAACCTCTGTTGCCCGGGCAACACATACTACAGCGGTCTATGATGCATCTTTTTTCAATCGTTAAAATAAACATTCCTCACAAATACATTTTCGTTGTAGGATTTATTATGACATTATATTACAAGTAAACGATTTGTTGGTGAAATTATCATTACATGTGGTTTCAAACCAGTGTAGCTCACTGCCACGCTGTAGCCTACGCGAGACACACTAGTAGCTAACAAAAACATCTCCACACAGCTGTTTAGGAAGTCAAACGGCGACAGAACATGTTCGGCACTCCCCATACTTAAATTAAAAGTATTTCAATAGGTGAAACTATCTGACTACTAACCTGAACTTCATTGCCACAGCCTAAACTTTGTCAATCTGTTCATGAAAATAATTAATTTCAGCCTAAACGGTACAACGGAACATTAGAGCTAAATCGAATTCAACCAACGCAATCGCTACCAAGACGAACACAGCAGTAGTCTAGTAGCCTACTGTACTGTAGTAGTACAATTTACCAGGGCAGCTTCTCCACACAGGGCTATATCACATTTTCCGTTGTTACTGACAATGATCGCTACCAGTGAGCTTTTTATGAATGAGGGATTTTCCACTAAATAAATGTCAAGCTTATTTACGTTTTTGGGGGCATATTTTCAGTTAGCAGATGGTACTGTTTGAATCGTGATTTCATCTGAGATAGGTACTGCCGGTAACCTCGTTGGTAGAATAATCTTCAAAGGGGGTTCTTTATTAATGAATGAATGCAATATGAGTAGGCTAAATGCCTGAAAATATCACGAGAAGGGAAAAACTTAAAAGGACGTTTAAGTCATAGAGATTAGGTCAATATTTACACCGGTCTGCCAAATGTATTCGTTTTGATCCAACTATGAGGCTGCTGATCACCATTCCTTCTTGCAGGGGAAATGAGAAGACAACTATTTCATTCTACACTTCACTCTTAGTATTTTGAGTTATAAATGAGCAGCAAAAAAATTATGCTTTTAAATCTATGTAATCTTTATAAATAATAAGTATGCATTTTTATATAAATATACTGAAATATCAGTTGTAAAATGTCATTAAAAAACGGACCCCTTTGCAACCGACGCAAGCAAGCACACCCTACAATTTCCCCGGAAATTGTACCCTCTCTAGTTAATATTATTATTGTGTGTGTGTTGCCTTTTTAACAACCGTAAGTTTTTTTGCAGGCACAAAACTAGCATATTGTACTGTACAATAAGCAGGCTAGTTAGTGTTATTTCGGCTACTCATCTCAGTTAAGCACCAATATTTACTCCTAAGAAACGCACCTATAAAAGTTGTTATAAATCATTATTTTACGGTCATCATTCTGTATAACAAGTTTAATCTTTACATCTCTTACACTGAGAGCACGGGGGTTCAGGGTTTCAACCACCTGGTCGAACCATTTTATTTATGCTTATTTCTATACACATTGTAAAAAGTTCCAATTGAAAATAAAATTCTAAACCATTGTCAAATACTCAATTTCAATTAGTATTAGTATACACTAGGTATCAGTACCTAAGTCCAAATTTTGGTATTGTGACAACACTACTAGTGGTAACACATGACAACATTAGGATATGATAACTCAATGTGTTCTCATTAGGTTTTCGTTCCAGTGTATGGAGCCTGTACTGTATGTTAAACCAGAGAAAACTGTTCTCTCTTTGCGAGAGGAAAGACATTGTGACTACTTTAACCTGCTCTTAGGGACAGTATCATTATGTGGAGTTGGCTGTGCTCCCCCAAAGGCTTTCACTAGGCCTAGTCAGGCTGAATAGCTGTGACTAAAGATCCCCCCCCCCCCACACACACACACACACTTGCTACGAGAGGTGTAATTAAACTAGAGGTTAGACCAGGAGAGAGCTCTAAGCTCTGATTGCTTTTCATGGCTGCTAGGAGAGAGAGCTGAAGTATGTTGTTGGCAACTGAAGCTTTGCACTGTCTGTGCTCTGCTGTACTCCACTGTCTTCTGCTCTGCTGTGTTCTGATCTTTGTCTCTGCTGTGCACTAATCTATCTTTGGTGTGTTGTGCTGTACTGTGCTTTGTTCAAATTCAATCACACACGTACAGTACAAACACGGCTTAGACTGAAGGCCGAATTATACTTCTCCAACTCCGTTACGGACAGACGGACGGACGGAGTCGGACGGATTGGTTGAATTTATAGTACTCCGAAGGCTGCGGGTGCTGAAAACAATTCACCGCCAGAAGAGTAGGTGGCGCTGCACTGCGATGCTAGCTAGGTTATCGAAAAGTCGGAGCAAATGTACAAATTAGCACATTTTCAGCAACTACACTGCCCATTTCTCGTCACATTTGAATTCAGATGCTGATTCACATGTACTGTTTAGCTGAAATATGAATTGTAAAAACTTACAGCAATGGCGGTCAAAGGATTCTGTTCGTCCTGTTTATCACGGCAACCCCGCCCCTGACGCAAGCGGTTCTTAATACGGACCAATCACAGCCAAGAGGTATCCGTAAAATAACGGACGGACGGATAGTCAGGAAAATCAGGAGGTGTACGTAGAGCTCTCCGAGGGGCTCGGAGAGGGAGTTCCTCGTCGGAGAGGCGTTCCCTGTGTCCGTCTCCGTAAAAACAGAAGTATAAATCGGCCTTGAGACATGCAGAAGAACTTACAGCTGGCAGGCGAACTGTACTAATCTACTTAAATAATTCCAAATTTTTGAAATTATGTCAGTATAAGAGCAGAGCCAAAACGGCTAAAGTGCAGTCTGGTAATTAATTAAAAACAGCCCAATCAAAAACACATTAGGGAGCTGCACATGGATTGGAGACAAAGCTCTCATGGATTGGGGGATGGAAGTATTTGTGATTGGCTGTGGCTAGAGTTGTGTGAGTAGTAATTCTTCAGTAATTCTGTGTGTGCCCCCCCTCGTCTCCTCCTCCTAATTTAGCCTACTGCCCTAGTCTCCTCTCTTTACTTTCTTCTTGTAGTATACACTACTAGTTGCCGAAAATAGGCTGACAAATTCAAGACCAGATGAGGCTGGATGGCCGTATTTGGCTCTAATTGGTTTCTCACAGTGTGATCCCCTGTAGCTGTGGTATGACCATCAAACCCATGGCTCTGCTCTAAAGTGACTTGATACCACATCACAGATCCACTGTCCTTCAACAGTTGTCTAAATGTGTCTGTGTAGGTTTGAGAACAATGGATTTGCCTGTGTGTGTGATCAATGGGTTTGTGGTTGTATACAGTATGTGTACACTGTTACTTCTGTCAGTGTGTTTTAATGAGTAACTCCTTCATAAGACTTATGATTCTGTGGGGAGGGGGAAAAGCAGAGGGGGCGAGAGGGCAGAGAGAGAGCAATCAGTGAAGACAACACAGAGGGAGGGAGGGAAAAAAAGGATTAGGTATAGGCAGAGCAAAACAGAACTGGAGAGGGTACAATTTCTCGGGAAATTGTGAGATGTGCTTGCGTCGGTTGCCGATTGGTCCGTTTTGTTACTGAAATTGAACTGGTATTTCTGTGTATTTTAAATAATACTAGGCCTATGATAATTATTATTTATGGCATAGATTTAAAAAAGCATACATTTGTTGCTGCTCATTTACATTTAAGTGTAAAATGAAACAGGGTTCTCTTTTCATTTCCCTTAGTGCAAGAGGGAATGGTGATAGGCTATGTTGCAGCCTCACATAGTTGAAACAGTTGCATCAGAACGAAGAAATTGGGCAATCCTTTGTAAAAATGGTCCTAACCGATATCTAACAACGTTGTCACTGGCAGTATCTCAGCTGGAATCCCTATTGAAACATTACCTATCTTCAAACTGAAAATATGCCCAAAAAACGTAAATAAGCTTGTAATGTATTTTTTTTTTACTGGCTAATATAACAAGTTTACTGGAAGCGATTATTGTCAGTAACAACGTCCATGAAAATTCGGGGCTCATGTAAGCTGCTATCCGTGTCGTAAATAGGGAAAAGCGCATTCAACTTTGTCAGCTTCCCTAATACTCCCTCTATATCAGCCTCTCTCAATCCTGGTCATTGATCCTGGTCCTTGGGCCTACTGTAGCCCTGCATGTTTTTAGGTGTTTATCTGCTCCAAATGACTGGGTTGTCAAAACCAAAGTTAGGAGCAAGATACCACAAATAAGGGTGTCCTGCACCTCCCCCCACCTCAATGAAGATCGGTCACTGCTGCTGTTGCTAGCCAATTTTCACTGAGGGGATTGTTTGAATGCCCCGGAATCTTATTTTTCTTTTCTTTATGTATATTTGAAACCCCACATTTGTAGATATAGGCCTACGTTTCAACTAGAAGGAAACTGATTATGAGGTTGATTGGATTAAATGAGCGAAAACGAGGCACCATTCTCCCTCATCTGTCCATATTTCTTTAGTGTAGACTGGAGAGAAATGCCCATGGCAAGCTAACTAGCTAGATAGAGCGAAGGGCAGTTTATAACTCTCGAATGTAGCTTTAAAACATGGGCATTCGTCAGGCATAAGCTCAAATATCTAAAAACAAAAGTCCCAACTGGAAAATATTAGCTGTTTTCACTGCCTGTAGAGGAGACCTTCCTGAATAGATTGGCATACAGTTTAGGCGGTGGCATTGAAGTTCAGGTTGGTAGTCATATTGTTTCACCAATTGAAAAACAAGTGTGTGGTGCCAAAAATGTACTGTCGCCCTTTGGCTTCCTAAACAGCGGTGGAATCAAAAGAAAATCTTACCAGTGTCACGTGCAGCGTTACAGTGAACTACACATACAGGTATATAATGATTATTTCACCAACGAATCGTTGACTACAGTAATGTCATAGTAAATCCTAAAACAAATATTTATTTGTGAGGCATGTTTATTATTTTTACGATAGAAAACAGACCGCTCTTGTATGTGTTGTCCACTAATGCAGTGTTTACTCTATGTTGATTTTTATCTTATTGAGGGGTTGCTCAATAAGATTAGCAATACTTAATTTATAATAAAGTATATAATTCTGGGGGGCACCACCTCATTTGTTTAAAGGGACTGAGAAAACCTTATTTAACCTTATTTAATAATAGCCTTCGTAATATTCAGTCTAATCTTAAAGTAATGAATTCTATGAAAGTAGAGCAGATCAGATAACTTGAGGGATAATGCGAGTATTATACACAATGATTTATTTAAGAAAATTTAATTACAATGAACAAATACCAGAGAAGTTATGGGTTAGTTTTGAGTGGAACAGTACAGTAGGTCCTATACTATAATGAGAGCAGAATACACAATGGAAGGTGGAGAGCGTGTGGAAAGGGGGAAAGGAGAGAGACCCAGCTAACAAAATGACGTCCCCAGGACATCCCCGAAAGTTATCAGGACGTCGCAAGGGAACGTCCCCATTACGTCTTTTAGTAGGGTTCCCTAAAGGTCCCGGGGACGTCCATGTAACGTCCTCATAACATTTAGGGGACGTCCCCAGATTTGGTAGCAGAGGTTATGCTGGGGACTTTCACATACCAAATGCAGGATCAATTTCTCAACCTTAATTTATTGTCACATTTATGCATTTAATGTATTTTTAAAATTTTATACAAAGTATATAATGCATATTACTAGTAAAATGTAGCCTATAGTGCAAAACTAAACTGAATGTGTTCACTTAAACTCAATAATTTAATTTAACTTCTTTATTTAAAATAAATCAACTTAAAGTATAACAGGCTGCTGCTAAGTATTGTGTATTGTAACTTATTATGTATATGCTTAAAGAAGAAAAAACAGAATTTAAAGTATAAACAAACACTTTATTGTAATGGATTTTAAAAGCCTGAATTAATTTACTTATATTTCAATTGTCATTTAATGTGTCGTTTAATTGTGTGTTATAATGTAATGCATTAGTATGTTAACATGAATGTTATCTTATTGCCTCTTATAGCCTACTTAAAAAAAAAAAATCACGCAATAACGGATTTCCATATTCTGCTTAATCAACATCAATCAACTGTTGCATCAACATTAACACAATCAATACAAAATCGGTCGCATGGCAATAGCAAAATGCATTACAATGTTGCTATACATTTGCACCAATCCACCCCCTTCAATTGACTGATCCATACGTATGTATGAATGAGTGTATATAATATGTGTACTGTATACTGTTTATTTCCTCCAGGAACACAATGACACGTACTGAGGGACTTGTTGGTTAGTTGTAACTTGTTGGTTAGTTGAAACTGAGTTAACTACTTGTACTCGCTGTAAATTACACTCTTGCACTTTTGAGGTTCATGTTGTTTAATTTGTAACTTGTTTAACTACTTGCGCTTAGGTTTCTTCCCATTGGCACTTGGTTGCTTATCACAATGTATTCTTCATGTTTTGGTTTCCCGCAATGTTTTTTGGGGCTATCTCGTTGTTTATGATCATTGACCTATGCACTTTTGTAAAGCTCTCTCTTGGAAGTTGCTTTGGATAAAAGCGTCTGCTAAATTAATAAATGTAAATGTATATACCTGGTTAGTTGATCTGTGGTGGGGAGCATGTTTCAGCGTAATCACAATGGCCTGTCCACCTTCTGGCAGTCCACATTGGAAAAGGAATGGCTGCAGGCACCTAAGCAAAAATATTAATAGTAATGGTGGGACAAGTGTTGGGCAATCTCCATTACCGCCCAAGGAGGTTATGTTTTCAGTGTGGTTTGTTTGTCTGTATTTGTCAGCAGAGTTATGGAAAAACTATATTACAGTGCATTATATAAAGCACTGTAGCCTACAGTGAATGTTTACATTTACAGGGACATTCCCCCCGGGACATTCCCCCCGAGGCAAGTACATTTAGTAGGGTGAAGTGCCTTGCCCAAAGACACAACATAATTTGGCATGGCCGGGAATCGAACTGGCAACCTTCAGATTACTAGCCCGACTCAGCCACCTGAATGTTTAGCATACATAAATGTAGAGTGAAACAGTGGTACAAAATGTACCATTGCACAGTATCAACCGCCCCTCCCCACACAAACACACACACTGGAGATCATAATGTTAAGCGGTTTTGAAGATAAAAAAGTGCTGAGGAAAGTGCACCATTTGAATGTGCTGCAATATATTTGTTGTTGAAGGCTATATAATATACGTGTGTGTGTGTGAGATTTAACTTACATATGACCACATGATAAATTAATAATTGATTGAAGGGTCTCTTCCCCTTTCTCCCCTTCAAACTAAAGCTCTTCGATAAATCATTAGTCCCGATTTTTCTTAGGATTCTTCTGACACCATCTCCAATATTGTTGCCTCCAAGAAGGCTCAGGTATTGAATATAAATAAATAAATAAAAAAATCACATCAAAATCATTTAATTTCAAACAACATAATTGACACACATTTAACAGGTTGTATATGTTCTGTTAAAGAATGTGTCACATCAATATAAAGATAAAAATAAACTTCATTGTATGTATATTTTCTAATCTTTGAATCTTTAAAAAACAAGTCTATTACCTGCTGTGGCAATTCAGATATGTGTATTTCTGCCATGACTTTCAATACGATGTTCGTGAATGTTTGTCCGACGTAGCAACAGTAACTAAGAGGGTCGGGGCTAAGCGATAGGTCACAATCCAAATATCATGCATGTCTGAGTCTCCGTAACCATGACAACAATGACGTTAAGTGGCAGCCAACTGTCATTCTGATATACTTTTATGTCGGAGGCCAAGATGGCGGCGATATAGGTGGGTGTGCGTTTTTTCACTCTCTGTCAGGTAACTCGGTGGGTTTGAGTTTAACTAACCGATGCAACTTTAAATACTACTAGAAGGCAACACAGATAAGTGACAACATACTCACGGACCCGAATGGCCAAAAGGAAAGGCAAAAAGACTTTGAGACTGGAGAAAACTGACGCCGCTAACGTTACTCCAAACTTGCTACACATGGATGAAGCTAGCAACAACCCATTTGCCATGCTGGATGTGGATGAAAGCGGACAAGAAAAAGATGAGGTGGTATGAGGCAAGATGGTATGAGGCAAGTCCAGACGCACAATTTGATTCTGAGTCCCTTGTGACTCCACTTCCAGATACTCTGTTAAAACCTCCAACAAAAAAGGCAAACTGCGACAACGGAGAGACTGCTGGTATTCTAGAAGCCATCCTTGTGTTATCTGAGAAACATGAAGAGACTTTTCGGAAAATCTCTGCTATACAAAAAACGACGGAGTCAACTTCAAAACAGATGGAAAAGCTAACCTCGACCGTTCAGCAGCTCACTCTGGATGTTAAACAACAGAAACAAACACTAGAAGGCATGAAAAAAGAGATAAATATATTGCAAGCAGAAAATAATACTCTGAAGGCAAACATCGCTGACTGTCAGAGTTACAGCCGAAGGTGGTCCCTGAAGGTTCACGGAGTGAGGGAGGAAGATAGAGAAAATATCAGTACCTGATTCTTTGTATACTGCAATTGCTAAATAAAAATAAATAAAAAAGATATACTTTTATGTCTTGCAAAACTCTTGGTTCATTGTAGCTAACTGTCAAAAAGTAGCTAGCTACTCTAGAGCTACTAGACTAGAGCTGTAGCCTTCAACTGTCCAAAAGTAGCCCTCAATTGTCCGCTGTTTTGTATTTTCTGTATCCTTAACTTGTTATACAAATTAAGACAATACGACTTCTCAATTTAGCCGACTTCGCCTTCACAGTTAGAGCTAAACTACAGTAACTCTAATAGTAACTCTTCCTGAAAGGAAGTTATAATCAAACATCAATTAAAATAACATTCTAAACAAATAGAAAAGCACACATTATAACACATCAACTACTGTCATATAAGTGTCCATGAATTATGTAGTCCTTGGGGAATATTTTATGAATCCAAGAAAAGTTAGTTCTTCCTCAGAATCCTTTGTCTCCATACGGCAGGGGTCACTAATTGGCGGACCACAGTCCGGGTCCGGACCCAGGCGGTTCCCTATCCGGACCCGGACCTATAACCAATATATTATTATGGAATTAATTCATTTTGACGGAACGTTTCCATTTTAACCGGCACATCTTTTTGTTCCAACTAAATGTGGTTTCTATCTTACTTGTCCAATACAAAGGTCCAATCAGGAGCTTTAATAACTGTAATCACCATGACAACTCACTCACTGAAAGTTGGCCGCAACCTCTGTGGGTCAGGTTGTGTGTGTCATTCGCAACAACGAATGCTAATCGATTTGCTAACAGTACCTGTTTCTTCCTTAGCGAAAAACATGGCGTGCTCTAAACCCGGCGAAAAGTTGATTCCAAAAAGACCTAATTTCAGACAAGTATGCATTTGTGATGCCGGTGGGGAGCACAAAACCGATGTGTTTAATGAGACGGTTGCCGTTGTCAATAGTGGTAGCTAATGTGAAAGGTCACTATCATGGCCGTGGGAACTAGGAGTGCTGTAGCACCCCCTGACAGCACGAGAATTTCCAATGATATGACTTGAAAATTCACCACCGCGGCACAGCCCAGCCCCGCAGTAGCGGACTGGCCATCGGGAGCACCGGGAGAAGAATAACAATGGGAAACCAGGCTAAGAAACGTAAGGGTGGGGCTGAAAAATTAAGAGACAAAAAGACATCACCTTCACTAGACAAGGTTTTACCAATTGAAAAACGGCTATGTTCATATTACATAAAGCTCAACAAACTATTTTGCGCTCAAATAAAGGCAAAAAAAATTGTCTCGCACGCTACGCGCGCTCGCATTAAGTATCCTAGCGTTCTCACAAACTAGCATCACATCAAACATAGAATGTGCATGACCTATTTTTACTCCCAGTCCGTCCCTACCGCCCCGCAACATTATTATTATTTTTATTTATTTGACTTTTATTTATCCAGGTAAAATCAATTGAGAACCAATTCTCATTTACAATGATGACCTGTCCAGGAGGCAAACACAGTCCTCACAAGTGACACAACAACACAGATACGAAACAGTATGACAAACACATACTGTAAAGGCAAAAACACACATGAATAAACACTATACACCAAAATAAACAATACAATAAAAAATAAATAAATAGATAAAAAGAAAAGGCAGATTACTGGATTTTCTTTATAAAAATGAGAGCGAGAGAGAGCAAAAGAGACCGAGAGCGAGAAAAGAGCGAGAGAGAGAGCGAAGCAAGAGAAAGCGAGAGCGAGCGAGAGAAGCAAGAGCCGATCAGCAGGTACAGCAGTCAACTATGATTCCTTTCAACTTTAGTTTGAACATGTTAAGAGAGGTAAGAGCTGTTAGTTTGAGTGTGTTTTGAAGTGAGTTCCAGTCATTTGCAGCGGCAAAATGAAAGGCATTATGACCAAACACTGTGCGGACTTTCGGAATACTGAGCCTAATTAAGTCACTTGATCTTAAGTGGCGAATACTGTCAGAGATGTGAAGAAAATTTGATAAGTAGCGAGGGGTCAATCCCAGAATGGATTTGTAGACCACGAGCAGCCAATGTTGTAGCCGCCTGGTGTGAAGGGAGGGCCAGTCCACCAAACTGTAAAGATCACAGTGGTGGGTGGTAAAAGGGACACCTGTGGCAAAACGGATTGCTGAATGGTGGAGTGTGTCCAGTTTTCTGAGGGTGGACTTTGATGCCATTTTATAAATTATATCACCGTAGTCAAAAAGAGGAAGGATGGTCATTTTCACAAGGGTGACTTTGGCAGAGTGTGTGAAGGAGGCCTTGTTTCGATACAAAAAACCCAGTCTAGCTTTGACTTTAGCTAGAAGGTTATTAATATGTATATTAAATGAGAGAGATGAGTCCAACCAGAAGCCAAGATATTTGTAGGAGCTGACAAACTCCAGCTCTGAGCCATCAGCACTGGAGATCTTGGGAGGGCTGGAGATGATGAGGTTTTTCCGGTCAAACAACATACATTTGTTTGTTTTTTAATTGAGGAGCAGATGTAGGGTGTGGAAAAACTGTTGGATGGAGGTGAGGCTTTGCTGAAGAGTGGATACAGCAGAGTGGAGTGAGGGACCAGTTGAATATATGATGGTATCATCAGCATACAGATGAATCATGGAGTTACCTGCTGCTTTGGCTACCTCATTAACATAAATGGAAAACAAAATAGGGCCTAAGATGGAGCCTTGAGGCACACCTTTCGAGATGGTAAGAGGTTCAGACATAATGTTTTCAGTCTTCACCCGCTGGACACGATCAGCCAAGTAGCTAGCAAACCAGTCACAACATCTACTGGACAAGCCAATGCAGGTAAGCCTGTGCAGGAGAATGTTATGGTTGACCGAGTCAAAAGCCTTGGCTAGCTCTATAAAGGCAGCTACACAAATCTGTTTGTTATCCATGGCGGAGATTACATCATCAAGGACCTTCAATGTGGCGGTGGTACATCCGTGGCCTTTCCTAAACCCAGACTGCAGGTCAGACAAAATATGATTTGAGTCAATAAAGTGAATTAGTTGCTTATGTACCAGTTTCTCTAAAACTTTGGCCAAACAAGGCAAGATAGAAATCGGCCTGTAGCAGTTCGGGTCAGAGCTTCCTTTAAAGAGGGGGAGAATCATAGCTGATTTCCAGTCAAGGGGGAAAACAGACAAATGAAATGACAGGTTAAACAGTCTTGTAATAGGGGAAGCAATAATATGAGCCGCTGATTTTAAAAACACGGGGTCGAGCCCATCAGACCCAGCTGACTTGTTTGAATCTAACTTAATGAGTTCATCCAAGACCTCAGAGACCTTAACAGGTTGAAGGGAGAAGCTGTTAACGCTGGGTGAAGAAGTAGGAGTGTTAGATGAAACTGCTACAGGGGCAGCTGCACCAAAGAAATTAGATGAGTTCACAAAATGTTGGTTGAATTGTGTGGCCATGCGCTGTTTATCAGTAACGACAATGTCATCAAAAATCAAAGAAGTGGGTAGATGCGGAGAAGCAAGTTTGTTTTCCATGGATTTTACTGTTTTCCAAAATTTCTTACCATCAGAGCCACTGGCTGAGAATTCTTCTTTGTAATGATTGATTTTGGCTTTCCTGATAGCCTGTGTTGTCTTATTCCTATATTGCCTGAAGGCCAACCAGTCAGCAACAGACTGAGAAGACCTCACTCTCCGCCATGAGGTGTTTTTTAGGCGGATCAGAGCCGCCAAATCCTGACTAAACCAAGGACTGTATCGATTCTTCGTCCGGAATCGTTTCAATGGGGCGTGTTTATCAATGATTCGACTAAAGGTGTTTTTGAAATAAGACCAGGCGTCCTCCACTGAGGGGATAAGATTGAGTCTTTCCCAGGACACAGCTGCAACATCATACAGGAAGGCCTGATTGTCAAAGTTTTTCAGTGAGCGCTTGGTCACAATCATCGGGGGACTTTTGACAGAGACCGGAGTGAACGCATGCAATGGCACAGTGGTCACTCAAGTCTTGACTGAAGACTCCAGATCGGTAGTTTAATGGAGTGTTAGTGAGAATGATATCGATCAGTGTGGCAGATGACGGTGATTTCAATTTATGTCTGGTTGGCTCAGATACAATTTGAAAGAGGTTTAAAGCATCAAATTGCTGTGTAACTAAATCAGGGGGGTTGATCATATTCCAGTTTTCGGTCACCCAGAAGGACAAACTCAGGAAATATGAGGGGCCAACAGTTCACCGAGAGCTCTTAAAGTGCATGCTGGAGCAGAGGGAGGTCTGTAACATACAGCTACAGACAGAGTGAAATTTGTTGATAATTGAAGTTTTAACAGTAACAGTTAAAATTGTTTGGGGACTGATTTAGACAGTGTAACAGAGAAAACCCTTTTATCTTGTCGGGGGTAGCCTGGTTTGTCTGTGGCTCTGCGTTACAACGGGCACGTGCGCCACTCGGCGTTAAAGGGAGAGAAAGAATAAATAGACTGCCGCTGTCCGGAGGATAACTAACCTGGGCTGTGTTTCCCGAAAGCGTCGTAAGCCTAAATTGATCGTAGAATCTATCGTACGGCGAATCTTAGTCAGGCCGTTCCCAAAGACACCGTAGCTAAAGTGTCTCTTGAAAATTCATAGCTCTTGAAAGCGCATAGATTAGCCTACTCCTTACGAGCATGTTTGGGAAACGCACATAAGAAATATCAATGATTTCGTTATTTTGCTCGATTGTTGCTACAATCCATCCAAAGGAGTGAAGTTCAGGTTGTTGTTCCCTGCCCTGCTGAAAATTACGTTGCCTGATGGAGCACTACACAAATTCGAAGACCCCTCTGCAGCAGTGGATTTCAGTGGAACATCACACCTGCCTAAAGGCCGAATTATACTACTCCGACTCCGTTACGGACAGACAGACGGAGGGAGTCGGACGGATTCGTTGAATTTATAGTACTCCGAAGGCTGTGGGTGCTGAAAACAATTCACCGCCAGAAGAGTAGGTGGTGCTGCACTGCGATGCTAGCTAGGTTATCGAAAAGTCTGAGCAAATTTACAAATTAGCCGTTTCATCAATAAAATAAGCACATTTTCAGATGCTTATTTACATGTACTGTTTAGCTGAAATATGAATTGTAAAAACTTTTTTACAATTCAATACTTTTTTTCAGCAATGACGGTCAAAAGATTCTGTTAGTCTTGTTGGTCACGGCAACCCCGCCCCTGACGCAAGCGGTTCTCAATACGGACCAATCACAGCCAAGGGGTATCCGTAAAATGACGGACGGACAGACGGATAGTCAGGAAAATCAGGAGGTGCACGTAGAGCTCCGAGGGGCTCGGAGAGGGCTTGGAGAGGGCGTTCCCTGTGTCCGTGAAAACGGAGTAGTATAAATCGGCCTTAGCTCACCGTCATCTGTATCCTGGAGTTAACGGTGGCCAAGAAGCTAAATAGACTTGACTAGCTTGACTGCTAAACTTGAACGCCCTGCTATTTTCCCTTCTCTTTTTCATCTCCAAATAGCTTAGCAACAGTCTAATTTGCTTCGTTTTCTGGTCATTATTTGACTGTCTCTGGTTTCTGAAATAACTTAATCTACATTTTGAGCTGATGTTATATTATTTGTATTTGCCACTCTTATATTGTTCATTTAAGTCACTAGTCTCTGGTAGCACGTCGGCGGCTCTCTTGATCGAGCAACGGTGCTATTTCACATTGTTCGTCAATGTTAACATGGGATATGAGGGCGTCCTGTTCAGTGGACGCTTTTGCAAGGGATACATGTGTTTTGTCTTGTAATTTTCTTTTGTCTTTTGTTTTTTCTATTTTTATTTTGTATGTATTTGTCGATTATTATGCCTGCCTAAATAGTTTTTCATTTGTGGTTGCCATTTAAATTAGCCTACTTAACGTGACTCCGTTTTTCAAGTCCTGTTTATCTAACAGTGTTTCATGCCACAGTCTCATAGGAATTTGTCAGCTGGAATTGCAGGGGACTAAATGCACCAGTTAACCGTAGCAAAGTCCTGAGTCATCTCGTAAATTAGAGGCACACATAATTTATTTACAGGAGACACATCTAAAAGTGGTTGACCACACTAGGTTGAGAAAGAACTGGATAGGTCAAATATATCACTCAACATTTCATGCCAAGGCCAGGGGTACAGCTATCCTCATACATAAATCAGTCCCCTTCATTTGTTCCAATGTCCTAGCAGATCCAAATGGGGGTATATTGTTGTTACTGGGAAAATTCATAGTATCCCCCTAATTTTCGCAAATATTTATGCACCTAATTGGGACGACAACATTTTTTTTTGAACTTTTTTCTCCAAGCTCACAGATATCGGAACACATTCTCTCATACTTGGAGGAGACTTTAATTGCTGGATTAACCCAACCTTTGATCGATCATTAACCAGAGCACACTCCATCTAAATCAGCAAAAACAATTCAATCCTTCATGGAGGAATTTAACATATCTGATCCATGGCGTTTTCTATATCCAAACAGTAAACAATACTCTTTTTTCTCTAATGTCCATCAAACGTTCACACGTATTGATTATTTTTTTATAAATGTATTACCTTCTGTTCAGTCTGTAACATATAATCCCAGAGTAATATTCGACCATGCGCCGATCTCTTTGACAATAGGTTATGGACCTAATTCAACGCGCCCTCCTTGGCGCTTCAACACTCGCCTGCTATCTAGTGATGTCTTTGTCCAATCCATCTCCAATCAGATCAACACCTTTATAGAGATTAATAAAACTCCTGATATCTGCATCAACCCTATGGGACGCATTGAAAGCTTATCTCAGAGGGAGCATTATTTCATACACTGCGTTTGAAAGGAGGACAAGGGAGGCAGAACTGTCTGGGCTAATGCAGAAAATTGGTCAACTTGACACAATATATGCAGCCAACCCTTCCCCTGATTTATCTAAAGAACGTCTTGCCCTTCAAGCTAACTTTAATATTTGTTCTATGCATAAAGAGGAAGAACTGTTACTTAGATCTAGATACAAGTATTATGAACAGTATTATGAACAGGGAGATAAGGTCTGCTTGCACACCAACTCCAACAGGAATCCTCCGCTCACCAGATTCTTCAAATTAGGACCCCTCTAGGCATGACAACAGATTCAAAACAAATCAATGATCACTTTAAGGACTACTACAGCTCGTTTTATGCGTCTGAGCACACTCCCGATTCTACCGCTTTTGAACTTTTTTTTTATTCATTGGACATCCCAAAGGTGGATGAGGAGGCTGCTAGCAGATTGGATCAGCCTATGTCTGTAGAAGAACTTGGGACTGCTATGGCCTCAATGCAGTGTGGACGGTGCCCAGGACCGGATGTCTTCCCGATCGAGTTTTACAGAACACTTTTTCCACTATTGGCCCCCCTACTGGTCGATATGTATAATGAATCATATACAAAGCATACCCTTCCATCAACTCTCACTCAAGCCACCATATCTTTGATTCTTAAAAAGAACAAAGACCCTTTGGGCTGTACCTCTTATCGGCCTATTAGCTTGTTGAATGTGGATTTAAAGTTACTTTCTAAATTATTAGCACTTCGCTTAGACTCTACACTGCCAACCATCATATCCCCAGATCAGACAGGATTTATTAAAAATAGGTACTCATTCTACAACCTAAGACGTCTTTATAATATAATTTATAACCAACCCTCATCTAATACCCCTGAAGCCTTGATCTACCTTGATGCGGAGAAAGCATTTGATCGGGTGGAATGGGCATACCTCTTTTACACAATGCAGACATTTGTCACATGGGCTCAACTATTATACTCTGCCCCAAAGGCCTCAGTCAGGACTAATAACTTTTCTGGATGTTTCTGCTTACACCACTCCACTCGACAAGGATGCCCATTGAGCCCTCTTCTATTTGTTATAGCAATTGAACCATTGGCTGTTCTCCTTAGATCCAATCAGGAAATTACAGGCGTATTTAGATCAGGTATAGAACATAAGGTGTCGCTTTACGCGGATGATCTTTTACTCTATATATCAAACCTGTCTACATCTATACCTGCAGCACTTCAATCTCTTGCAACATTTGGCTCTATATCAGGCTACAAATTAAACTTGAGCAAAAGTGAGTTGTTCCCACTAAATGCTGCAGCTAGAGCATACCCTACCCATTCTTTCCCATTTAAGATAGAAAACCACAGATTTACCTACGTAGGAGTACAGATCACAGAAAAGTTCCATGATTTATACAAATTCAATTTTGCCAGTCTGCTGTCCCGTGTACAGAAATACTTTTAACGGTGGTCTTTACTGCCCCTATCACTGCCAGCTAGAATTAATTCTGTTAAAATGAACACCCTTCTTAAGTTCTAATTTCAGAGTATCCCCATTTTCCTTCCACAAATTTTTTTCTCGCAAGATTGAGAGTCTGTTCACAGAGTTCATCTGGAATAGGAAGCGACCTACAATTCGCAAATCATTTCTCCAAAGGCCCAAAAAACTTGGGGGCACATAGCTGCACCATCACCGTGGCAACCACACAGACACGCACCACTCAGCCTCTCACACAGGTGATTGGTATTAGCTGATTAGTGGAGTCACAAGACGGAGCTATTCAGTCAACTCGTCTCATTAAAAGACTAAAAGCACTATGTGGCAACCAAGAGGCGCAGCCAGGACCGCACAGCACCCCTCCAAAGCACAGATTATGATATGCCCAAAGCAGGCGTTTATTGCCAGAATAGACCAACAAAACAAAATACAAAAAGAAATGATGCTCTTCCTCGGTTGAGGGAACGGCCGGGACTGGTCTGGCTGGGCTGTCTGGAGCCTCCACTCCTCACGGAAACGACACACATTAGGGTTAGGTTTGCAGTCATAAAATGTGGGTTGGAGTCCAGCTTCTACTCACTTCTATCTATCTCCCCCATGCGGCAGGGGTGGCCTGCCTTTTATAGTGGGGCCCTCCTCGTTTCCACTCATGAGCCGCACCTGTGTATCTCGTTGTCTCTTCGGGGGGCGGACCCCGGACATACCTTCCCCCGATCACCTGACCCCGGGCTGTCCAAGGTGCTGCGCCCCTGGGTTGCCAAAACACACCCACCCCAGCAGTAAGCCGGGATCCTGCCGGACCGCCCCCAGGCATGCATCCCGCCTGGACAGCGCATCTGCGTTGGCGTGTTCCTTCCCCGGCCTGTGTTCCACCTTGAACTTGTAGTCCTGGAGAGCCAGGAACCAGCGGGTGGTGTTGGAGTCCTTGGCCTTCGCCTTCGCCATCTACGTCAGGGGGGCAGGGTGAAGCAACGTCCCAGGAGGTAGTAGCGTAGCTTGTCGAGGGCCCATTTACATTTACATTTATGCATTTAGCAGACGCTTTTATCCAAAGCGACTTCCAAGAGAGAGCTTTACAAAAGAGCATAGGTCACTGATCATAACAACGAGATAGCCCCAAACATTGCGAGCAGCCAAAACATGAAGCATACATTGTGAAAAACCAAATAAGTGCCAAAGGGAAGAACCATAAGAGCATGCAGGTAAACAAGTTACAATAAAAACAACATGAAACTCAAAAAGTGCAAGAGTGTACCTGTAGAAAAGAAGACAAAACAACAATCAACAGTAAAATATTTCACAGCGAGTACAAGAATTTAAAACCGTCACAACTAACCAACAAGAGCAACAAGTCTCTCAATACGAGTCATTGTGATCCTGGAGGAAACTAACATCAGGTCCAGCCAAGCATTCCTAAGTGCCGTTGTACTCCCGGAACAAGTGCGTCTTGAGCCTTTTCTTGAAGGTGGGGAGACAGTCAGTGTCTCTGATGGAGGTGGGGAGTTGATTCCACCATTGGGGGGCCAGACAGGAGAAGAGCTTGTGTTGGGACCATTTGATGGCGAGTGCCTCGTTTTCCACCGTAGAGTATGCCCGCTCGTTGGGCAGGTACTTCCTGCTGACAAACGTTATTGGGTGCTCCTCGCCGTTTTGCACCTGAGACAGGACCGCCCCCAGCCCCACTTCCGACGCATCTGTATGAACCAAGAAAGGGAAAGAGAAGATGGGGGTTACCAGCACCGGTTCTGTACACAGGGCCCGTCTCAGGTGTTTGAATGCCTCCTCGGCTTCTTGGGTCCAGTTGATCTTGTCTGGCCCCCGTTTCTTCATCAGAATGAACCGCTGTTAGTACCCCACCAAGCCTAGGAAAGATTTCAATTGCCGTTTGGTCTTGGGCCGTGGCCAGCCAAGGATGGCTTCTATCTTGGCATCCTGGGGCCTCACGTTGCCTCTACCTATGCGGTAGCCCAGGTATGAGGCCTCTTCTAGGCCTAGGCGCCACTTCTTGGGGTTCGCTGTGAGTCCTGCCCTCCGGAGAGCCCCCAGCACCGCCCGAGATGTGTTTCCCAACTGTCGCTGTGAATAACAATGTCGTCTAGATAGGCGGCCGTGTACCACTGGTGGGGCTGGAGGATTTTGTCCATCAGCCGTTGGAACGTGGCTGGGGCTCCATGGACGCCGAAGGGCAGCACCGTCTCCCTTGCCTGAACCGTCAGGGGCACCTGCCCGTAGCCTTTAGTGAGGTCCAAGGTTGAGATGAAGCGGGCCGTTCCCAGCCGATCAATTAGCTCGTCCACCCTGGGCATGGGATAGGCATCAAACTGGTATACGTAGTTAAGTTTACGAAGGGCGTTGCAGAACCTGTACAAGCCATCTGGTTTGGGCACCAGCACCACTGGGCTGGACCAGGCACTGTGGGACTCTTTGATGACCCCCAGCTGGAGCATTCTGCTCACCTTCACCCGGATGGCCTCTCTCCTGGCTTCATGAATACGGTAAGGCTTTATCCGTACCTTTGCCCCTGGGTCCCTGGCAGCTCAGAGAAGACGTTGAGGTGCTGCCACACCACCTCCCGTAGGTCTTGCCTCTGACTGGGGCTCGGCTGGTCTCCCATGGGCACCTCTGGTAATGGAATCCGAGACGTCAGAGCAGGGGTGGGTGGCGCCTGCGGTTCAGGGAGCCTTTGCCATTTCTTCAAAAGATTAACGTGGTACAGTTGGAGTGGCTTACGCCGGCCAGGCTGACGTACCTGGTAGTTCGCCTCATTGACCCGAGCCACCACCTCGTAGGGTCCCTGCCACTTAGCGAGGAACTTGCATTCTGAGCTAGGGACCAACACCAGGACCCGTTCTCCAGGCTGGAATGCACGTACCTGGGCTCCCCTGTTGTATACCCTGGCTTGGGCTTGTTGGGCCTGCTGTAGGTGTTCCCGTACCACCGGCCAGACTTTGGCCATCCTGGTCCTCATTTGCTCCACATACTCGAGGATGGTGCGGTGTGGGGAGGGCTGACTCTCCCAGGTCTCCTTGGCGATGTCCAGGAGGCCACGGGGTCGCCTTGCATACAACAGCTCGAATGGTGAGAACCCTGCCGAAGCCTGAGGCACTTCTCTCACCCCAAACAGAACATAAGGTAGCAACTGGTCCTAGTTTTTCCCATCCGCCTCCATTACCTTTATCAGCATCTGCTGGTTGAACCTCTCAACGAGGCCGTCGGTCTGGGGGTGATAGACTGAGGTCCGCAGTTGTTTCACCTGTAGTAGTCTCAGAACTTCAAGTACGTCAGTACCCCAGACATGAAACAGGTGCCCTGGTCGGTGAGTATTTCCCGTGCTATCCCCACCCGACTAAACAACAAAAACAGTTCTTTGGCTACAGTTTTTGCGGTGGCAGCCCGGAGTGGAAGGGCTTCCGGGTACCGGGTGGCATAGTCAATGATCACCAGGATGTATCTATGACCTCGGCTAGTCTTTGGAAGGGGCCCTACAATGTCCATGGTGAGCCATTCGAACGGCTCTTCGATAATGGGCAGGGGGATGAGTGGGTGTCTGACGGAGGGCTGTGGGGCGACCCTTTGGCATTCTGGGCAGCCTGCACAATAGTCTGCCACCGCTCGTTTCAGACCGGGCCAATAAAACCGGGCCTCTACCCTCTCCCGAGTTTTGTCTATCCCCAGGTGGGCCCCCAGAAGGTACGAGTGGGCCAGGTACATGACCTTACTTGTATAGGGTCGAGGAACTACCAGCTGTTCGACTATCAGATCTCCCTTCCTAGACATTCTGTACAGTAACGTGTTCTTTGTAACAAAGAAGAGATAAGACAAGGGACTCACCGGGTCAAGGACTTGACGGTCGTGGGCGAGCACCTGTGCCCATGCATGTCGCAGGGCATCGTCCTCTCGTTGGGCAGTAGCAAACTGGCCCTCTCGGCTCCCGCTTCCCTCAGCGGCCCGGGGGAACTCTGAGAACTCCGTGGGGTAGGGCTGTCCCCGTCCACGCCTACGGGAGCTCTCCGCGGCCGTGTTGGTGTCAGGGGTTTGGCGGCCCCTCCTGTCGGGGTCTCCTGATGCGGTTGCGGGGGAGGGGGGTTGGTGACTTTCCCCACCCGGGGGGTCCTCGGCGGATGACACGGATGGAGAAGGGGCCGCACACACAGCTCGGGGTCTCCCGCATCGGACTGGTCGGCGCTGGGAGGGCCCGTTTCGCGCCCCCCTGGGTTGCAGCCCCCAGAACCTCTCGAAGATGGGGCCAGAGCTGCCAACATTGTGTTTTTGAAAGTAGTAGCAAGCCGAGCGGAGCTAGGCGAAAACATTTTAGGCTGGAGATTTTTTTAAATTTTATGTTCGCCTCGGGCCGATTGTATTGACTCTTTGCCGACGCAAGGGACGTATCATAAGACGGCTTATATGTGAGCTTTACGGCTGTTTGGATGTCAACACATGCACGTGGCTGCCTGCTAAAAGAATGACATTGATTTCTTGGGTAATGCAGGGCTCCAGACTAACCTTTTTTACTAGGAGCACAGTAGCCCCTGACTGAAAATGTTAGGAGCGCAAGCAGAAAATTTAGGGGCACACCTTATATTGTAATTTATTGGGTGTGCATTCAAAACCTTGGCTTTGCCGCCTCATTTTATACCCTGCCACGTCAGTCTTTTGGCAAGTACGAGACAGGTTTCGTTCAAGATCACGTCACAAAACGTTTCGAAACACTTTGACACATGACCGGAAGTGTGTTTAAAACCTGTCTCGAAACGTTGTTCCGATAGCCTGGCTGCCAGCCCAACTTATCCCCGCCCACAAAAAAATTTGGTCGGGAAGTTGGGTCTGGGGTAGCCTGGTCCTAACCAGACTCTCGTACATTTCATTTGTACAGAGAGTCTGGCCTCGCTCCATTGACAAGCGTTGACTTCCTTGTAGGCGGGTACTCTGTTGAAGTTTAAAACTATTGGATCTGCCCAGAGCCACACTGATCTGCCATAACCAATCGCTAGCGTTCGCCTTAGCCAATTCCTTCACCACTACTGTAACAGAGCTAGCTGCCGTAGCTGGAAAATCAAACTTTTCCCGAACCCTGTGGGGAGGAGGGCCACAACATCATGGCCACCAACAAAACTCAGCAAAACTTGTTCTTGCTCCGGCTTTAGCTGTTGGATATTCGGCAGCGTTGCCACAACGGACCGAATGGCTTTCCTCGCATCTTTCTCCGCCGCCATTATGGAACTACAACACAAACTAGCACACGACACCAACGTCATTGTTCTCAGCCACTCCCTCTGTTCGCTTATTGGACAGGTAGAAAATCAACCTGCAGAATCTGACTTACGGACCTCATGGCCAGACCTATGTAGAGAAGCAAATCAATTTGAGCGGAAGTACGTAGGACGGCAGAGCCAGGCTAGGTCTGGGGGGTCTCGGTTGGGGAACAACTATGTCCGAACAGAAGCTGTTCGGACCAATGAAATTGTCAGGGCGGGCTTTATACGATGATGGACAGATTATCAACAGTAACGTAATCAACCACGTCACCAAAGAGCGCTTTGGTTGAATTTGTTTTCAACAAACAACATACTACGTTGCTCTGATTGGTTGTAGGTATATCCAATTAAGCAAAGAGGCATTTGTTTTCCGGGTTCGGTTGAAACACGCATGGAAACACGCCCCATAGTCACAGCCCAACGGAGAGTTCTCAGACTCATATTCTGACTAAAATGATGAGTATGACAACGTCAGGCTATTGTTCCGATGCAGTGAGTGTTGAATGTGTCGGGACAGTATCGACACCGCAGTACCGAGCGGACCATCACTACCGAACATGGCTGCCTCCAACACTATCAGACGATTCCAGTTGAAATCAACAATGGCCGCCGAAAAATAATTTATATTCGTAACGGCGAGCTGCGATTGGAAGCGAAATGAAACAGGAGCTAAAAACAGGAGTAGCATGAACCTGCAGAGCCAGAGAGCTGCAGTTTCAGGACCGCAGTTTCAGGACCGCAGTTCGAGGACCCTCGTTTTATCTGACAGCGCCACCTAGCAAATTGGATAACCATGGACCGGAACAAGATAATCAATATTTTCCTGCAGTAGTGAATGCAGGTTACGGCTCGACATTAAATTATAACAAGAAGAAGAGGAAGTGATGTAGCTTGTTTCATGACAAGATGGACGAGAATCAGAGTGTAAGTAGCTCATTTGAATCATGTGTGGTTATGTATAAAACAATTCTGGTGTCTTGAATTGGACAATAAAGTTAACGTTAGCTAGCCAACTTCAACTTTGCTGTCGAAATCATTTCAAGACACCGAAGTGGTTTTATACATAACCACACATGATTCACATTAGCTACTTTTACCTATGAGCTACACTGATTGCCAAACATACAACTGTTAACAACCAACTTGAAGACAGAAAATACTGTTTGTGGGGAATACTGCTTTGGTCGCATTCTTTTTGGTATTTTGGTGGTCGCGAAAATCTAGAAATCCTTCAAAATGTTGCTGGTTGATGGGGTGGAGGGAATTATGAAGAGTTGGATGGAGCGATGCAGGTGTATTTGGTGGAGGGGTGGATGGATGTGATACTGCGATTGTTATTGTATATATATTTTAAATATATCCATATCTGAATAATCAAATTCCCCAGTTTTCCTTGTTTCTTGCCTCTCTCAAACCATTCAAATAGCCTATCTTGTTGTGATCTAGTGACACGTACTCAATAGTATATTTCGTCATCCAATTCGCTAGGTGGCGCTGTCAGATAAAACGAGGGTCCTAGAACTGCGTTCCTGAAACTGCAGCTCTCCGGGTCTCCGGCTCTGCAGGTTCATACTATTGAAAAACAGAGGGTGGGGGCTTGGTCAGCACACAATTTCCAGAAAGGATGTGTGTGCGTCTCGCCAAGATCACGCGTGTGTCAAGTAGGGTGACCACCTGTCCCGCTTTGCGCTGTATCGCACAGCATTTTCAATATGGGACATGCGGGACAAGGGGTGAAAATGCTGTGCGACACAACGCAAAGCGCGACAGGTGGTCACCCTAGTGTCAAGGGGCAGGATGAGTCTGAGAATTTGGAGCACGCGCGCTGTGGAGCAATTCAATTGAATTCAATCATATATTGACATATCAAGGTGAAATTGCGTATGGTACTTCAGAATGATGTCATCTTGAAGGCACAAAGGTTTGAAAAACCATCAGTCAAAATTATATTTGATTTATTAACACAAAGAAATTGTGGCAATGTGGACATTTACATAAATACACTTCTTTCAGCCATTTTGTATTGCATTCCTTATTTAATTTCACCCTATAGAAAGACATGTATTCTACAAATCTGTAACAAATTTCAAGTCGATTGGATCTACAGTTCATGAGGAGAATGGATTTGAAGGTTGTACCACATTTGGACAGTACAGCAAAATCTATCATGGCGGACCTTATGGGTTCTTGAGGCTTTTTTGTTCCCCATGAGAAATAAGGCATGTATACCAATTTTCAGGCATTTTGGAATAATGGGGCACTGGGGAAATCACGTAGACTTTGGGCGTGGCTTATAGCGCCACCTATGGGCGTACATGGGCCATTAGCAGTCAGGGAGTAGTGAGTGACCTGTTGTATCATTGGGCCAAATTTGAAAAAATCGGGTCAAGGACTTTTTGAGCTATTGGGCCATTTAGCGGAGAAATATAAGAATAAGAATACTAACAAAAACAATAGGTTTCCTCCTACCGGAGGAACCCTAATAATAATAAGAATACTAACAAAAACAATAGGTTTCCTCCTACCGGAGGAACCCTAATAAAAATAATATATATGTGAGAGAACAAAGGTTGTGCTCTCACCGAAGGCTTGAGCACACCCAATTACAGTTATTTGACTCTATGGGTTAAATCAGAGCAAGAATGGTCAAAGTAAGGTTAAAATTAAATATGCATTTAATAACATTGCAAATGAATGAAATCAATTACTAGGCAAACATGTTACAAAATGAAGGCTTTAAATCTTACCTACTCTACCGTGATCATTGTAAATCAGAGAGAAAGCATGAGTTGAGCAAGGAGTAGGACAAGGAAGAACTGAGGAGAAGGTCTCAGGAGATGAAGAATCCACAGAACAATGCATTACAATTCCCTTTATACACAAGGACAACCAATCAGACCACATCTTGAATGGGGTGTGAGAGCCATCAAGTTGAGACCGTCCAGAAGCTCCAGACTTTAGCATATGAGAGGTGGGGGCAGGTTTGACACCAAGCCTTACAATATGGCGTTTCGATATAAGACATCCTGTCCCTTGCTCATGACATTCCGTGGGCTGGTCATCTGGGCATAACAAAAACATACGACCGTGTTCTCAGGCATTTCTTTTGGCCTGCTCTGAAGACTGATGTGTCTAGTTTTTGCCGTACCTGTCACATATGCCAAGTTACTGGTAAACCCAACCAGACTATTCAACCAGCTCCACTGTGTCCAATCCCAGTCATGGGGGAACCCTTCGAAAGAGTGATCATTGATTGTGTTGGTCCCTTACCAAGGACTAAGACGGGTAATAAATATTTACTTACAATCATGTGTTCAGCTACACGTTATCCGGAGGCTATTCCTCTTTGACCTATCACTACTAAAGTGATTCTGAGAGCTCTGACAAAGTACTTATCAACGTTCGGGCTGCCGAAGATCGTGCAGGCGGATCAAGGATCGAATTTTCGTTCCAAAATGTTTAGCCAGGTCATGAGCACGCTCTCAATATCCCACATACTATCGAGTGCCTATCACCCTGAGAGTCAGGGTGCATTAGAAAGGTGGCATCAAACGTTAAAGTCTATGTTAAAGAAGTATTGCCTGGGGACTGAGAATGAGTTCCGTTGATTTTATTTGCCATACGCGAAACAGTAATGGAGTCTTTGGGGTTTAGTCCGGCTGATCTGGTGTTCGGGCACATGGTGCGTGGTCCCCTGAAGGTGTTAAAAGACCATATCCTATCCCCTGTGCCTGTCTCGAGAAGTGTTAGGGATCATGTTACACAACTGAGAGAACGTTTGTCAGAAGCCTGTGAGTTGGCTAGGGTGGCACTTTCTTCTGCCCAAACGAGCATGAAGAAACGTTACGACGAGAAGGCAGTAGCAAAACATATTCAAGCGTGTGATCCAGGTAATGGTTCTGCTACCCCTGCCCGGTTCTTCGCTATCCGTAAAGTTTTCTGGTCCATTCCTGGTGGAGAAGCAATTCAGTGCTACCGGTTATGTTATTTGCACGCCAGAACGTCGACGAAAGTCTCGTGTTTTGCTTAGTCCCTCTGTAGGATTTGTGTGGTCTGATGTTTGTCAGAATTTGTTTACTACAATCAAATCTTTGTTGTGTAGTTCTCCTGTTTTGTCTGCCCCTGATTTTGATACCCCTTTCAAGCTGGAGGTGGACGCGAGCGCAGTGGGTGCTGGTGCCGTGTTGCTCCAGGAAGGTGCTGACGGAATTGATCATCCCGTTTGTTATTTTTTCCGTAAGTTTACCGGTTGCCAGTCCCGTTACTCCACTATCGAGCAGGAGACATTGGCCATGTTGTTAGCCTTGCAGTTTTTTGAGGTGTACTTGGGTTCCACAACGTGTCCTATTGTAGTGTTTACTGACCATAACCCCCTTGTATTTTTACATTGCATGTACAACAGTAACCATTGTCTTATGCGTTGGTCAATGATGGTCCAAGGTTTCAATCTGGAAATCCGTCACAAGAAAGGGTCAGAAAATGTGGTTGCTGACGCCTTGTCACGTGTGTGATGTTACTCTGTGGTGGGGTTGGGTGACAGTATTGCAGTCATTGCATTTTTTGTGTGTTTTATTTTGGTACACCCAAACCTATAGGTTTGTGCTTTATGGGTGGGGGTGTTACAGCTCCCACTCCTGCCTGTAGGGTGTGTTTTGTTTGTATGTCTTGTCTGTATAGGTGTTCCTGTGATGGTGCTGGTGATGACGTTGGAGTGCGCGCTGATGAAGAAAGTGTTTTGTCCATCTCTTCATAAACGGAGTGACTAAGTTCAGTTGAGTTCTGGATTTTAATAAGTATTTATCAATCTGCAGATTGGGAGAGAAAACCAGACCTCTGACAATAAATGACAACACAACACCGGCTTAGGTCTCAATCATGTCTCTCTCGGCTCTGAAGGCTGGAGGACCATCTTTTATAGGGCACAGGAATGTAAACAGATAGTGACAGTCAGGCAGTAATGACGTTATAACAGTCTCAGAGGAAGAGATTCACAGCTCCCAACACATGACCACTCAGACTAGAGAGGTCATAGTTGGCGCTCAACTTGTAGTCATGACAAAGGACGTTTACCCAGTACTTTCTCCTGATCCCGAACATCTATTAACCCTGACACATAGACACAATCTACTCTTATTAATAGCAAGCTTACATGAGAACATACTAACTAGTATCCAATGACTAGTTCTATTGAGGTTTTTATTGAGTCAGGTTAGAATTGAAATGCTAGTAGGTAGTTAGTGGTTTTCCAACAGGGCCATTTCGGTCCTTAGCATAGTGCACTTTGTTTGTCTCATCGGGAATCGCTCATAGTCCCTTCTCCATGTCTTTTTGTTCTGGTAGGTCCAGGGGCGTCTTAATAGCACTTGAGGCCCCTGGGCTATGGATCTTTTTTTCATTTTTGGAGGCCCCCCGCCCGTCCGTTGCACGGTTTAGGCTGAAATAAAAAAATGTTGGCAAAAAGTGCCTTGTGTCAACGAAGGGAACCCAGTGCTAGCCTACGTCACAACGTCAGCACACGTTAGCAACGACGCATGGATACAACATTGCATGGATACAACATTGCATTGCTGTTGCACAGCAAGTATCGTATCGTGCCATGGTGTACTAGCACCATTAAACATTTAAGCAATACTTGCATGTACAGTAAGTAATGTCACATTAAATAATGTATTAATAATAATAATGTAAGCTTGTGTGGTGCGTCGCTGTCTTCAATGCCACAGCCTAAACTTTATGTCAAAACAAACATTTTTAATTTCCGGCGCATTCAACAGCAGCTAGGCTAGCTTGCTCGTAGCATAATTCAGCTTCTCCACGCAGGGCTCTAGACTGAAACCAAAAAGTCGCGTTTGGGGGCATATTCTCAGTTAGCAGATTGTACTGTTTGAATCGCAATTCCATCTGAAAAATACTGCCGGTGACAACGTTGTTAGAATAGCTTGTCTCAACGTGGGTTCAGCTTGTTTCATATTAAATGGACCATCTGCAACCGATGCAAGCAAGCACACCCTACAATTTCCCCAGAAATTGTACCCTCTCTAGTTTTTGTAACATTTTGTTTAGATAAGGGGGAGGGGGGGGGCCTCCCTCCACCTCCACATCCACCACCAGATGCCACTGTAGAGCAGAGTAATGACACAGCGAATACGGACGTTTATAATCATTATTATTTTGTATTATTATTAAGAGGCCCCTGATTGGTCGAGGCCCCGGGCTTAAGCCCAGGTGCATTAAGGCATTAAGGCGCCACTGGGTACGTCCCTTGTCTATTTGTCATTGTACTTTAACTACGGCTTGCTGTGGCTTGCCAATACCTTTTTGCAGCTGTAATAATACATGTACATAACCCGTCCGTAAGACCCCGCTGCATTGCTTGTGCCTCACTACACCGTTGACACCCTCTGCTGGTACAGTACTGACAGTCAAACATTGTTACCTTTAACATCGTACGTAACATTAGCTAGTTTGAACATTACGGTCTTCTAAATCACAGATTAAGCAACGAGCAAATTTCAATGATAGCTAGACTAGCTAGCTCTATCTCATCTGCTTTTTATTAACACTGATTTGGAAGGAATGCAAGAACAGCTACAGGGCTCGACAATAACGATGGCCCGATGGCCCGGGGCCAGTAAAAAGTAACGTCGGGACAGTTACACTAGCAACTCACTGGCCCGATCGGGCCAGTGCAAATTATCGATTGAAAAAAAAATGTGCATTGTAAAAGTTAACATCCTTAATATGTTTTGCTATCTGCTAAATGCATAAATAACTTTGCAGCTCGTGGGGCGCACAGTTGGCAAATCAAGAGTTGAGTAGTGAGTGACGATTGGTTGTCAAATTGTAATTCTCTAATCTCGAAAACAATTTTAACAACTGGCGCGAGACTGGCGCAAGACAATAAAGTGAAGATGGCAGCAAAGTAGAGCTACGAGCTCAAACGGAAGCAATTTTTTTTATGGAACGAAGATGCACTGTGTCGCCTGTCGTATGTTCCCGTCTAAAGCGGACAAAAGTAGGTATTTTTACACAGGCACCGACAATTTTCGAAAACAATCCCTGACCAGCCATGCTCGCAGACAGTACCTGGTTTCCAGGCCGTTGACCATGCTGGTCAGGAATTTAAATGTAGATGCCCATCGTGTTATTGCACGACTTATAACAACGGCATATCACGTAATTAAGACGGTCCAGCCGTTCGCCTCGTTCCCCCAGGCTATTGAACTGCAGCAGAAGACTGGTGTCGACTTGGGTAGTTAGTATCATACTGATAAAATGCTATGGAAGCTTTTATATATTAGCATTGAGGGACCAGAGGTTTCAGTTTCTGCCAGACAGAGCAGAGATGGCTGTCAGCAGGGTCATGTTTGAGGTTAAAAGTCAATTGTTTTGCTGACTATTACCTTTTTTTTTTATCACTAGAAATGTGATTTCATTGTTGTTCTTTTTATATCCAGGATGTGTTTACAGAATAACACAACAAAGTTGTGTTATTCAAAGACTGTTAAGTCTTTGGTTTTGTTGTAACAATGATAAATTACAACTTTTGGAGGGGGGGCCAGTAAAAATGGTCTTGGGGCCAGTAAGTTTCAAACCCACTGGCCCGTTGGGGCCAGTGCCAAAAAATGTTAATGTTGAGCCCTGAGCTAGATAGCAAAAACTTCTACACTGTAGCCATGTAAACTAGTTTAGCTTGCGGTGCTACGGAGGGGCTAGCAGGTGCTTCAGAACCCCCAAGAAATACCAAAGCACCCCTATAGCACCCCCAAAAATAATTTCTGGAAGCAATTATATTCAGGCTGTATTCTATCGATGCCCTGAACCACATGGTAAAAAAAAAAGTATCTTGTTATTTTGAGTCGAGATATTAAATCGTTATTCCGATTTTGATTGTCATCAACTTATATGCGAAATCTGACGTGGCATGTCACATGAATTGTAACTACGCTGCCACGCTTTTCATTCATAATGTAATATAATTTTATTAAGAAAAGATTGAGCAGTTCCTTCTGCCAAGTAAGCGATCTCATAATTCTAATTTAGTTAATGAAAATGAGAACATAAATTTACCTCAGCCTGAGGGTGACGGTTTAGAATCGGATGTTAATAGACCTTTCAGACAATAACCGGAGATACGTAATCTTTGTGGAAGCGGACTTCCTGTCAAGCGTCAACACAGGAGAAAATGGATCAGAGTCTACACACTTTCGCTAACGGATTTGCCAAATATTACATTTGCAGACGTTACAAGATATGTGGAGGAAAACTCTGTCACCAAAAAGAAAAAAATCAATAAAGGGTACACATTTTTCCACAAGGAATTTGTCCATAAGTATCAAGGTAAGTGAGAGCGATCAGGCTAACTGTTACTGAATAGAATGACAAATCATTCGCGTCATTCACTTAGACATAATGTATGTATAGTATAGAGCAGCGATTCCCAACCACTGTTCCGTGAGAGATCGTCAGGTGTGCCGTAAGAAATGATCCAGTCTTAAAAATATATAAAAAATTTACATTTATTAATTATTATCTGCAAATAATATTCCATTGTCGAGTGTCTGTAATATAGTGACTGGCAGAGTAATGTAATATTTGTCCGGGTGGCAGCAGGTAGATAATTGCCTCATTCCTTCTTAGAGAAAACTGTGGGGTGTGCTCCTGTATTTTTGTACGCCCTTCGACTAGTTAACTCCTGCAATTCCCACACAGAAGTGTAGTAGTTAGCTAGCTCTACTATTTACTGGGGCTAGGTCTGAATCTAGGAGCTAAACGGAAAACATCTGCCAGCTGTAGGTATATGAAGGTAGCAACGCTAGTGCTAAATAAGCAGGGCCGTTGCTAGGAATTCTGGGCCCCCTGAAAGAATATTGGTGTGGGCCCCCGCCATAGCCACGGGAACATATTTTATCAGGGGGGTGCTGGGGGGACGGACGGGGAGTAAAAATAGGCCCTGGACTTTGATCCAGACCGGCCCACCAGAACCGGCCCCTGTATACGCCACCACAGCTGCCCTGCTAATGCATGCACTTTCTGTGTTTGATGTAATGCTAGTTCGATCCTTAATGCGAGCGTGCAAGACACATTTTTGAGCGCAAAATAGTTGAGCTTCATGTAAAATAAACATAGCTGTTTTTCAATTGGTAAAACCTTGTCTAGTGAAGGTGATGTCTTTTTTTCTCTTAATATTTCAGCCCCACCATACGTTTCTCAGCCTGGTTTTCCATCGTTATTCTTCTCCCGGTGCTCCCGATGGCCAGTCGCTACTGCGGGGCTGTGCCGCGTGGTGGATTTTCAAGTCATATAATTTAAAATTCTCGTGCTGTCAGGGGGTGCTGCAGCACCCTAGCACCCTTAGTTCCCGCGGCCATGGCCCCCGCCCCCCGACTTTTCATCGCCAAAGATCACTTTTTTTCTTAGACTATATGCATTATAATTTTTTCTTTATTTTTCTGTTTCTCTATGTTCTTCACAGTGCCTGATGCAATGCACCCAATTTGTTTATTTTTTTCAATTAACCACTCAACAAAGAGTCACTGGGTATTATTATGTAAAAATCAATGTGTAAGTCATTGCCAATGGTACAGCAGTTCATTAATAAGTCAACAGCCAACAAGTGTCTACCTCACTCACCATCATCAGCATCTTCACTATCCCCTTCACTAGTATCTGTAGTAGCCCTACTTTCTGGTATTTGTTCTTGGGTGGGGTCTGGCTCTGTAGACAGCAAGGACAGTCAGTGACTTAAGTAGACTTTTTTATGAAATATTTCATATCTTATTTAATTTCATATTGCTTTTGTACACATTTATGATTATATTTTATGGAACAACCGATTAAGAACTAACATACCCAGTCTTGGCATTAACATTAAAAAATCTAAATTGGCTTATCAATGCCAAAGCTCTAGAGAAACAGCTTCTCTTTATTATTGTATGAAGACGGCAAGCTGTAAGATTTGCCCCTGCTTAACATTAACAAGACTCATGTCAACAGGCTACCATAGCAGTTAAGTTTTAGTAAACACTCATGTAAGAATGGAAAATTGTGTTCTATACTGCTACTGGAATTTTTTTACAGCGTATTATAACGTTTGGAGAATTATAACCTTACTGATCTTTTTTGTGGATGATATTTAGTGGATAATTTTGTAATGTCAGCCTTGTCAGGCGATTATTTTACACTGCTGACCACACGTAACGTTAAACGTTAGTGTCATTCGGTTAACGCAGTAATGTTAGTAGCTGGCTAAGCGCTAGCTCATAACATTATTCACTCCAACATCGTAACGTTGGACGAGGCGAGCTATGCTATTTCTCGTGAACCACAGGGTGCCATGTGCAACTAGCATAACACTCTCACCTTTCTTCGAAAACATATCGCTGATATTCTGGGCTCCTGATGTGCTCCTGGCCTCTCTTTTCTTCCTCTCCTCTCTTTTTTGGCATTGTCAGTTCTCTATTGATAACCAGCTGGCTGCTGCTGCAGTTCGTGAGCTATAACGTTACGCGCACATTTTCAAAAGAGCAGCGAACCATGGACCAAACTATTTTTTTAAAGAAGGGTGTTATTGCTCGGAAAATATAATTTTAAAAATCCAAATTTTGCTTGATTTTGTGGCTTTGTTTTAACTCTGATGCATTACTATGAGTATTAGTTAGGTTTATGCATAATAATTTAGTCATAGAAAGGGAAGCCTACATAATAGGCTACTGGGATTTTTGTGGGCCCCCCCTGGGCTGTGGGCTCCTAGAATTGCACCTTTCACCCCTAAACGACGGCCCTGTAAATAAGTATTTAGCTGGTTGCTCGATAACGCCGGGTGAGTAGGACTGCTCACCAAAAGAACGAAGGGGAACCAAGTAGCCTCAACTTTCCTAGACTTTTAGTTACGGTACTAATGCTGAGGGCTCGCTGATATCACTGTCTTACTAGAACCCGTATCTATGCATCGTTGCTAACGTGTGATGACGTTAGCACTGAGTTCCCTTTGTGCACACAAGGCACCTTTTGCCACAAAAACTTAATTAAAGCCTAAACCGTCAAACGGAACGTTCGCGCGAATTGTAAGCAACTCAATCGGGACCAAGTTTTTTTTTAGGGGTGGGAAAATAAATAATAAATATAGCTGCAAGCAGATGCCTCCAAAACATTGCGAACCATTTAAAAATGGAAAATTCTTCACAATTTGTCACTGTGTAGAAAAATCAATGCTGCAGACATTATGGGTTCTGTAGACTTTTTTGTTCCCCATGAGCAGGCCCAAACGTAATACGCGGGAGCAGAATTCCGACGGAATCCGCGGATTTTCAAGTAGAACGCATTGGTCAGAGGCAAAATGTAAATAAACTTTTCAACTCATGTTACGTCTCTATTATTAAAACGTTAGCCAAAAATTCTAAGAATTGAAAAGGAAACACTTATCGACCAAAATTACAGCAAGAGACAGGGCCAGGGAGCTTTCAGGCGATCTTTATGAGGATGGATCAATACTTTTTTGCAAAGTCTGTCAACATTCAATTGACCATATTCGGCGTCAAACTGTTGTGGAACATCTTCGGTCGCGCCGACATAAGAACAGGAAGGCTAGCGGAATTCCACAGATTTCCGCAGATTTTCAGTCTGAATAACCGCAGAAAATTTGAAAAAAATCTGCGTATTAAGTTTGGGCCTGCCCATGAGTAATAAGTCATGCATACCAACGTTCAGACATTTTGTACTTGGGTGGAAATGTCATCACTTTTAAAATGGACAATGTTTGCGTGGCCTGTAGAGCCACCTATGAGTGCCATTTGTGGTGTTACATGTGGCCTATAGTTTCAGTGTGCCAAAATGTGAACAAGGTTTTACCAATGGGATACCAAATCGGAAATGCAATACCACCAAGATCCACAAGGGCCTTCTGTAAAAACCAAGGAGTGAGGATGGGGGCTTGGTCAGCCCACCCTTTTCAAAAAACCTTGGATGAGCTTGCGTGTGTGTCAGGGGCCAGGAGGTGTCTATGAGAATTTGGAGCGCGGGCACTGTGGAGCGAGGGAGACATTTCCTTGGAAAAAGCCCTAGCAATTATGCATATTTCAAATATTCACAATAAATCTACTTTTCATCTTACATTCAACTTTTCTCAGATTTGTGTACTTTACATTGTCAAGAGTCTTCATATGAACTTGTGATTGAATCAGAGTATCAGTTTTTGACTGGCGGATATGTAAAGCACTATTTTAGCTTTAGCGATAAAGATTTCCTTTATTTCAATCATTTTTGGAGATATTAAGTTGCCTTTACACATGGTAACATGTTGTAGTGTTTTCCTTGTGTGTGGAACAGATCAAGTCCCTAGGGCAATGTGGCACTTATTTATGGACACATGAAATATGTGCCACAGGTGCAATTTCACCCTTACGTTAATAATTTGGCCATTTTGTAATATATTCCTTAGTTCTTATCACCCTATACAAAGACATAACTTACAAATCCGTTTAGTATTTCAAGTCAATCAGAGCTACGGTTCCTTTTGAGAAGAATGTTGTCGTTTTGGACAAATCTTTATTGTACAGAAAAGAATATGTATAATTATACATATTTTAGAGGTTATATATAAGCAGTACTTCTCTTGAGTGTTTTTTATTCAGATGAATAATCATTGGATATTCATTGGATCATAATCAACTGGTTTCATCACTTAAGACACTAAAAGTAAGCAGCTTGGCATGCTGGGATACATGGAAAGGATTAAACATTAAGACTTTCATCAAACATGAACATGACGCGACCAAGATATGGCTGCCGCCTAAGACTATGCGGCCTACCTGGCGTCCGAACTCGCTCAAATCACAAAGACTTTCACGACCCAAATCAAAATTATGAGCCAATAGATCTGTGGGGAATCACTTTTTCTCCTAAAGGCTGCCCTCCTCGACCTTTGTCGTTAAGAATTCGCCAAGATGCAAAATGATTCACAAATTATAAACACAGAGGAAAAAAGCTAGCTACTTTTCGAGTTCGGTTTTCCATCACTTTAAACTCACGATCTAAAGGTCTAAAAGTGCTCAAACCTTCACCATAATTCAAGTGTAGTGTACTTTCACGAACCCAATCATTGATTCTAGCTTAAAATGTGTAAATAAAGGTGAAATTACTTACCGAACATGGCTGCCTCCAACACGGCTATCAGGCGATTCCAGTTGAAAATAACAATGGCCGCCCAAAAATAATTTATATTCGTGATGGCGAGCTGCGATTGGAAGAAAAATGAAACAGGAGCAAGGAGTGAGGGTGGGGTCTTGGTCAGCCCACAATTTCCAGAAAGGATGTGTGTGTGTCTCGCCAAACTCGCGCGTGTGTCAAGGGGCAGGATGAGTCTGCACGCGCTATGGAGCAATTCAATTTAATTCAATCATATTTTGACATACCAAGGTGAAGTTGTTTATGGTACTTCAGAGTGATGTCATCTTGACCCCTATTAGATTTGAAAAACCATCAGTCAAAATTATATTAGATTTATTGACACAAAGATATTGATAGGGTGACCAGATTTGAGTTTGTGAAAAAGAGGACACTTTGTCGTGTCGGCGGGGGGTGCTGGTCGTGTATTGCATGCCGCACTATCTGATCAAAATGACAGTTCTCTCTACAGTCAGAGCTCGCGCAAGAAGGTGGAACGTAAGGGCGATAGAACTACCCTTTCCAAAACTTGTAAGGGCGTAATAGTTTGTGAAAGACCCAGGGAAACACAAATATCCGACGAGGCAAAATCCCGGACAATTTTTGAATCCCTGCCGGACGCATTTTTTAGGTCTCGAAAATAGGACATTTCCGGGTAAAAGAGGACGTCTGGTCACCCTAGATATTGAGGCAACGTGGACATTTACATAAATACACCCCTTTCAGCCATTTTGAGGAGAATGGTTTTGAACGTTGTACCAAATGTGGACAGTACAAGAAAATTCATAAGTCTGACAATATGGGTCTTTGAGGCTTTTTTGTTCCCCGTGAGAAATAAGGCATGTCCACCAATTTACAGGCATTTTGGAGTAATGGGGTACTGTGGAAATCACGTAGACTTTGGGCGTGGCTTATAGTGCCACCTATGGGCGTACGTGGGCCACTAGCCGTCTGGGAGTACCGAGTGACCTGTTGTATCATTGGGCCAAATTTGAAAAAATCGGGTCAAGGACTTTTTGAGCTATTGAGCCATTTAATAGAGAAATATAATAATAATAGGAATAATAACAAAAACAATAGGTTTCCTCCTACCAGAGGAACGCTAATAAATATAAATGAGAGAGAACAATGGTTGTACTAACCGAAGGCACACCCAATTATATATACTGTATTAGGCTACAGTGTCATTTTGTAAACATTTTGTAAAAAATGTGCTGTGGCTCAAAAAAGTTAGAAAAACACTGGTATAAAGGATATAGACTACCTTACTAAAGCATTATAGTCTGCGGAGAGGAAGAAGATTACCACGACGATTGCGTATTTCCGGTAAAAAATACGGAAGTTGTGTGAAAGGTCTATTGTCTGGAGAGCAGTCCGGCACGGAGCAGTCCGCTGATGCGTTTGAGGCGGATGCAGAGACGGCAGCTAGCACAACTGCAAGTTCCATTCAAATTAGCATCACAAGGTGTTACTAGTATTTATATATCATATATATAATTACGCAGCTCCCCCTGTCAATGATCTAGCACCCCATCAGCACCTGCATTAAAAATTATCTGGCGCCGCCCCTGTTGCTAATGCAAGAGCAACTGCCTCTCTCCAGTTCTTTCAATAGATAATCTAGACAGGCGTTAGCAATAGGCTAGACTGCTATTCGTTTTCTGGCAATTTTTTCATAAGCTTCCCTTCTAATGCCGACTATTAGCTAGTCTAGCTAGAGTCATTTGCTAAGTAAGGTATGTTGATGTGTATTTGAAACGTATTTAGCATTCAACCTATTCTAGATACAGGAGACGTCAGCATTGCTAATAACTGTTAGCGACACAATCATACAGCTTGCGTTTGTGATGAGAATACGGTCGGAACAGCAACTCTTTTCAGCAACAGCAGCTTAGCAAATCCTTCTTTAAATTGTCCTTTGTGTTTAAATCTTTCTTTTAAACTTCCAAACTTTCTTTGTAATTCCCGTGGAAGTACACAGCAGCGCGCAGCTAAATTAGTGTCTGAGATCTAAATTTTGGGGCGTGACAACAGACCAGAGCCAAATAGGGTGGAGCCACCGAGTTGACGTCAACATGGTTGATTTTTTGAAACCGACCGTTTTACAGCTACATTTTTTAATTGTGAGATTTTTATAGGAAAGAGTTGTCAATGGAACTTGAGGTTCACTGTATGTCCATATTACCCACCAAACTGTCGTTAATCAACTATGACAAGGTAAACTCGTTTATTATATTGTTGTTTGTTGATGGAAAAGTTATAAAGGCTGCCAGAAGCCTTTTGTGTCATTTTATGTCATGTACCAGTAAATGAGGATGAGAATGTGTATTTCAAGGCCGAAATACTGCACCGGATTCACAGTATAAACATCAACATGCATATGGATGTTTCACAAGATTTGGTCTTAAGAAGAAACTTGAACTTGAGGTCTTGAGTTCATAACCTCATAACTGGTAGGTCTGCTGTGGGGTTGTTTATGTCCAACCATGCACCATCTAGGTAGCAGCCGACAGCACTGACTAAAGATGCAGTAAATAATTGTGGTTTGGACAGGGAACAAGTATCCATCAGTTTGTAAAAAGACTTGGATAGTGTGTGTGATTGATTGTGTGTGTGTATGTATGTTTGTTTTGTTGTCACATTTTCCTCTCCACACTTCTCCTTAATTTATCTCAGTTACTTTCCTCACCAGTGACGGCTGGTGGTGATATTGAGTGGGTGGGCTAAAATGGTGTAGGCTATTATACTGTATATAGACTACGTTCATCAATAATTCTTAGCTATACTGGCTGTTAGCTTGTCCTTTATTTCATTCTTACACAAAATATACGATTTTGTTGTTTGTCCTTTTAATTTGAACGTTTGGACAGTGTGTCCCAATTTGCTTTACTTTTACCACTTAACTCCAGACATGTCAAAGATCATGTTCCCCACTCTATCTATCATACACAGTAGCTATTAGCACCTGACTGTACTGTCTATCCGTCTGCTGTCATTGGTGAAAAAGTAAGCAGCCTTTGTGGACTGAATGAATTTAGCCTAAATGGGTGACAAATCAAGAGGGCGTGCAAGACACCTGTCACTCACAAGTCCCCACTCTTATACAGTAGCACCCCTGGCTGTCATTGGTCAAAAGTCAGTGGCCTGAATTAATTTAGCCCAAACTAGCAGCGAATCAAGGGGGCGTGCCTTAAAACCTGTCACACACACTGACGATGAATAGTGTTTCACAATATGAAGATGAATGGTAGCTGATGCATATTTATTTTTTAAGCCTATTTAGATCTTTTTTGTTTTTCGGGTAACTATTTGGTGTTGCTGCTGTAGGTTTTAAAGGGGTGATTGACTGGGTTTTTTGGGTATTTCACACTGTTCCTTAAGGTCTCCGAATGGGGTATGTAACATTGGTTGGGTTGAAAATGGCCCGGGTGCTGTTCTATGCCCCCTGATAGATCCTCTGAAATTTTCCCGGGGAAAAAAACACTAGCTTTTCTCCTTTTATGGTATGCTCATTAATATTTAGATGAGCTGTGCGCTGATTGGTTGGTTTTCAACAGTGAAGCTGGGGAGCAAAAACGCAACACGGCCAACAGCACTCACTGAAACACCGAAGTTGGAGACTTGAAATAAAAACGCGCAAATAAATCTATTGTGTCTACACAACACTGTTTTCAACAGATTGACTAGATACCATTTGAAATGATAACGTTAGTTGTTTCCACTTCTGTTGTCGAAGCAAACTGGATTGGCTTAAGTGGGTAGAACTTTACAGCTTAGCAACCAAACTATATTGTGATTCAACTCAGCTTCAGTTAGCTAACTCTAGACATCTTGCTGAAAAATAACCGGACAAAGATCTGGACAAACATGCATTGTGAATTGTAGATTTACATAACAACACGGGTTATTTATTTGAATGAAACAGTCAGGAACATGAAACAACGTTAGCCCCATTGCCAATAAACTAGGCTAACATCACACATTCTACATGTGCTCTTGCGTTAGCAAGCTAAACTAGTTTACATGCCTACAGTCTAGGTGTATTCGCTATCTAGCTGTTCTTGCATTCCTTGCAAATCAGCGTTAATAAAAAGCAGATGAGCTACAGTCCAGCTAACATTGACTAGACGGGCATGGCTGATTGTCTATACCGTAGATACATATACATGTAGCTAAAGCAGGATTTGCTATGAAGCTGTTGCTGAAAAGAGGTGCGTTCCGACCTTACGTTCATCACAACCGCAAGTTGTAGTATGATTTTGTCGGTAACAGTTATTAGCAATGCTAACGTATCCTGTATCTAGCACCTGCCTTTCTCCAGTTCTTTCAAATAGATAATCTAGACAGGCGTTAGCAATAGGCCAGACTGCTATTTGTTTTCTGGCTATTTTTTCGGAAGCTTCCCTTCTAATGCCGACAGCTAGTCTAGCTAGAGTCATTTGCTAAGTAAAATATGTTGATGTGTTTAGAAACGTATTTAGCATTCTAGTCTACCTATGCTAGATACAGGAGACGTTAGCATTGCTAATAACTGTTAGCGACAAAATCATACGTAGCCTACAGCTTGCGGTTACGATGAGCGTATGGTCGGAACAGCACATCTTTTCAGGTTCAGCTTCTTAGCAAATCCTGCTTGAAATTGTCCACGGTTGTCAAAACTGTCTTGGGTGAAATGTTCAGAGCAAATTAATAATTGAGTGTCGAACTTCGCTGGGATCTTCTCATAGACAAACAGCAGCCATGCCTGTCGAATGTTTGGCTCCTTGGGAAGACTATGAGTGTTAGCCTTGCCTGTACAACCTGGAACACAGCATTTACGACCGTGGTCCATTTTCAATATCCTTGTTATACTTCAAAACTTTATTCTTTGTAATTGCTTAGAAGTAGCCTACACAGAGCAGCGCGCAGCTAAACTAGCATCGGAGATCTATGCTACCTCGGACTGGGCAAGAACACCAGTGAGTGGGCTGGTCTGGATGTAAATATTGGGGCGTGACAAAGATACAGACCAGAGCCAAAAAAGGCGGTCCCCGGACCGACGTCAGTCCGGTGGCTTTGTTGAAAAGCTAGCGTTTTACAGCCACATTTTTTCATTTTGAGATTTGCATAGGAAAGAGGTGTCAATGGACTTTGAGGTTCACTGTATGTTCATTTTGCTAATTTGAATGGAACTTGCAGTTGTGCTAGCTGCCGTCTCTGCATCCGCCTCAAACGCATCAGCGGACTGCTCCGTGCCGGACTGCTCTCCAGACAATAGACCTTTCACACAACTTCCGTATTTTTTACCGGAAATACGCAATCAGAATTCTCAAAATCAACAACAACTACGAATAACACGATCGACTTCCTTTTCCTTTCAATAGTAAATATGGCGCAAGGTTCATTTGTTTGGATGATTCACAAATAAATGTAACGCGAGGCACAAATGTATTTCGTGATTCACAAATGTAACGCGATTCACAAATAAATGACCCCATTACATTACTACAAACATAGGACGCTCACATGACGTGATGCATTTTTTGTCGCATACTGTGACGTTTGAGAACCTAAAACTGCGTTTAACCTAGTGCACACGCCAACACAAAAACAGAGTTTTCAGAAATCTCCACTTTGGCCAGAGTTTTTAGAAATGATCATTTTCCGTGATAAAACCTCAGTTTTCGTGTACATGAAAGGCCAAACCGCATGAAAATATATGCGTTTAAACGGGGCCTTAGTCACATTTTCATTAATGAATGTACAGTATTTGTATGTGCTTTTCATCTACTGAATGTTACCATAGTTTATGTATTTTTCTGAATTTAGGGTTGAATTTAACACATTTGGTTCTCATGATTAGATGATTAAAGCAAAAACTTAATGGGATGGTGTCCTTAATAGCATCATCCAAGAGGTTTGGAGCCATGGTTTAAACCTAGATGAGGCTGCAAGCTGTATGTCCCTCTCCCCTCCTTGCAAAACGTTGTTTTGTCTGAGACTGATGCCGTTTTGCCTGAGTCTGACAACTTTTGGTCTAAGACCTGATGCCTTTTCGTTTGAGTCTGACACTTGAGTCTGAAATCTGAGGATGTCCTAAAATGAACACTGTACAGGGGTGACTGACAACAGAGGAGGGAGGAGAGCATCTTGGAACCGGCCCATTACACTTCATTTCCCACAACTCCTCTCCTCTTCTCTCCTGTCCTCTCCCCAAAGATGGTTTAAACACAGGGCTTGTATAATGTTTATCATCTCCAACCACCCGCCCATTAATCCTCTACCCAACCAGTGCCTATGGAAACATCTTCAGTCCTCACTGAAACAGTGTAATGCGAATAAAGTATAGCACTGAGGGCTTCTGGCACTACAAGGTTCAACTTGCACTGTCCACCAATTAGCCTGGTCGGTGATAAATGTGTTACATGACCATCTACAGATTACTGTGCAAAAGTAACTTTGGGGAAGTTATTAGATTAATTATTATTGATTAGATTATTAAATAAATTGTTGTATAGAACTTGAGTTCCCTTTGTTGACATTGTGGTGTTTATGTCAGGTAGATGCAGCATGTGATCTTGATCCCAGTTGATCCCCAGACCTCCCTGATGGAGCCACCAGCTCATCCAGCAAAGCCCAACTTTTCCTATTGAACAACCTGCCTTGTGCCAAATGTCTTATAGGATACATTATTCTTATTCCTTTGAGAAATGACCCTGACATGACTGGGTTGAGGATATCTATCTGGGTTACCTATCCACTATAGATTACAGATAATAGTAAGATCACACACCCCCAGCTATGTGGCTTCCACTGCTTAAACTGACATTTGCCAACTCTGACCCGAGTTGAACTTTGGATATCTGTGTTTCAACACCCATTGGCACTTTTCTTGATGTATGACTATGTTAAGCCTGTGTTCTGCGCCTCTCTTTCACCAACCGTGTCTGTAGGAGGGGATCCCTCTCTGAATTGCTCCTCCCAAGGTTTCTACCATTTTTTCTCACATTAGTTTTTCTGGGAGTTTTTCCATGTCTTCCTTGAGGGTTTAGGTTGGTTGAGGGGCAGTTCTATGGGTGTATATGAAGGCTATAAAAATGCATTTGATTTGAATGGTGGTTGAATTTGTGGTTTAGAGTATTTAAAAAAGTGGCTTTGTCTCAGAAAAGGAGGAAATGAGACAGAGGATGAGGAGCAAGAGAAGAGGATTGTCAGTGTGAGAAAGAGCCTACTGGATTAAAGGGGTTATTTCCCCTGGGGTGAGGGTAAGAGAGAAACATAGTCGCTAGACGGTGCTTGGTCTCTTACTACCTAAGAGGAAGAGAGAATGCAAGAGAAGAAAATAAAAGACTAGCAAAGAGAACAGGAGAGGAGGTTGGAGAAGAGTAAAGAAATGATAGGAATACGAGTAGAGAATACAGGATAAAATAGCAGAGGAGGGCAGGGGAGAGAACAGGATTGCATGGGAGGGAAGACCAGTGCAGAGGATAGGAGGGGTTCAGAGAGAGATCGGGACAACCGGAGTAGAGGATAGGTATCCCAAACCTATGTGCTGAAAAATACACGTTAGTACACAAAATATATATTTTTTTTAAATTATGTCAAAAGGTAATGTCTTGACCTAATTAATGATTGCGATTAAAGCACGATAAATTACAAGTAAATACCATAATTTATTATTAATTGATTTTTTGGGGTTCATATATCACAGCCCCAAACTCAATACCCCATTTCCTGGAATTAGTACTGGGATGTACCATGATGAACTATGTTCCTTCCAATCAGAAATAGATAGACACCAATGGTTTGTATACCTAGGAACTGCCTTGTGAGATGCCTACTGGGTGTTTATTGGTGTGTGGATTGCTGCAAATCTGTAGTCAACTTATAACTAATCAGCTGAAGGTTGCCAATTGCCATCGGTCAGAGGGCAAAAGACATGTTCATTCCCACCCTGAAACCCTATCCCCACATTTCTTAAGCGAAAAGAGTTTGTGTGGGCACAAACAGTACAGTGTGATAGCATATGTTTATATATATGTGTCTTGTGTATTTGCTGCTACACACCAATAGAGCCCAGAAGAGTTACTAATCAAACATGTGTCTTCTCGGTGTCAGTGGTGTCTGCTGGACAACACATTGACTACCTTCTCTAATGAAACATGACTCCTGAGGGGCCTGATTCTATTGATTACCCTTTGATGGTCGTACTTGCCAGCTATACGTTGTAAGTCTGTTGCGTGTGTGTGTGTTTGTGTGTGTGTACATGTAGTCTGTTCTCTACTTGTAGACAACTATACAGTGTCCAGGGGGGTGTTCCATCAACGTCGCTAACGCAAGTCGCGCTTACACGAATAAGTCTCACTTTGGTAAACGTCAACTTAGACTTAAGCCTCAAGCCGTTCCACTAACATTCTGTTCCACTAACAGGCAACGTTAATTCAAGCTAGACCTCAATAAGCTTAGACTGTGCAGCCCAGATCAGGTGATCGTTGAGAAGAGGAGTTATGTCGCAAAAAGCAAGCGTAAACCAGGAGAGGTGTTATTTTCAGCGGCGTAACTGGAATTTTTTATTTTTTTGAGTTGTCCCCAAAAAGGGCAATGTTGCCGCAATTAACACGGCAAGGGAGACAAACCATTACGACCGTTAAAATGCGTAAATTGTAGGCCTACCAAATCTACTCAACATAACTAAATGCATTTAGGCCAACTGATAATTAGTGTAATTTGATGAGTTGTCTGAAACCGTTCTGACAGTAGCCTATAGCCAATATTCTCAACAGGAGATTTAGAATAATAGCCCAAAAAAGCGTGGCAGCAATTGAAAAATGTAGGATAAAATTCAAAACACTGAAGAAGGCTATGGTTAATTGCACTTGATGTGGGCAAATAATGATTTTGTCTTAACATCTTGAACAAAATTAATAAATTACTTCAAAATAACTTTGCCACGCACATTTATCAACTGATAGGCTAAATGCAGAGCTTTAAGATAAAAGGGAAAGATAACCATGACTAAAATGGGGATTCACTGAAATAAGTATTATTGCACAGATCCAGCACAAACTAGATTCATTTTTTGCCTTCTGCCTGCTCCGTTTTCTGCTTGTAATAAGTGTGCTCAACCGGAGTGCTGTATCATCTACCCCAGTCTCCACTGAGTAGCCTATTCGTTCCACTATGCTGGTTTGTCCAGCCTTTATTGAGCTCTGTTGGTTGAACATGATGTTTAGATAGTGTTTTGTTGTTGCCTTTGCTGAATATTGCAAAGTAAAGGTGTCACTGTTTTTGCAGTTGGTCTATTATTTTTTCTACTCTCTAACACCGTGTCGTAACTGGGTGCAAGCGTACGACTGTCGCATAGCATCGGACGCTCTCTGTCCACACTGTATCCGTCAAATTCACTTCTGTTACTTAAACTAACCACATGTGCTAGACTACAGAGCTTTCAACACAAGCGACAAAAAAATAAATAGAAACAGGGCGTCCAACAAAAATTTCAGCCAAAACGTAGCGCTAATTATTATTTAAGTCTTTTTTTTCTAGGAAAATTATAGGCCCACTCACTTTTGCACTGGCCCGCCCAAAATACAATTTCTGCCTACGCCCCTGCCCTGGGCACTCAAGCATATTTCACAATGTGAATGTAGGACAGTAGGGCACTTGGTCTCATTTTTGCCACTAGAGAGCATTTTAGAAACGCTTTTTCAAACCTGGGGGCACCAGGCAGTCACCCCCTGAGTCTTCCAGTGGGCCTGGATACACCTATGGGGAAAGTATATTGCACCTAACATTGGGGAAGCCAGAAGGAAAGGATGAAGTAATATAGAGGCTTGTCAACATATAGGCTACTTTAAACAATGAAAATGCTTTATACAATTGAATAAAAAGTCTCCTTGATTTTTTGTGTTTCAAGATTACCTGGAAAACTGATGACAATATTCAGGTACTGCTTTGGAGCAAGGTATACCCTTTATATTTCCTGGCATAGTTGCCATTGCTAAACCTTTTTAAGTCACCAACCCTGTTCAAGAATGTCCCACATGCAAAGACACACAGAGATGCAGACAGACTGAACAGTGGTCAAGGCTTGGCTACAGTGAGTTTGCTTCCTTGTGTGTGATTCAAGCAGACTACATAGTCTAGGCCTACCTACATAGACTGCAGTCTACTACCCTCATTTCTACTATTATAGTCTACTACTCTCCTTTCTACTACTTTCTACGAAGGATGGTAGGCTGCTCTTTGCCTGTCTGTGTTCATTGCCTTCCTTAAAAAACTATTGTGTTTTTCTATGTATTTTTTAAGAATTACATTTACATTACATTTAGTCATTTAGCAGACACTCTTATCCAGAGCGACTTACAGTAAGTACAGGGACATTCCCCTGAGGCAAGTAGGGTGTAGTGCCTTGCCCAAGGACACAACGTAATTTGACACGGCCAGGAATCAAACTGGCAACCTTCAGATTACTAGCCCGATTCCCTAACCGCTCAGCCACCTGACTCCCAAATAAGAATGACAAATAAGTATGACCAAATAAGAATAAATGACCAAATAAGAATGATTGTCAAAGAATGACAATAAAATCTATCAAGATAAACTATGCTGGGCCTGCTGAACCTATACCTCTTCCGCATATACTGGTCAGGAAAGCATTACTTCTGTTTCTGAAGACCCTTGGGGCTGGTGGGATAAACGCTCTTTGTATAATCTCAGCATCTTCATCCACAGGGTTGTCAAACGGATATGCCATAATTGATTGTCACTTGTCTAGACGCTCTGCTTAGTTTCTAAGGCCTTATTTTATGTAAATTAACCAATGGCTTTTGAAAACATTTAAAGTGACATTATTTCTTAACTTGTTTATTTAAATTAATACATTCTTTGGAGATAAGTAAACACGTAAATCATTCATGTCTGCACTTCAAAAAGTCTGAATTTACGTTTCCGAACACGGACTAAAGTGCTTTGCGCGCAGGAATTTACTCGACGGAACTGTCTTTTGAGATTCTGTTTCCGCCTGTTTGAAATTATTTGCAACACATTTTAGTTTAGCTTGACTTTTAACCTGACACGGATCAAGCTAGTTCCGAAGTATAAGTTACCTTGGTTACGTAGCTAGAACTAAAATAAGCCACCTTAATGGAACAGAACTCTCGCTAAAGTAAGTGAGACTTGGCGAAATAAGTTAAACTTGGGTCATGAGATGATAAGCTTTTCCTAAATCTAAACCTGGACAACCAGGGCTGGACTGGGACAAAAAATCGGCCCTGGCATTTTTGGGCCAGGCGGCCCACACCCAGTGTTCTTTCGCCCAATTAAGGAAATTAACCAATGGGCCCGCTGTCAGTTCTCTATGCGCCGGCCGACCAAAAAAACTAAAAATACAATGGGCCAATGTAATTTCTTTATGGGCCGGCCCGAAAAAAAAAAAAATATATGTTTTTTTTGTTTTTTGTTTTTTTTGTTTTTTATATCTGCGATTCGGCCCAGATAGCCAGTCCAGCCCTGTGGACAACATATATGCATTGGCGGACTTAGCTATGGGCGACATGGGCAGCCGCCCAGGGTGGCATCTTGCCGGGGGCGGAAAAAAACTGATCACAAGTTCAGTCTCTATCGCTCATTTGCAGGTCATGTAAATGATAGCCTATAAAGTCACTGTGTGGGACAATTCACCATGAAGGAGTGGGCGCCCTGATTCTAGTTTGTGAGCTAGGCAGACTACTGCCTGGCACAAGAAAGTTTAACTCAGGTCTCCCCATGGGAAACCCGAGTAGGGACCTGGGGAATCTATCAAATAGCGCACCTCTAACTTTGTACAGTACTAATGCATAGTAAAATCAGTCACACTACGAAATGCTACCACATAAACCACAATTTATTAATAATACTGGGAATACATAGTTTCACAGATAAAAAGTTTAATAATGTTATTAATTTGTTAAGAACTAATATAAAACCAGTCTGCACACCACCAAGGTGAATTGGTTTTGTCTTCACCCGTGGTTGACAGCCTTGGGGGAAGGGCTTGGGGGCTTCTGGGGTTTGAGCCCTTAATGTTTTCTCTAAACCCCCGAATCTTTTAGGTAAACATTTGGGTTGTCATTTTAGGTATATATAACAATATGAGACTAACTTAATGTTTATATTACATAAGCTTTTTTTGGGGGGGGGGGGGCTCCTCTGTCAGAGCAGAGGAGAGGACAGTTTGAATAAATACCATTGCTGTGACAGCACACCCACAGTCGCACAAAGAACCTGTGCAATTATAAGATCGGAAAAGAAAATGTGTTTGTCTCTCCTAGTGCAGTTTTCCCACAGCTTTAAAGGATGTACCACAACACAATAGAATCAAAACATATTTTTAAATCCTCTGATAAATTCTTCCAAGCTTCATACAGTATTTGCAAGACTTCTTTTGACTTTAGACAGGGTAAAGAGGAAAGGAAGCCAATGTTGAAGTTAGGACTAAAGGGTAGCCACTGGGATTTTTCAGAGTGGTCAAAGACTTGAGCACATTCTTGTAACGGTGCGTGTCCACTGCAGCGACGCAAATCGCTTGCCATCGCTCGCCTTCCCACAGTGGACCACGCTCGGGGGCGTGTCAGACAGATTAATGCAGAGTTGTAGTTCTCTAAAGTCACTGTTGTAGTTCGTATAACGTTATGGCAAAGTGTGCAGACTTGGGTTTACATACTCGCAATATCAATCAAAATACAACTTATAGCCTAAACAATTTTTTATTTTTTATTAATAGACATACACGTTGACATGTGTAAAAATGTTTTATTGTATTAATCGAAGTCTCTGCTAATCTGTCAGGTACGACTAGGGAGTCCCAGACGGGCTAGCTAGCTAGTTACCACAGAACGCGTCGCTACCCACAATGCACCATGCAAGCGATTCGCCTGGCTCCATTGAAAATGAATGGAAAGCATGTTGTCGCGTCGCCCGCGTTGCTGCAGTGTAAATGCACCGTAAATGTCTCCCTTTCCGAACGTGTATTGTTTGGAAGCTTTAACTGTGAATGTAAAATGAGAACTGAATCATTGTCCTAGATCTAGCACATCCATTCTGTTATTGAGTGACTAACCATTATCATGCCAGAGTTGCTCCATAGAGAGCTTTGTGTGCAGGAGCACAAGAGACAAAGAAGGGGAGTCACTGGACCCAAGCCCTTGAGGACGGGAGGGGAGAGATGAAAAAATGTTTGGGGAGGAGGGTAGGTGAGGGGAGTGGAAGAGAGTGCATAAGAGAGTAGAGTATTGTAATTTCAGCACTGAGACATTGACCTTCATCAGAACAATTGCCACGTTTGAGTCAGACAAGAACTCTGTGTGCCCAAATATTAACGTGATATACTACAATTGCAAGGATTTTAACAGTTCCGATTAGGGGTGCAACAATTCAACAAGCCCACGGTTCGGTTCCGTTTTATGGGTCACGGTTTCGGTTCGGTTTGTTTAGCACATTAGGAGAAAGAAAAAAACATTACAATTTCAATGTTCTCTGTGTATTTTCGATATATCCGGCGTAGATGCCCCATCATGTTAGATCAGTGGTTCTCAAACTATGGCTATACCCTTCTAGTGGTACGCGGAGAAATGGTTAAATACCTTAACCATGATATAATTGAAATGTGATTAAAAAAAAGTTTTGCCAAAAATAAATGTTGGCACGCGCTACTGTCTGTTCCCGGGTAGTGGAGCATACAAACATCCTGCGTGAACTGTGTGTAGCTCAATAGGGTAGGCTTCTGTATTTTAACGTTGGTTATAATGGTGGTACTTGGAGAGTCAAAGATTTGAGGTGGTACGGGGTGTGAAAGTTTGAGAACCACTGTGTTAGATGTATTACCGTTGGCATACTTTACACGTGCTTCGTATGATTTGCCTCTCTTCAGTGTTGCCAACTCCTCAGTAAGGAAAGTAGCAGTGCTGCGCGAGGTAAGACTATAGTAAGACTGACCGCCTGTGAGTGTTTTGGGACGGCAGCACCCGCTGCTCGTTGAGGACAAAAGGGTGCTGTTATGAAGTGCCCTTTATGCTGCTCCTACATGACATTGTCCCAAATGGTGCCCTTTCCAAAGGAGAACAGCTGTCCATTAGCCTGGTCCTAACCAGACCCTAGTACATTTCATTTGTACAGAGGGTCTGGGATCGCTCCATTGACAAGCGTTAACTTCCTTGAAGGCGGGTACTCTGTTGAAGTTTAAAACTATTGGATCTGCCCAGAGCCACTCTGATCTGCCATAACCAATTGCTATCGTTCGCCTTAGCCAACTCCTTCACCACTACTGTAACGGAGCTAGCTGCCGTAGCTGGAAAATCTAACTTTTCCCGAACCCCGTGGGGAGGAGGGCCACAACATCATGGCCACCAACAAAACTTAGCAAAGATTGTTCTTGCTCCGGCTTTAACTTTTGGATATTCGGCAGTTTTGCCACAACGGACCGAATGAATGGCTTCGCTCGCATCTTTCTCCTCTGCCATTACTAAACTAGAGAGGGTACAATTTCTGGGGAAATTGTAGGGTGTGCCTGCTTGCGTCGGTTGTAAGTTTTTCCCTTCTAGTGATATTTTCAAGCATTTAGCCTACTCATATTGCATATTTCATTAAGAACACCCTTTGAAACAGCTGCAAACCCCCTTTGAAACAAGCTACTGTAACAACGTTGTCACTGGCAGTATGGAATTGCGATTCAAACAGTACCGTCTGCTAACTGAAAATATGCCCCCCAAAACGTAAATAAGTTTGACATTAATGTAGGGGGAAATGGCTAATTCAAAATAAGTTTGCTAGAGGCAAGCTAGCTGCTGTTGCTCCACATTTCACTGATTGTTTGAAAGCGCCGGAAATGAGAACGTTTCTTTTGACATAAAGTTTAGCTGTGGCATTGAAGACAGTACTACACACTGCCAGTGGGTGAGCCGAGTCTGACTGAGGCTAACGTCAAAACAAGCCGTGGTGTCACTCAAATTCCAAGTTTTACACAAATCAAAAAAATATGCTGACGCGCTGGCTGTCTTCGCAATCGCCATATCTTTATAACACTGCCCTCCTTCTGATTTTTGATGTAGAATTGACCCTGGTAGGAAATTAAGAAAATACTCATCAAAGATCGACAACAGCTGACGCAATCGTCAACGGAGGCTGACGGGGCTCTCACGTAGCAAACCAATCAAAGTTTTTACAGCAACCTACATTAAAATCTCACCTTCTGGCTGTCTTCACAATAGTCATATCGTCATAACATTGCCCTCCTTCTGTGTTGTGGTGTAGAATTGACCGAACTATAAAAATACGAAAATACTAAACTACTATGACGCTTGCATGGCTGCCGCCTAGGCAGTCTCACGGGCGACCCGCACTCGCTCAAATTACAAAGACTTTCACAACCTAAATAAAAAATCCGAGATGGCAGTTCCACTCGAAATTGCTTTCTCAACAAAACCCAATGGTTGGTAATTTTGGGGGTTGGCATTTTTCACTCATAATCCAAGCTCCAATTTGCGTGCTAGAACGTCTCTATCACGTTGTATCCATGCGTCGTTGCTAACGTGTGCTGACATAGTGACGTAGGCTAGCACTGCTACCCTTCGTTGACAGAAGACACTTTTCGCCACAAAAACTTAAGCTCAGCCTAAACCGTGCAACGGAACGTAAATCCCAATAGAAGCAACGCAATCGAGACCAAGACGAAACTTTTGACACCTAGGTTGTCTATGTAGGCCAAATATTGACTGAGTTTTAGGGGTGGGAAAATAATAATAAAAAGAAGAAGATATATGTGAGAGAACAAAGGTTGTGCCCTTGCCGAAGGCAAAGCACACCCAATTACTGAATTACAACTCAAACTAGAGAGGGTACAATTTCTGGGGAAATTGTAGGGTGTGCTCGCTTGCGTCGGTTGTAAGTTTTTCCCTTCTAGTGATATTTTCAAGCATTTAGCCTACTCATATTGCATATTTCATTAAGAACACCCTTTGAAACAGCTGCAAACCCCCTTTGAAACAAGCTACTGTAACAACGTTGTCACTGGCAGTATGGAATCGCGATTCAAACAGTACCGTCTGCTAACTGAAAATATGCCCCCCAAAACGTAAATAAGTTTGACATTAATGTAGGGGGAAATGGCTAATTCAAAATAAGTTTGCTAGAGGCAAGCTAGCTGCTGTTGCTCCACATTTCACTGATTGTTTGAAAGCGCCGGAAATGAGAACGTTTCTTTTGACATAAAGTTTAGCTGTGGCATTGAAGACAGTACTACACACTGCCAGTGGGTGAGCCGAGTCTGACTGAGGCTAACGTCAAAACAAGCCGTGGTGTCACTCAAATTCCAAGTTTTACACAAATCACAAAAATATGCTGACGCGCTGGCTGTCTTCGCAATCGCCATATCTTTATAACACTGCCCTCCTTCTGATTTTTGATGTAGAATTGACCCTGGTACGACATTAAGAAAATACTCATCAAAGATCGACAACAGCTGACGCAATCGTCAACGGAGGCTGACGGGGCTCTCACGTAGCAAACCAATCAACGTTTTTACAGCAACCTACATTAAAATCTCACCTTCTGGCTGTCTTCACAATAGTCATATCGTCATAACATTGCCCTCCTTCTGTTTTGTGGTGTAGAATTGACCGAACTATAAAAATACGAAAATACTAAACTACTATGACGCTTGCATGGCTGCCGCCTAGGCAGTCTCACGGGCGACCCGCACTCGCTCAAATTACAAAGACTTTCACAACCTAAATAAAAAATCCGAGATGGCAGTTCCACTCGAAATTGCTTTCTCAACAAAACCCAATGGCTGGTAATTTTGGGGGTTGGCATTTTTCACTCATAATCCAAGCTCCAATTTGCGTGCTAGAACGTCTCTATCACGTTGTATCCATGCGTCGTTGCTAACGTGTGCTGACGTAGTGACGTAGGGTAGCACTGCTACCCTTCGTTGACAGAAGACACTTTTCGCCACAAAAACTTAAGCTCAGCCTAAACCGTGCAACGGAACGTAAATCCCAATAGAAGCAACGCAATCGAGACCAAGACGAAACTTTTGACACCTAGGTTGTCTATGTAGGCCAAATATTGACTGAGTTTTAGGGGTGGGAAAATAAGAAGAAGAAGATATATGTGAGAGAACAAAGGTTGTGCCCTTGCCGAAGGCAAAGCACACCCAACTAGCACACAACATCAACGTCATCGTTCTCAGCCACTCCCTCCGTTCGCTGATTGGCCCTACAAAAATGTATTTGAGAAAACCGACAGAAGCTAAATCAAAATTGACCGGAAGTACGTAGGAGGGCAGAGCCAGGCTAGCTGTCCATACACTGTCAGGCAGAATAGTCATAATTGGATTTGGATTAAATGTGCACGTGTAATAGATCAAATTATATATTCTTAGACATGCTAAGCGATTTTCAATGAATGTTCTACCAAGTAAAGTGTGCCACACTTTGGGTCACCTTCTGATCTGCGATGGAAGTCTATGCTGGATCTGTGCAAAAATACTTGTGAATCACTTTTGCTTTAAAGCTCAGCATTTAGCCTATCAGTTAAAAAATGCATATGCCAAAGTTATTTTGTAGTAATTTATTAATTTTGTTCAAGATGTGAAGACCTCATTAGCCCATGTACATCAAGTCCAAACCATGACTGTCTGCAGTGTTTTGAATTTGTACATAATAAGCCTACATCCAAATGTAATTTTCACTTGCTGCCACATAATTTTTTTGCCATTATTCTCAACCTCCTGTTAAAGAATATACAGTAGGCCAGTGATTCCTGTCAGAACGGTGTCAGAAAGTTTTTTTTAAATTACGTTAATTATCAGTAGGCCTAAATGCACTAGGTATGTTAATAAGTAGCCTAGGTAGGCCTCCAATTTACGCATGCAAACGATCAGCAATGTAGTCTCCATTGCCCTGTTAATTGCGTCAATATTGCTCTTTCTGGGAATATCCCCAAAAATCCAGTTACACTGCTGAAGATAACACTGCTCTGCTGGTTTACGCTTTGCTTTTTGCGACATAACTCTTCTTTTCGACAATCGCCTGCTCTGGGCTGCTTCTGTTCTCTGAGTGTGCGCACAATCTAAGTTTATTGAGGTCTAGATTGAATTAGCGTTGCTTGTTAGTGGAACGGCTTGAGGCTTAAATGATCGTATACCTAAACAAGGCTTTTTCGTGTAAGTGCAGCTTTTGTTAGCGACGTTGATGGAATACCCCCCTGGCCACCTTCTTCCATTGCTGTGGTGTAGCTGTTTGATGATGGTGAACTGGTCACCACTGTGTCTCTTATTTCTGGAGCGGGGGGGTTTCAACAAGGGGAGAGGGTTTTGGTGGTGGGTTGTGGCCGCAGGGATCAATGGTGGGGGCAGGGACAGGGGCAGGATCATTAGGGATGATGAGGAGGCAGGCTATGCCTTTGATGAGGAGGATAACGGTGGAGAACTGTAGACATGTGTCAAGTGGATCCACCCACTTTGGCCTTCAACCTTGATGGCAGATGGGGTGGCCAGGTTTACCTGGTGAGGACCTGTCCATCGAGGTTGGCGCCATTTCTGTTTGATCACCTTCATGTACTGGTCACCTGGGATGAATTGGATGGTTTCGTCTGGGTCAACAGATGCTCCTTTCTCCTGTGCCTGGTAAACAGTGGCATAAAGAGACCTCAAAGACAATGTTGGAGCCCTAACATAATTGGACAAATCTGTACTTAGTTCTTCTAGATATTGGAAGGTGCAAGGACCTAGTGCAAGGACCGTCCTGTTACTCGATTTACAGCACTTCTTATTCGCAATAGTGCTAAGAGCAGACAGGTTGGCCATGCTAAGCCTGTCTCCTTGCAACTCTTAGCGAGTGTCGCCTTTAAAGTTTAATTTGCTCGCTCTACCATCCCAAATCAGGGTGGTAGACACAGGAAAAAAGTTTGTCAAATGCGCAATTGCTGGCATGGTTCTTGAGACTTTTTTGTTCCCCATGAGCAATAAGGCATGCATACCAATGTTCAGACATTTTGGCCAGATGTGGTCAAAATACCATCCTTTTGAAAGTGACAACTTTGAGGCGTGGTCTGTAGGGCCACCTATGCTCTGCTCAGGCCCAAGTTTTAGTGTCGTCTTTATTTTCATTGTGCCAAAGAAGAAGAAAAAATGACCAAGCTGTTTTTGGTTGATTAATCTTTATAGTTCTGGAGAAGATCTTCTCTTTCTGTTAGCAGTAGCATTAGCTGAGGCCAAAGAATATAGGGGGTCAGATGGCTGAGTGGTTAGGGAGTTGGGCTATTAATCAGAACGTTGCCGGTTTGGTTCCTGGCCATGCAAAATGACGTTGTGTCGTTGGGCAAGGCCCTTCACCCTACTTACCTCGGGGGGAATGTCTTCTTAACAGTCAGCCCACCCTTCCCAGAATTATTGTGTGTGTGTGTCTTCCCAAGCTTGCGGGTTTGTTAGGGGCCTGGATGTGTCAGTGAGAATTTCGAGCACACGCACATAGGGGAGTATGTTGTCAGATTTGTGTCAAAAGTCGTGAGCATATATATTCTTTCACACGCGCAGATCTTAACTTTTCATTCGCAAGATATAAGTACTCGTGCACAAATTCAGCAACTGAGAGTTGTACAGGTAGCATCGAGCAAGCGCCTGGCATGCTCTCATAGGTTAAATTCTGGCACACTCTCGTAGGTTCATAGGTACACTGCTTGCCCATTGAAAATCTGATCGTGCGCAGTGGGGTTATGCTTGCGGAGTGGAGTTTTGCACGAGCAGTGAATTTCTGCTCACGCAAGTCTAAATTACTTTTGACAGTTGGGGTGGTTTTGACAATTTGGGGACGAAAACCTATGGAGGCACTGACCCTCTTATGATTGGCCGCTTTCAATGCGATCACACCCACAGGGACATCCTTGTATCTTGATTGACAGCTTCCTTTAGGGGAAGCACGGAGTGATACTACCAGACCCCCACCCCTCGCCCCTTGGCTTGAGGCAACGGCCCCAGTGGATGTAGGTGGTATTGGATTTCCGGTTAGGCACCCGGCTCGTCCGGTCGTTTTTATTCTATTAACTCCAGTCAACATATCCAAAAGTATCTCCCCCAAGAATGTTTGTTCGATTCTCGAACCTGGCTCATACTACTAACTTTTTCATAGAATCATTTTTCATAAATTTTAAACCAATCCGAAATGGGTAAAGTAGCACCCCATTTATTTGCTTACGTCAAGAAAAGTTGCCTGCAAATGTGCTCGCAGATACGAACAGGGCACAAGCACAAAAGGGAACATTATTAGCCGATCACTGATTTACCTGAGCTGAATGAGCACAAGGAGAAAGGGCTTGATAATCTGCAGTTGCCTGCCTTTGCTGTAGCCAGTTTTACAAATGGTTGCACACATACATGACGGTTGTTTGTAATTTATTTACAGTATTTTAAAGCAGATTTAACGATTTTGTAATGAACGTTATTATGTTCATGGCATGACAAACGTAATTATAGCCTAATATACAGTACCAGTCAAAAGAATGGGAAATGTGTCCAAACTTTTGACTGGTACTGTAAGTGATATCGTGGCATGTTAAGGCGTCATCCTAGATTGTTGATGTCTTCTGGAGCAAAGACGAAGATGAATACATCATGTCTGATAACCACAATATTGTTATGGTTATGTAATGTTATGCCAGTTAAATCCATAAATGTCCATCTAGAATAGGCCTATATTTCTAAAAACCAAGTGAAAGGAATACTATACAGTACTAATAACATTGATTTTCGTAAAGTTCACATGATGTATCTGCTTCTTGATCAGTCTTGTACCCCATTCTGCCACTGCAATGCCTTAGCTCACACGCTCGTGACTGGTTGTCGCAAAGTATGACGTTGTCAGAAATATTAATCTATCAAGCATTGCACAGTCAGTCGGTGAACAAGTTAAGAAAGCTTTATTGCTTGCGGCCGGCCCACAAGGAGACAAAAACATAATACGCCATTGCGCTACAAAGTTTGTCCGCTAGCATGTTGTGCTAGCAAGCTATTTAAACAGAACCGCTCTTGACTGTTATTGGCTAATACAAAGGCATGCAAATGTACCATGGCTCTTCTTTCATTGGCTCCCTTGTATAGACCTGGCACGCGTGTGTGCGTGCCTGTTTACGTGTGTGCGTCCCTTGCAATGTACATTTACAACATCAACCCTACCCCCACTAGGTGACAAGCTAATGGTCACCAGACCTCAGTCTCCCTTCTAGCTCTGTCAAACAGTATCTCCTTTAAATAAACAAACAAACCCCCCTCTTCTTAGTCCTCAGCCCCAAGATAAGGGTCTTGTATGTTTACCCAGAATTCAGATTTGGGGGTCGGCCTCTCTTTGCACACAAGGAATGCTGAACACGGTATCATTTTATACAGGGTTACATACAATAAATACAGAAGTTATATCTTCAATTTTTCCGACAGACGTGTACAGCTAATGGCAAGCGTGCACGAGTCTCGGAGCTAGGAAAAAGGCAAGCCACTGTTCTGCGCAAGACCGGACGAGCCGGAACTGGAAAGATGGCGCGGTCCGTTTCGCACTCTCGCTTGCCTCACTGCGCCACTGAGCACTTTTCATAGAAATGAATGGGGACGCCATCTTGGAAGAGAAAAGAAGCTGTCTACTGAATATAAGTATATGGATACTACACAAACTACACATAAATGTCTATTAGCTAATGTTCGCTACATACGGAGTCATTTATTGGATTGTTAGACGAGGCCCCAATCATCTATCAATATCAGTTATGCCTAGATGTAAATCTTCAGGCATCAGAGTAATTTCATTAAAATTTCAGAGTAACATTCAACTATTTCTCAGATTTGTGTACTAAACATTGTCAAGAGTCTTCATATGAACTTGTGATCTAATCAGAGTATTGCTTTATGATTAGAGGATGTGTAAAGCAATATTTTAGCGTTAGCAAAAATGTATATTTGCCTTCGCACATGTAACATTTGCATTGCCCTCCTCTTGTGTGGAACAGATAAAGTCCCTAGGTCAATGTGGCATTGATTTATGGAGGTGTAAATTCATAAAAATGCAAATAAATCTGCCATATTGTATTACATTCCTTTTTGCTAAATATCTAATTGAAAGACTTGTATCCTACACACACATACCACGTTTTCCCACCCAGTCAATTGGAGCTATGGTTACAGAGGAGTATATATTTTTTTGTTTTGCACAGAATTGTACTGTCCAGAAAAATCCCAGATTGAAGCTGTTATGGGTTCATGAGGCTTTTTTGGTCCTCATGAGAAATAAGGCAAATGCACAAAGTTTCACAAATTTGGGGCTTAGAGGCTGGAAATGGCACCACTTTGAAAATTGACAAATTGGATTGTGACCTGTTGTGCCACCTATTGTCTCACGTGGGCCATGTTTGGTGTGGTAGTTACTAGTGCACTGTAGTTTTAATATGCCAAATTTCACAACTTTTTAAGTTAGTGGTTAGGGGCTGCCATAGACTCCCATGGAACAGGCCAAATAATAATGAAGCCTGAACTACCCCTTCCCACCCAGGAGGCCTCCCACCTCCCCCCCTCTACAGTGACGACTCTCTCCATTCAGGAGGGTGAAGTTAACAGACTTTTCAAGAGGCAGAATCCCCGCAAAGCAGCTGGGCTGGACTCTGTCTCTCCAGCCACCCTCAAGCACTGCGCTGACCAGCTGTCTCCGGTGTTCACCTACATCTTTAACACCTCCCTTGAGACATGCCATGTGCCAGCCTGTCTCAAGTCCTCCACCATCATCCCTGTGCCCAAAAAGCCAAGGCCAACAGGACATAATGCAGAGCTGCCAACTCTCACGGTTTCGCCGTGTGACACACGCATTTCAACCATTTCTCACGCCACACATTGTATATCTCACGCTGAAAAGGCAACGCCAAACAAGTAGCCAAGCTAACGTTGTAAACAGTAACGGACGAGGCGCAGGTTAACAGAGTGAAGCATCATTGACGTGCAAACAGCCGTGTAAACTTGCCTGGGGCTGGGGGGGGGGGGCAGTGAAGCTCGCGATAGCTCGCCCCGGGGGGGGAGGGGGGGGGTTGCTGCCAAATCTCACGCCAAGGTTTTTGGAAAAGTTGCCAGCCCTGCATGACTACATACCCGTCGCCCTGACCTCTGTGGTAATGAAGTCTTTAGAGCGCCTGGTGCTGGCACACCTTAAATCCATCACAGACCCTCTACTGGACCCCCTGCAGTTTGCCTACAGAGCCAACAGGTCTGTGGACGATGCAGTTAACATGGCCCTCCACTTCACCCTACAGCACCTGGACTCCCCAGCATCCTATGCCAGGATCCTGTTTGTGGACTTCAGCTCTGCCTTCAATACCATCATCCCCGCCCTACTTCAGGACAAGCTCTCCCAGCTGAACGTGCTTGATTCCACCTGCAGGTGGATCACAGACTTCCTGTCTGACAGGAAGCAGTGCGTTATTTTACTGTTGATTGTTTTGTTTTTTTCTACAGTTACACTCTTGCACTTTTTGAGTTTCATGTTGTTTAATTGTAACTTGTTTAACTGCATGCGCTTATGGTTCTTCCCTTTGGCACTTATTTTGTTTTTCACAATGTATGCTTCATGTTTTGGCTGCTCGCAATGTTTGGGGCTATCACGTTGTTATGATCAGTGACCTATGCTCTTTTGTAAAGCTCTCTCTTCAGGGCTCAACATAAAAAAATGTTGGCCCCAAGACAATTTTTACTGGCCCCCCTTCCAAAAGTTGTAATTTATCATTGTTACAACAAAACCAAAGACATATAAGTTGTGTTATTCTGTTAACATGTTTAACCATTTATTAAACACATCCTGGATATAAAAAGAAAAAAAATTAAACCCTAACCCCCTAGTGATAAAAAATAAAAAGGTAATAGTCAGCAAAACAATTGACTTTTAACCTCAAACATGACGTGCTCTCTTCCCTGCTGACAGCCATCTCTGCACAACTCTGTCTGGCAGAAACTGAAACCTCTGGTCCCTCAATGCTAATATATAAAAGCTTCCATAGCATTTCATCAGTATGATACTAACTACCCAAGTCGACACCATTCTTCTGCTGCAGTTCAATAGCCTGGGGGAACGAGGCGAACGGCTGGCCCGTCTTAATTACATGATATGCCGTTGTTATAAGTTGTGCAATAACACGATGGGCATCTACATTAAAATTCCAGACCAGCATGGTCAACGGCCTGGAAGATGGATTATCAACCATCTGCTTAGCCGTCACGCAAACCAGGTGCTGTCTGCTAGCATGGCTGGTCAGGGATTGTTTTAGAAAATTGTCGGTGCCTGTGTAAAAATACCTACTTTTGTCCGCTTTAGACGGGAACATGCGACAGACGACACAGTGCATCTTCGTTCCATAAAAAAAAGTTGCTTCCGTTTCAGCTCGTAGCTCTACTTTGCTGCCATCTTCACTTTATTGTCTTGCGCCAGTCTCGCGCCAGTTGTTAAAAAATGTATCAAGATTAGAGAATTACAATTTGACAACCACTCGTCACTCACTACTCAACTCTTGATTTGCCAACTGTGCGCCCCACGAGCTGCAAAGTTATTTATGCATTTAGCAGATAGCAAAACATATTAAGGATGTTAACTTTTACAATGCAAATATTTTTTTCAAATCCATAATTTGCAGTGGCCCGATCGGGCCAGTGAGTTGCTAGTTTAACTGTCCCGACGTTACTTTTTACTGGCCCCGGCCATCGGGCCATCGTTATTGTCGAGCCCTGCTCTTGGAAGTCGCTTTGGATAAAAGCGTCTGCTAAATGCATAAATGTTAAGCTGGGAACACAAGTCTCTGACTCCCGGTCCATCAGCACTGGATCACCCCAGGGCTGCGTCCTTTCTCCTCTGCTCTTCTCCCTGTACACCAACAGCTGCATCTCTAGTCATCCGGCCATCAAACTCCTGAAGTTTGCGGACGACACCACTCTCATTGGGCTCATCTCTGGTGGAGACGAGTCTGATTATAGGTGGGAAGCGGCCAACCTGGTGACCTGGTGCAGCCAGAACAACCTAGAGCTCAATGCTCATAAGACAGTGGAGATGGTTGTGGACTTCAGGAAGAATACAGCCCCACATTCCCCCCCATCACCCTGTGTGACTCCCCAGTCAACACTGTGGAGTCTTTCCGCTTCCTGGTTACTATCCTCTCCCAGGACCTCAAGTGGGAACTGAACATCAGCTCCCTCACCAAGAAAGCACAACAGAGGATGTACTTCCTATGGCAGCTGAAGAAATTCAACCTGCCAAAGACAATGATGGTGCACTTCTACACAGCCATCATTGAGTCCATCCTCACCTCCTCCATAACCATCTGGTATGCTGCTGCCACTGCCAAGGACAAGAGCAGGCTGCAGCGTATCATCCGCACTGCTGTGAAGGTGATTGGCTGCAATCTGCCTGCCCTCGAGGACCTGCACACCTTGAGGACCCTGAGGCGAGCGAGGAAGATTGTGGCCGACTCCTCCCACCCTGGTCACTCCCTGTGTCAGTCACTCCCCTCCGGCAGAAGGCTGCGGTCCATCAGGACCAATACCACACGCCACAAAAACAGTTTCTTCCCTTCCGCTGTTGGCCTCTTCAACAAGGCCAAGGGTTCACACTGACTTCATGACTCAATGGGCCTCATTCTCGAACATTTTCTTAAGTTTCTTCTGAAATGTTTCTTACGGGCTTCGGAAAAACAACGTAAGAAAAAGACGTCCGCCAAATTCATGAACGCTTGAAAATGTGTTCCTACGCAGCAGAAGTTTTCTGAGCTGTGCTCCCCAGGAAGAAATGTCTTAAGTTGAAAGCGCGTCCTCGTGCTCCTGAATTTGCATACATACACGCCCCGACAGCTCCTTATAAGGGCATGTGTTTGTCTTTTGTGTTAAATGTTTGTTTGAAACAACGAGGAGTATAAGAAAATAACTTATCCATAAAAATACACATCAATTTTTTTTCTTCCGAATGTGCTAGTCCGCCGTCTGTTGAACAATGTCTGCTAAAAATTGCCAGAAAGACAGCGCTTGGATCGGAAAGATCAAGGCTGTGGTTTCGTGAGTGTCCAGAAAGACAGGAAAAATGGCACCGGCATTTGTCAGTTTGCAGACAGAATCAACAGCGATGGTGGCAGGCATGGGCAAGCGAAGGAATTGCAGTTTCAAAATGTATACTACGGAAGGGTAATTGCCTAACATGCGCACACACAACGAGAGACGACAACTACACTATGACATTTTGTATCCTGATTAGGAATTGTATTGAAGCTAGATTTTTTGTTTTTAAAGAACTGTTTACTACTGTTGGTTGACATTAATTGTACAAAAAGAAAAAGTGTGGGAATGTGAAAGAAATTGTGGGCCTATGTACAATAAATGTGTTTTAAGAGAAGTTTACAGTAGGTTAAGAAGCTTGATACGATGAATGTTGATTCAACTCCATTTGGTAGAGATGCCACCTGTAGTTTTATAACACCTAACTAGGAGACGTGAAGTCTAGAGACGGGAAGTCTGGGTGACCTGGGAGAGTTCTTGTCACCTGGGGGGAAGGACAGTTGGTCTGAAGACAATGTGGATTCAACTGTATTGTTCTAAGGATTTAACCAATGACAGAAGAGATTTGGTATAGCTGCATGTCTGTAGGATGGACCAATGACTTTTGAGAACTGTCGTATCTATAAAATGGTCTGTTGAAGAATGTTCTGGGGGGTTCAGGGCCATCAGCTGGGTAGTGCTGGTGGGCTGGATTCTCCCGGTTCCATTCTAGAATGCTAGATGGAGCTGTATGTAATTGTCTTTGTGTTATTGTCTTATGTTTGTGTGCTGATGATGTTATGTTGATAACGTTATTATGTTTAAATCTAAGTCAAATAAACATTAACTCTGTACTTCACCCGACTTCAGCTTAAACGATTGATTCTCTCAAAAACTTCCACGACAGGCATGCAACAGCAGTGACGTGGGCAGTCAGAATCGACAAAATTAGGAAAGCAACAGGAACGCACGTTATGTCCAAGCGAAAAGCAATTGTGCCATATTGTAGGCCTAGGGTGCACACTCGTCCCTTTAAATAGGTCGAGTGATCAGTGATAATTGGATGGCCTGGTTGAATTTATATGATGTTCAAGTCCAAGTGCAAGTTAAAGGTTTTATTTGTCACATACATCATACCAGTAAGATGAGCAGTGGAATTGTTCTCCACTGGATCTAACAGTGTGCACACTAAGCAAGGTAAATTATTATAATTATTTTAATCCGAGGATGTCTGTAGAGTTGATGTAAACGCAAAAACCAACGATTTCTCACAAATTCATTAACACTTCTAACACGGAGAGTTTTCTTAAATGCGATTCCCCTTGTGGTTTTTTAAGGAATCGCATTTGAGACAACTCTGGCCGATTTACGACTGCTATTTCGAGTTCGGAAAGTCTTCTGAAGTTAAGAACAAATCCCAGATGAGAAAACTTTCATGAATGCCAAATGTTTTCCTAAATCCAATTCAGAAGAAATTCCTTCTTAAATTCTTCTTAACTGCGTTCGAGAATGAGGCCCAATGCCCTTAAAACACACTGCTTTTTGCACTGCACAATACAATCTTGTACCATTTGTACTTTTTGTAATATTTGTATTTTTTGTATTTTTATATTGTAAATTACTGCAACTTAGCCTATATTTTATTTTATATTTTATTGTATAGTTTATTTTAATCTAATTCCACTTAGTATTGCTAGTTATGTACCCTTAGTAAAGTTAGTCCTCATATTAAAATTTTAGATTCCTATATGTTTAATGCTTGCACCTCCCTGCCAAAGCAAATTCCTTGTCTGTGCAAACTTTCATGGCAAATAAAACCCATTCTGATTCTGATTCTGACAATTACAATAGGGCTTCTCCTACCGGAGGAATCCTAATAATACCTACAGTTAAGAATACCAACAAACACAATAGGCTTCCTCCTGACGAAATCATTCATTTTTGGTTGCCTTTTAAACTTTTGAACACACACTTTGGATGGCTGTGATCAAAACATTCAAATTCCATTTTGGTACTCTACTATAATCATTTCAGTCTTACATCTGACTTAGGTTAGTTCTCTAAAAGATTCAGGAAAGGAGCCTTTGGAGATGCTTTATTTTGTTTCTCTTTCTGCATCTCCCACTGTCTCTCTAATTACAGTAAACAAATATGTAATTTTTCCATAGGTTACCAAGTCTAATATAAATGTTAATTGAAGCTTTAAATAGAATAATGTGGCACATAGTTGCCATAGTGATCTAGATGTACTTAATTGGCTGGCAGAGTCAAAATTTACCTTGGGTTTTACTGTTCTACAATTAGTTTTACAATTAGAAATATTTTCATACAGACTCTGGGGAGATCTTTGATATCTCTATCAGGTTTCTAAACTGACTTGTTTATCTGTGTGTGATGTTTGTGTGGCAGTGTGCTTTTGGGTGGGTGTGGGGTACAAGTGTATGTGTGTGTGTGTTTAAAACCAATTGTGTGCCCGGCTTTGTTTTTGCTTAGACAATCAAATACAAGAGAAGAGCCTAATCTCATTGCCTCTATACTTCCCTCTACTTCTCCCCCTCTCTCTCTTCTTTTCTCCCTTGTACCCTCCAGGAGGGGCAGTAAGAAGGAGTGATGTGTAGGAGCTGTGTTGAGTCTCATTCATGGATGTGTTAGCAGACCCTAGTTGCCTGGTGGCTGTAAGAACTCCACACCCAACAGCAGCATACACAGATGCAGTGTCCACAGGTGAGAACCAAATACTAAATATTTTTGTTTGGCATTGATCCATTTCAGAGATGCACTTAATTCAGGAAACCTGGTGCCGGAGATTGATTGTACAGATTTGAATCTTAAAATGAAGTTCACCAACATACTCTCCTTTAGAATTTGTATTAATGTAACCAAGGTGAGGTATAGGCAGTTGGTATCCAAGTAGCTTGCCAGTCGGCAAGTCCGTATCCAAGTAGATTGCCACTTCTAAATGGATGGCCCAACATACCATCCAAGTGAAGATCACTCGCCACCGTTTCATGCGAGCACAACCTTGTTTTATGTGAATTGGTCCGAAGTAATCGACACCCACATGTGTAAAGGGTGGGAGATCTAGACTGACACGGTCTGCTGGAGAACAGACATTTTATGTTCTCCAACCTTTGCTTGCATGCATCTGCCGAAAACTGCAGAGTAGTTGGCTGCTCTGCCAATATCGTGGTTGTCTGGCCACATCTTTGTTACGAAGAGGTAGGGGTGAGTGGTAGTGACCATCTTGAAAGATTACTGAGCTTGATTACAATTTCCTTGGAACTTTGATCCTCACCTGACATTTCACTCATTTCTTGTCATACTACTTTTCAGAGAAGTCCAGGTTGTATTGCCTGATGAGGAGTTTCCCCAGATTGGCAATTGTTATTTGGTTGGCCATTACTGCCGGATGTTTGGACCCTTCTGTAGTGATGTAGGAATTGAGAGGACCATTAACCACCCATCCTAATAACGCATATAGCCCATTCCCCATGCAAAGATTTCAATGCCTTAGGAACATTTATTCCCATTAGTTCGATGTCTGCAATCAATTTCACTTAACTGAATCATGTTGAGGTGCGGCCACCTTTCATCATTTTGTGTAGGTGTAAGGGGTTTAATACTGGCCAAACAACCAAAACTATTCGCATATGGTTTAAAGGAAGAGGGGAAACTGAACAGTGTATTAACATTAACCAAATTATGCCAATACCAATGGAACTTGCAGTTATTTGACTATGGGTTACAGTGAGGGAAATTATTATTTGATCCTCTGCTGATTTTGTACATTCACCCACTGACAAATAAATGGATCAGTCTATAATTTTAATGGTAGGTTTATTGATTTTAAGTGAGAGACAGAATAACAACAACAAAAACCCAGAAAAACTCATGTCAAAACTTTTATGAATTATGAAGTATTTGACCCCTCTGAAAAACATGACTTAGTACTTGGTGGCAAAACCCTGGTTGGCAATCAGAGGTCAGACATTTCTTGTCGTTGGCCACCAGGTTTGCACACATCTCAGGGGGAATTTTGTCCCACTTCTCTTTACAGATCTTCTCCAAGTCATTAAGGTTGAGGCTGACATTAGGCAACTCAAACCTTAAGCTCCCTCCACAGATTTTCTATGGGATTAAGGTTTGGAGACTGACTAGGCCACTCCAGAACCTTAATGTGCAGGAGGGAAGATCTTTCTGAGGGAAGGAGGTTCTCAGCCAAGATTTGACGGTAAATGGCCCCGTCCATCGTCTCTTTGATGCAGTGAAGTTGTCCTGTCCCCCAAACACCCCCAAAGCATAATGTTTCCCCCTCTGTGTTTGACGGTGGGGATGGTGTTCTTTGGGGTCATTGGCAGCATTCCTCCTCACTTTCACCCAGTCCTCCTCTGAATCATTCAGATGTTCATTGGCAAACTTCAGACGGCATGGTACATGTGCTTTCTTGAGCAGGGGGACCTTGCGGGCGCTGCAGGTTTTCAGTCCTTCAAGGTGTAGTGTGTTACCAATTGTGGTCCCAGCTGCCTTGATGATATTGACAATATCCTCCAATGTAGTTCTGGGCTGATTCCTCACCGTTCTCATGATCATTGCAACTCCACGAGGTGAGACCTTGCATGGAGCCCCAGACCAAGGGAGATTGACAGTTATTTTGTGTTTCTTCCATTTGCGATTAATCGCACCAACTGTTGTCACCTTCTCACCAAGCTGCTTGGCAATGGTCTTGTAGCCCATTCCAGCCTTGTGTAGGTTTACAGTCTTGTCCCTGACATCCTTGGACAGCTCTTTGGTCTTTGCCATGGTGGAGAATTTGGAATCTGATTCCAAACTGATTTGGAATCAGAAACTGATTCTGATTGATTGCTTCTGTGGACAGGTGTCTTTTATACAGGTAATAAAGAGATTAGGAGCACTCCCTTTAAGAGTGTGCTCCTTATCTCAGCTCGTTACATGTATAAAAGACACCTGGGAGCCAGAAATCTTTCTGATTGAGAGGGGGTCAAATACTTATGTCACTCAACTTAAAATGCAAAAAAAAAATTGACATGCGTTTTTCTGGATTTTTTTGTTGTTATTCTGTCTCTCACTGTTCAAATAAACCTACCATTTAATATTATAGACAGATCATTTCTTTGTCCGTGGGCAAACGTACAAAATCAGCAGGGGATCAAATATTTGTTTTCCCTCACTGTAACTGACTGGTTACAGTGAGGGAAGATATACAGTAGAACTGCACATTTTAGAGTGTTCTTTTATTGTGGCCAGCCTAAGGCACACCTGTGCAATAATCATGCTGTCTAATCAGCATTTTGATATGCCACAACTGTGAGGTGGATGTTTTTTCTCTGCAAAGGAGAAGTGCTCACTATTACAGATTTATTGTATGACTAGCATTGCGACAGTAAGTTACACAATGAGGTATGAGACCCATCAAGCAGAGACTCCGTCCAGCAACTCCAGATTTTAGCATATGAGAGGTGGGGGCTGGTATGTTTTCTTTTGAGACTAGGATCTTATCCTGGGTGTAGGTCGAGGTACGTGGTGCCCTCTACCTCCAACCCAGTGAGTTAATGGCCCTTGACAAGTTTTTCCTGCCCCATTGTTCACAGGAGAATCTCAGTTTTAAGTACTAGGATCTAAGGACGCATAGGTTAAGATTAACTTATTTACCTTTTCCACCTTGATTCGGATTGGCACATCACCAGCGTGCAATCCTTACTGGCCCCAGTTCTGTCACCGGCCAATACTTTTTGATGGTCCAAGTTTGAGGTCTTCATACCTTCGATGTATAATACCTCAATACCCCTCCCTCCATCTCAAATTGTAATTAAAACAAAGTATGTTTTTATTATTTGAAAAGAACAAGTCTATCAGCCCAATACTTAAAACTTGTTTGAGACCTTCCATTTTCTAAATTAATAAAAATAGCTAATTAAATCAAACATTAATCTAAGTACATAGCCTCCTATGTTAGCCTGGCTCTGCCCTCCTACGTACTTCTGCTCAATTTTGATTTTGCTTCTGTACCGCGTCTGGGCTTGAGGTACGTAAGTCAGATGTCTCCGGTTAACTTTCTACCTGTCCAATCAGCGAACAGAGGGAGTGGCTGGGAACGATGACTTGATGTTGTGCGCTAGTTTGTGTTGTAGTTCCGTAGCCTAATGGCGGCGGAGAAAGATGCGAGCGAAGCCATTCTGTCCGTTGTGGCAACGCTGCCGAATATCCAGAAGTTTAAAGCCGGAGCAAGAACAATCTTTGATCCCCACGGGGTTAGTTTGATTTTCCAGCTAGCTCCGTTAGTCGTGAAGGAGTTGGCTAAGGCGAACGCTAGCAATTGGTTATGGCAGATCCAGAGTGGCTCTGGGCAGATCCAATAGTTTTAAACTTCAACAGAGTACCCGCCTTCAAGGAAGTTAACACTTGTCAATGGAGCGAGCCCAGACTCTCTGTACAAAGGAAATGTACGAGAGTCTGGTTAGGACCAGGCTACTCCTATGTAGCTTCCTAAAATAAATTGACAATTCGGCATAAAAAGAAAATATTCAGTTGAGCTGCCACAAAAATAGTAATGCCTATTGTCTTAGGGTCAAAATGACTTGAAAATACTGATAGGGGCTGTACCTGTCACGGGTGGGTGCAAGAGGAGGACCCAAATGCAGGGAGAGAGGCAGGCAGGATTCCAAAAAACAAAATGTATTTATTGTCTCAAAAACATGAGGAACAAGAAGGGTATACTCACACGCCAGGCAAAAGCAAGGAACCGACAAAGGCTAATCAAGGAGAGGGACCATATATACACACTCAAGGACCAAACTACGCACAGGTGAAACAAACTACAACAAACGAAAAAACTGAAAACCTGACAGGCACTAAACAAGACAGAGGTTGCAGGGAATCAGACACAGGGAAACACTAGGGCATGGAAAAACAAGAATTTAGGCTGGGGTACAGCCGTGGGCGTGACAGTGAGGTCCATCCATATTAGGAAGGTCAAAGGAAAGAGATCAGATTAAGATTAACTCTTTTTTGTCTATTATTCATTTGAATCAGTGTATATTTGAATTATGAATGTTGGAAAGAGGAGTAACTGACTGTAATCAGTCTTGCAATGGCCTTGTCTTGGTTGAGGCCTCCAATGCAAATGTGTCCATTGGGCAGTTTAGTTACAGAAACACTATTTCCTTGACTTAGTTTAAATTTGGCTGTATATTGTCTTATTTGTATTCATAGGTCTATAGCTTTACCTGTGAGGGACACTAGAGAGTTAACAAAACAGCTAATGTTGTTTATGACTATTTGGTTGTAATCTACACTTAGCTTGCCACATGGATGTGACATTGTGGAAAATGTCCTGTTGTATTCAAAGGTTTAGTGGAGTTACTCCTACCGGAGGAACCCTAAATATCTGAGTCAGTACCCATACTCTGGCTAATATACATTGTATATCTGTATATATTTCATAATTTTAAATTGTCTTCATACACATATATATGTTTTCTTCCTTCCTTGTTGTAATTAATGGTAGTTATTACAATTATTTCACTTTATTATAACAAATGTAAAATATAGCTGCAAGCAGCGATGCGGGTTCCTCCGCAAAATGGCAAAATATTATACAAATTTACATTGTATAAGGTCGAGAGTTGGACAACAAGAGAGCAAAACTACTTAATGTTTGGCCAACAACAGGCTGAATGGGGATTTGAACTCATGAGCATAAGGTTACAAGTCAGTCTCCCTATCCTCTCTGCTACACACCAACTGTCGAGATTGTATGAATAGAAAGGGCAGAGTATTAGCTTTGGTCAGCTTTGGGACAAAGGTTAAGAAACAGTTGACATTTCAAGGTGAAATTGCATGAAATTGTGCATGGTATTTCAGATTGATGTCATCCTGTTTAACTAAACAGATAATCAAAATTATGACAGGCCAAAAGATAATGGCTGGATTCCAACCAACTACCTTATACTTTACAGGTCACCATGCCAGCCCATTGAGCTATTCTCAGTGTTGAATATCGTGATGTTCAGTTACTGTATAAAAAAGTAAGGTGTTTCTCCTGTGGTAAGCGTTGTTAGATTCAGCCTAAGTTGAAACTGCTTGTACATTTCCTATAAAAACGGGACAACGGGATGACTGGGTTGCTGCTGTAAAGAATAACTTTCTCATCGTTTTTTTTAACCCTGTGAAGCCTGACACATCAAACAATATCCAGAAAATTCTGTTTTTTTGATATTATAGTGTTTATTGGACCTTTAGTCAAAACACATAACAAAAACAAATGATTTTCACTCCTTTTGGAATATTTGGAACATTTCAGTCTGTTTGGTTCTTCTTTCTTCAGTAACTTGAACCTTTTTACAGTCTTTTCATTTTTACTTGTGGTATGTAAAAAAGCAGTTTCTGTCCTTGTTCAGGCAAAGATGGACTTTACATTTCCCACAGTACACATGGGAGAAGTGATTGCCTGTGCAGTGCTTGCATCTCTGTCTGGTTTCCCATGTTGGCAGGTGATCTATGCCATCCTTTCTGACATCAGGGGGCACACCAGCGTTTGGCCTTTTGCGGGGGGGTGCTGCGTCTGGTTCTGGAGAGGATAGTGGTCTGCCGCACTTGATTCTGCCCTTTCCTGCGCTTGTCAGAGAAGTGGCAACAGAAGCCTGAAACCTTCGCAAGGCCATGGGTTTCTTCTGGGGCTCCAGTTTCTTTTGGTCTCTTCGGTAGAGGTTCCAGGCATTGATGACTGCCACTGTGACAGTGTGCCACCAAATGTACATATACCATCTGCGGGATCTGAAGCCGTACTTGTAAAGTGCAGACAGCATATCGAGCAGGTCAACACCTCCCATGAACTTGTTGTACGCCTCAACAATGGCTGGTCTGGGAACCATTACGTGATATTTGGATTTTCAATCCCAGCGTTTCACACTTCCCAGGGGTTCAATGCCAACAAACGAAAAAAGTAGGTTCACAGCTTTGTTGTCACACCATCTTACAATGATGTTGTCTTCCTGGTTTACTCTTGAATCCCATGAGCCTCTCCCCTTTTTCTTCATTTCTTTTTCTTCCATCATGTTGCAGTCTTTTACTCTGTTCATTCGGACTGTGCCGATGTAGTGGATTCCTCTTTTTTTAAGGTGCTCAACCAGTGGAACTGATGTGAAGTAGTTGTCTGCAAAAACCTTGTGGTTTTTTCCCGCTGGAAGAGTTGTCATTTTCAGGACAACATCTCCAGTAATACCTACGTCTGACTTTTCTTTTAGTGGATTTTCTGCACCTTGACAAACGTCAAAATCATAAAGAAAGCCACTTTGTCCAGCACGTCCCCACATCTTGAAACCCCATTTGTGAGGTTTTGCGGGCATGTAGACACGTAGATGAGATTTTCCCTTGAATGGCACCATTATTTCATCTACTGCATGACATTCTTCAGGAGGTGTGCAAAGGAACTGTTCTCTGAGTTGTTGTAGCCATGGCCTGAGTTTCCACAATTTGTCTTTCTTTGCATCATCAGACACATTGAGGTTATCCTGAAAGTGAATCATTGTCAGCAATTTCAAAAATCGATCTCGAGACATGACATCACAAACTGTGGGGTGCTTTGTTTCCTTCTCCCAATACGCTCGTACATTGGGCATCTGTAATAACCCCATGTGCATGTACATACCAAGAACCTGCTCAATTTCTTTGGCAGTTATGTTGACTGACTTTCCCTCTTTCTGTACACTATACAAGTTTGTTTGTTCTGCAATTTCTTGCAGCATTTCATCAGTAACAAACTGTTTGAAATACATGTATGGTGTCCAGGTACACCTGTCTTCTGTGGCTTCCTCAACACATTCATTAAATTCAACAGCTGGAGGTTCAAATTGTACTTTTCTCCACCTGTATTCTTTCCTTTTCACTTTACCCCTTGCTGACTGTTTTTTTTTTGTATCCTGTGTTGTTGGGCCCTCTGCCTCTGTACTCAATTGCTCTACACTTTCATCTTGCAGTGCTGGGCCCTCTACTTCTGCGCTAGTCTGGTCAACACTTTCATCGCGCAAGTCTTCCTCCTCGCTACTATCTGAGCTTCTGTCAGCAAGCACTACATTAAGACTCCATTCTTCCTCCTCCTCATCATGATCTTCCCCTAACTGCTCAATGTCACTTAAATCGCCATCAATAATCATGCTGATGACATTTTGAACATCGTACCTTTTTGCCATCTAAAAGTAAACACATAAAACAAATGATTGTTTACTCTGAATGTATTTTTAAATTGACCAATACAACACATGATTATTATATATTTAAATATTTGATATACAATCCATATAAATTCCACTCTAAATATATCTTAACATGACATTCTCACTTTAAATTTGTTTAAAAATTAACAAAATAGTGTATTTGGCATTGTGATATTACATAAACCAGATTGCGTCATGAAATACAGTACAATAGCTATGACCGGAAATAGAGGTAAAATATTACTTTATATACCTGCTGTATCATATTTGATACATATGTTTTCAACACGATTTTACTATAAAATAATGAATAAAACATGAAGGAATTATAGGTTACTTCAACAGAGTAAATATTCATACTGAAAAATCAGAAACACTATAAATGTTATTCTTACCGTAATTTATTCAAAATTAGCAACGATGTCCCTGCCGAAAACGAACGAGTCACTTCGTGACGGCGGCCATTTTGAAAAGGGTATTTAAATGCCTGCTACTGCTTGCAGTGCATTTAAAATTCCACTAGATGGCAGAAGACATGTATAGGATCGTATGCAACAGGTTTTTTAGGATAGTATTGCTCATGATAATGACGTAGAGGTCTCTGAAACTCATGTATCAAATATGATACAAATGGCGCTACAGGTTTAAACAGGTTGTTTGGAGTGCCATAACTTGTCATGGAAGGGAATTTTAAATCATGCCTAGCATCAGTGGGAATGTGTCCTGGCTTAGGTTACTGAAATGAATTTGTGCAACAGGCAAGGGATCCACCTGAACAATCAATTTACTTCATTAGAGATAACCATTAGAGTTATCTCTACCATGCATAGACTAAGTAGCTAGCTACTGTGGTGAACCTGGCTTGTTTTGCAGTGATTTACACAGTCTCGCTAAACAGATGATCAGAGTGTTGTGATGGGCTCAAATACAGTAAACACGCATTGCTATGTTTTTACAACCGGAGGATTGATCGGAAGACTAGAAACCGTTTTGTCAGAATATATTTTTTTTAACTATGCCTCTGACTGGTTTTGAACCTAGAACCCTTTGCTTACCAGCACAACATCTCAGCCAATTGAGCCATTCCCAGACATGGATTACACAAAACTGGATAATAAAAAAAGTTTCTCCAATGGCGAGCATTGTCAGATTCGGTCGAAGTTCAAACAGCTGTAATTCAGTCATATTTCGACATATCAAGGTGAAACTTTGCATGGTACTTCAGGGGCATGTCACCTTAAAGCCTATTAAGTTTGAACCATCCTTCAAAAATACATTTGATTTAGTGACACAAACATATTGAGACAATGTGTACATTTACATAAATACACCCCTTTCAGCCATTTTGTATTTGATTCAATTTTCTTAAGTAACGTTTTTAAATACGTCAATGATACATATCTGTACAAAATCTCAAGTCAATCAGATCTTTGGTTCAAGAGAAGAGGAATTTTTAAGGTTTTCCAAAATTATCACTGTACAGGAAAATCCATCATGGCGGACCTTATGGGTCCTTGAGGCTTTTTTGTTCCTCGTGGAAAATGAGGCATGCACAACAAGTTTCAGAAGAATTGGAGCAATGGGGTGGAAATGCCATCACTTTGAAAAGTGGACATTTGGGCGTGGCCTGTGGCGCCCCCTATTGTCTGATGTGGGCCAGTCTGTGTTTGGGCGGTATTTGTGGCATGTTGTATCAATATGCAAAATTTCAAAACTTTTTACCAATGTGTTCATGAGATAAATTACAAGAATAATAATAAATATAGCTGCAAGCAGCGATGCGGGTTCCTCCGCAAAATGGCAAAATATTATAAACATGTACACTGTCGAAGATCGAGAGTTGGACAACAAGAGAGCAAAACTACTTCATGTTTGGCCAACAACAGGCTGAATGGGGATTTGAACTCATGAGAATAAGGTTACAAGTCAGTCTCTCTATCCTCTCAGCTACACACCAACTGTTGAGATTGTATGAATAGAAAGGGCAGAGTATTAGCTTTGGTCAGCTTTGGGACAAAGGTTAAGAAACGGTTGACATTTCAAGGTGAAATTTCATGAAATTGTGCATGGTATTTCAGAATGATGTCATCCTGTTTAACTAAACAGATAATCAAAATTATGACAGGCCAAAAGATAATGGCTGGATTCCAACCAACTACCTTATACTTTACAGGTCACCATGCCAGCCCATTGAGCTATTCTCAGTGTTGAATATTGTCATGTTCAGTTACTGTATAAAAAAGTAAGGTGTTTCTCCTGTGGCAAGCGTTGTTAGATTCAGCCAACGTTGAAACAGCTTTAATTCAATCATATTTTGACATACCAAGGTGAAATTGTTTGTGGTACTTCAGAAAGATGTAATTCTGTTGAACTAAACAGATAATCAAAATTATGACAGGCCAAAAGACTATGGCAGGATTCCAACCTACGACCTTATACTTTACAGGTCACCATCCCAGCCCATTGAGCTATTCCCAGTGTTGAATATTGTCATGTTCAGTTACTATATAAAAAAGTAAGATGTTTCTCCTCTGGTAAGCGTTGTTAGATTCAGCCTAAGTTGAAACTGCTTGTACATTTCCTATAAAAACGGGACAACGGGATGACTGGGTTGCTGCTGTAAAGAATAACTTTCTCATCGTTTTTTTAAACAGGTTGTTTGGAGTGCCATAACTTGTCATGGAAGGGAATTTTAAATCATGCCTAGCATCAGTGGGAATGTGTCCTGGCTTAGGTTACTGAAATGAATTTGTGCAACAGGCAAGGGATCAACCTGAACAATCAATTTACTTCATTAGAGATAACCATTAGAGTTATCTCTACCATGCGTAGACTACAAGTAGCTAGCTACTGTGGTGAACCTGGCTTGTTTTGCAGTGGTTTACACAGTCTCGCTAAACAGATGATTGGAGTGTTGTAATGGGCTCAAATACAACCGGAGGATTGACCGGAAGACTAGAAACCGTTCTGTCAAAAAAAAAAAAAAATTGCCATTGACTGGTTTTGAACCTACAACCCTTCGTTTACCAGCACAACATATTATCCAATTGAGCCATTCTCAGATCTTGACTTTCCCATGTTCAGTAACTGGATAACAAAATGAGACGTTTCTCCAATGGCAAGCATTGTCAGATTTGGTTAAAGTTCAAACAGCTGTAATTTAGTCCTATTTGGGACAACGGGATGACTGGGTTGCTGCTGTAAATAATAGCTTACTCGTAGTGCTTTAAAAAGGTTGTTTGGGGTGCCATAACTTGTCATGGAAGGGAATTTCAAATCATGCCTAGCATCAGTGGCGATTTGTCCTGGTTTAGGTTACTGAAATGAATTTGTGCAACAGGCAAGGAATCCACCTGAACAATCAATATACTTCATTAAAGCTAACTCAGTTGTGAATCTGACCCTACCATGCATAGACTCCAAGTAGCTAGCTACTGTGGTAAACCTGTGTTGTTTTGCAGTGGTTTACACAGTCTCGCTAAACAGATGATCGGAGTGTTGTTATGGGCTCAAATAAACACTCATTGCTATGTTTTACAACCGGAGGATAGACCGGAAGACTAGAAACCGTTCTGTCCAAAACAATTTTTTTGCCTTTGACTGGTTTTGAACCTACAACCCTACGTTTACCAGCACCACATCTCATCCAATTGAGCCATTCTCAGATCTGGACTTTGCCATGTTCAGTAACTGGATAATAAAATAAGGCAAGCATTGTCAGATTTGGTCCAACCTCAAACAGCTGTAATTAAGTCATATTTTCACATATCAAGGTGAAACTTTGCAGGGTACTTCAGGGGGTGTCACCTTAAAGCCTATTAGTTTTGAAAAACCATCATTCAAAATGACATTTGATTTAGTGACACAAACATATTGAGGCAATGTGGACATTTACATAAATACACCCCTTTCAGCCATTTTGTTTTTGATTCAACTGTCTTAAGTAACGTTTTTAAATACATCAATGATACATAGCTGTACAAAATTCCAAGTCAATTTGAATTTTGGTTTAAGAGAAGAGGGATTTTGAAGGTTTTCCCAAATTATCACTGTACAGGAAAATCCATCATGGTGGACCTTATGGGTCCTTGAGGCTTTTTTGTTCCTCGTGAAAAATGAGGCATGCACAACAAGTTTCAGAAGAATTGGAGCAATGGGGTGGAAATGCCATCACTTTGAAAAGTGGACATTTGGGCGTGGCCTGTGGCGCCCCCTATTGTCTGATGTGGGCCAGTCTGTGTTTGGGCGGTATTTGTGGCATGTTGTATCAATATGCCAAATTTCAAAACTTTTTACCAATGTGTTCATGAGATAAATTACAAGAATAATAATAAATATAGCTGCAAGCAGCAATGGCGGATTCCTCCTTCAAGATGGCAAAATGTTGTAAAATTGACAGATAGTTACACTGGGATTAACCAAAAGACTTGAAACTAATTTATGTCAGAAAAAAAAGAAAAGGTTTAGGGCTCTGACTATATTAGAACCCACAACCCTTCACATAGCAGCCCTGCGTCTCATCCTACTAAGCCATTCACAGACATGCCAACCTGCAGACTCATTTCCGGGAGGTGGTTTAAAACTGTTGTAATTTAGTCCTATTTATATAGGGACATAAAAACGGGACAACGGGATGACTGGGTTGCTGCTGTAAAGAATAGCTTACTCGTAGTGCTTTAAAAAAGTTGTTTGGAAGGGAATTCCAATCCTAGCATCAGTGGCGATGTGTTCTGGCTTAGGTAACTTAAATTAATTTGCGGCAGGCAAGGGATCCACCTGAACAATCAATATACTTCATTCGAGCTAACTTGGTAAATATGACACTATGCCTACGTAGACTACAAGTAGCTAGCTACGGTGGTGAACCTGGCTTGTTTTGCAGTGGTTTACAGTCTCACTAAACAGATGATTGGAGTGTTGTAATGGGCTCAAATAAACACTATGCTATGTTTTACAACCGGAGGATTGACCGGAAGACTAGAAACCGTTCTGTCAAAAAAAATAAAAAAATTGCCATTGACTGGTTTTGAACCTACAACCCTTTGTTTACCAGCACAACATATTATCCAATTGAGCCATTCTCAGATCTTGACTTCCCAATGCTCAGTTACTGGATAACAAAATGAGACGTTTCTCCAATGGCAAGCATTGTCAGATTTGGTTAAAGTTCAAACAGCTGTAATTTAGTCCTATTTGGGACAACGCGATGACTGGGTTGCTGCTGTAAATAATAGCTTACTCGTAGTGCTTTAAAAAGGTTGTTTGGGGTGCCATAACTTGTCATGGAAGGGAATTTCAAATCATGCCTAGCATCAGTGGCGATTTGTCCTGGTTTAGGTTACTGAAATGAAATTTGTGCAACAGGCAAGGAATCCACCTGAACAATCAATATACTTCATTAAAGCTAACTCAGTTGTGAATCTGACACTACCATGCATAGACTCCAAGTAGCTAGCTACTGTGGTAAACCTGTGTTGTTTTGCAGTGGTTTACACAGTCTCGCTAAACAGATGATCGGAGTGTTGTTATGGGCTCAAATAAACACTCATTGCTATGTTTTACAACCGGAGGACTAGACCGGAAGACTAGAAACCGTTCTGTCCAAAACAATTTTTTTTGCCTTTGACTGGTTTTGAACCTACAACTCTACGTTTACCAGCACAACATCTCATCCAATTGAGCCATTCTCAGATCTGGACTTTGCCATGTTCAGTAACTGGATAATAAAATAAGGCAAGCATTGTCAGATTTGGTCCAAGCTCAAACAGCTGTAATTAAGTCATATTTTCACATATCAAGGTGAAACTTTGCAGGGTACTTCAGGGGTGTCACCTTAAAGCCTATTAGTTTTGAAAAACCATCATTCAAAATGACATTTGATTTAGTGACACAAACATATTGAGGCAATGTGGACATTTACATAAATACACCCCTTTCAGCCATTTTGTTTTGACATTCAACTGTCTTAAGTAACGTTTTTAAATACATCAATGATACATATCTGTACAAAATTCCAAGTCAATTTGAATTTTGGTTTAAGAGAAGAGGGATTTTGAAGGTTTTCCCAAATTATCACTGTACAGGAAAATCCATCATGGTGGACCTTATGGGACCTTGAGGCTTTTTTGTTCCTCGTGAAAAATGAGGCATGCACAACAAGTTTCAGAAGAATTGGAGCAATGGGGTGGAAATGCCATCACTTTGAAAAGTGGACATTTGGGCGTGGCCTGTGGCGCCCCCTATTGTCTGATGTGGGCCAGTCTGTGTTTGGGCAGGTATTTGTGGCATGTTGTATCAATATGCCAAATTTCAAAACTTTTTACCAATGTGTTCATGAGATAAATTACAAGAATAATAATAAATATAGCTGCAAGCAGCAATGGCGGATTCCTCCTTCAAGATGGCAAAATGTTGTAAAATTGACAGATAGTTACACTGGGATTAACCAAAAGACTTGAAACTAATTTCTGTCAGAAAAAAAAGAAAAAGTTTAGGGCTCTGACTATATTAGAACCCACAACCCTTCACATAGCAGCCCTGCGTCTCATCCTACTAAGCCATTCACAGACATGCCAACCTGCAGACTCATTTCCGGGAGGTGGTTTAAAACTGTTGTAATTTAGTCCTATTTATATATGGGACATAAAAACGGGACAACGGGATGACTGGGTTGCTGCTGTAAAGAATAGCTTACTCGTAGTGCTTTAAAAAAGTTGTTTGGAAGGGAATTTCCAATCCTAGCATCAGTGGCGATGTGTTCTGGCTTAGGTAACTTAAATGAATTTGCGGCAGGCAAGGGATCCACCTGAACAATCAATATACTTCATTCGAGCTAACTTGGTAAATATGACACTATGCCTACGTAGACTACAAGTAGCTAGCTACGGTGGTGAACCTGGCTTGTTTTGCAGTGGTTTACAGTCTCACTAAACAGATGATTGGAGTGTTGTAATGGGCTCAAATAAACACTATGCTATGTTTTACAACCGGAGGATTGACCGGAAGACTAGAAACCGTTCTGTCAAAAAAAATAAAAACATTGCCGTTCACTGGTTTTGAACCTACAACCCTTCGTTTACCAGCACAACATATTATCGAATTGAGCCATTCTCAGATCTTGACTTCCCAATGTTCAGTAACTGGATAACAAAATGAGACGTTTCTCCAATGGCAAGCATTGTCAGATTTGGTTAAAGTTCAAACAGCTGTAATTTAGTTCTATTTGGGACAACGGGATGACTGGGTTGCTGCTGTAAATAATAGCTTACTCGTAGTGCTTTAAAAATGTTGTTTGGGGTGCCATAACTTGTCATGGAAGGGAATTTCAAATCATGCCTAGCATCAGTGGCGATTTGTCCTGGTTTAGGTTACTGAAATGAATTTGTGCAACAGGCAAGGAATCCACCTGAACAATCAATATACTTAATTAAAGCTAACTCAGTTGTGAATCTGACACTACCATGCATAGACTCCAAGTAGCTAGCTACTGTGGTAAACCTGTGTTGTTTTGCAGTGGTTTACACAGTCTCGCTAAACAGATGATCGGAGTGTTGTTATGGGCTCAAATAAACATTCATTGCTATGTTTTACAACCGGAGGATAGACCGGAAGACTAGAAACCGTTCTGTCCAAAAAAAATGTATTGCCTTTGACTGGTTTTGAACCTACAACCCTACGTTTACCAGCACAACATCTCATCCAATTGAGCCATTCTCAGATCTGGACTTTGCCATGTTCAGTAACTGGATAATAAAATAAGGCAAGCATTGTCAGATTTGGTCCAAGCTCAAACAGCTGTAATGAAGTCATATTTTCACATATCAAGGTGAAACTTTGCAGGGTACTTCAGGGGGTGTCACCTTAAAGCCTATTAGTTTTGAAAAACCATCATTCAAAATGACATTTGATTTAGTGACACAAACATATTGAGGCAATGTGGACATTTACATAAATACACCCCTTTCAGCCATTTTGTTTTTGATTCAACTGTCTTAAGTAACGTTTTTAAATACATCAATGATACATATCTGTACAAAATTCCAAGTCAATTTGAATTTTGGTTTAAGAGAAGAGGGATTTTGAAGGTTTTCCCAAATTATCACTGTACAGGAAAATCCATCATGGTGGACCTTATGGGTCCTTGAGGCTTTTTTGTTCCTCGTGAAAAATGAGGCATGCACAACAAGTTTCAGAAGAATTGGAGCAATGGGGTGGAAATGCCATCACTTTGAAAAGTGGACATTTGGGCGTGGCCTGTGGCGCCCCCTATTGTCTGATGTGGGCCAGTCTGTGTTTGGGCGGTATTTGTGGCATGTTGTATCAATATGCCAAATTTCAAAACTTTTTACCAATGTGTTCATGAGATAAATTACAAGAATAATAATAATAATAATAATAATAATAATAATACCAACAATTCCAATAGGTTTCCTCCTGACGGAGGAATCCTAATAATAATACCAACAATTCCAATAGGGTTCCTCCTGACGGAGGAATCCTAACAATAGGTTCGCTCCTACCGGAGGAACCCTAATAATAATAAGAATACCATCAATAACAATAGGTTCCCTCCTACCGGAGGAACCCTAATAATAATAATAAAACTAACGAATACAATAGGGTTTCCTCCTACCGGAGGAACCCTAATGATACATATGGTATGTTCAATCATATATGGCTTTGGCAACAATGCTCACTCATTCATGCCGAGAGAGAGAGAGAGAGAATTTTAAAAAAATATATAAAAATGTGAGAGATAGTGAGAGACACAGATGAAGAAATAGAAAGAGAAGCCAGGATTTTATTTCTCCTGAGGTTTTCTTCATTAAATATGGCAGTCGTGATGCTTTGTGCTGTTTGTGGGCGTTCTGCCTCCCTGCTTGCCGTGTCTTCAGGCCTGCATCTCACTCTGGGACCTGCTCTCTGAAACATTAATTACCTCTTTAAATAACTCTCTAATGTCATCTTCATATTCAAAGATTTACTGACTCAAACACTGGAGCTTCAGCAATATTAAGTGTAACTTGAGTAACTAAATTCTACTGTCTTGTTCGCTCAAGTGTATCGCTCTATCCTCAGAGTCAGCAGTCCGGCACATTTTTTTGGTACAATATACAGTATATTGCTTATATATTCATATATTATCAGTTATTTTTCTTTCCCTTGTAGTGGTATTAGAAATTGTATATTTACATTGTGCCCGTGGCAGCCTGTATGTGGAGGCAGGTGGAGATGTTATTGCTTAGATTGTTTCCAGCATATGGAGCTGTCGTGTCCCATGTGTATGTACCTGCTTCTGTGCCTGTCATCTTATTATACAAAGTAAACACAGCCCCCTACCTGATGCCAGCACTGCTACCAGATTCGGTTGGGGGTTTTGTTATTTTTCTCATCAGACGAATCTCTTGAACTGATTAAGCTGTTCTTGTGATCTATCTTGAGAAAATCACACAAACTGCCAAGTTAGATTTAGTCATCAATTACATTGTTTTTGCAAATGGTGTGGGACCCAGTCAGAAGGTTAGTTTAGTGTATCAGGATAAATGTAGCAAGAACAAATAAGTCAAAGTAGGACTATAATCATGGTAACTATAATACATTTTATGTATCATCTTTAGCTCTATAACAGATAACACAATCTTTATTTATAATATCCAGCTGGTTCTTCTAGTTCATAGTTATTTATGGTCTTCTCTCTTTCCTATCTCCCCAGGAGAATGTGAGAATAGCAGTATTCTGAGGCTGTGTGGATCCATCGATGCTGCCCTCCCTCCTTCCCTCCCTCCAGCCTCTCCTCCTCTGCCTGCTGCAAACAGTTTACAGAGGACCATACAGACCTTACCCAGTTTAACCCCATCCCACTATCCTCATGTCAATGAAGACCCAAACCCTTTTGGCCATGACACCCCTACCTCCCACCCTCTTACATCTGTGAACCGTTGGGCAGCACCTGGAGATCCCCACCGGACAACTCAGCCGCTGGTCCTCCCTCTCTCTCTGCCCCTGGCCCTCCCTCTACCTCTGCCCCCAGCCACCATGATGGACCCTGGAACTGTGCCAGCGTTACCGGAGGAGTGTCTTCTCCAACCCAGCCGCACCTGTCTTGGCTGTTTCATAGAGACCCGGGATGCTGCTGCTTCAGACCCATCCAACCTCCCTATCCATGTCGTGGCCCATGACACCGTCTCCAATCCGGAGACCTCTGAACTCGACGTGCGGCTAAGCGAGGTGGTTCAAGAAGACTTTGGAGACACCTGCCCCATCTCCAACATCAGTATCCAGTGCTTGAGCCATGACGGGGAGACAGTGAGTCACTATGGTGACCAGCTCCTCTCTGACCAGCTGCTCAGCTACCCCCTGCCAAAAGATCCCACAGGGGGAGTGAAGAGGGGGGAGGAGGGGGAGGAGAAGAGCCCTGAGGACAGCGATGACCCAGAGGATGAGGCCTCTGCTAAGAATTTGTATGAAGGTCTGCTGCTGGACAAGGTGAGCGGAGAGGAGGTCCTTCTGGCTAACGCGGGGCAAGACTGGGGCTACTTTGAGTCCTTCATTAGCGAGAGCAAGATGGAACTGCTGGACCTGTGCTCTAAGAATGAGCTGTCAGTTAACCTTTTTTCAGAGGAAGATGTGGACAACCTTTTTGATGATGAGGACGATGACTCAACATTGAGCAGTGATGTATGCTCTCTGAAAATACGCTATGAGTCCTTTCAGGACAACATGAGAGAAAAGACCAATGTGCTGCAAGAAGAGACACAGTTCAACTTTTTCCCCAGTGTCTTGGCTAACTGTGCCAAAAAGGAGGAGGGGGGAGGAGGAGGCATGCTGAGAAGAGGGGGATCAGCAGAGGATCTTCAGTCCAAAGCCGAAGAACTCTGTCTGGGACAGGAGGAGGAGGGCAAATCCAGAAGGGAAGGGAGTGCTGAAAGCCCTCTGAATGGGTCCCAGGGTTCCACCATGTCTAGTCCTAAGATCAACTACCTAATGGACTTCAGCAACACAGAGGACTCAGGGGATTACAGTGATGACAGCTCATGCACTGGCTCCTCCTCCGACACCCCACAGGATGCCAGGCAGAAGAAGGACCGCCCCAAAAAAAAACTCAACTATGGCTTGCGTTCTAAGAGGAAGGTGCGCTACAGTGACGACTATCTGTATGACGTGGACTCAATCGAGAGCGAGAGGAACTCTGAGAAGAAGGAGAAGACCCTTATAGGCCAGAAGGAGGAGGAGGATGTTGACTGGTGCCCTAAGAAACGAAGGAAATCCTCTCGGAAGGAGCCTCCTGTGGTCATCAAGTACATTATTATCAACCGCTTTAAAGGGGAGAGATACATGTCAGTAAAGCTTGGAAAACTGGATCCGGCAGACGCTACTGTCAGCCTAAGCACAGAGGCCGTGGTCAAATACCAGACACTGTCACCACTAAAGGATTTCTGGCAGGAGAGGTGGAGGGAGAGAGAAGAGCAGTTGAGGCTGGCAGCCAGGGATAAACGGAAACGTGGCATTCATCTGAACAGCCGTCGACACCGCCCCTTTGGTTCTAGTCACCCCAAGAGGAAATACAAGATCGCTAACCGGCTTAGGGTGCAGAGGATCCATGTTTTGGAACAATCAGACTCAGCCTTGGGCCTTTCTGTCTCAGATGTTGGAGTCACTGTCAAAGAGGATGTACGGCAGTCAGCGTTGGGAGCAGGTACTATACCAGTTACTGGAATATTACATCCCAGCACCATCATGTCTCCTTCCACCATGACCAAGAGCCGCTCGCAGGAAAGAGAGGAGAGGGAGAGCAAGAGGCTGGGGGGAGGACACAAAACAATAAAGATCAGGAAATTCAAAAGTGAAGCCAGGCTAAGGAGCAAGATAATCAAGGGGGGAACGGAGAGAGAGGGGGAGGGTTTGGGGAGTGTGACAAATGAAGCGGATACGTGCTTGGCGACAGTTCTGATTGAGGAGCCGGCTGCCAGAGCTGGAGTGTTAGGAGAGACAGACCTCAGCTCTGCTACACTCCACCCACACTTTTCTGACAATCACACTGACACAGCCCAAGAGAAATTCCCCTTCATCCCTACCAGCTGCTCCCCTGACAAACCCCCCTCCTCCTCCTCTGAGGGTGTGGAAACTGGAGTCCCTGTCATCCCTGGGGGCTATCTTCAGACTCTTCTAGACGTCACTGACTCCTCTGTAGGAGCAGGCATCGCCTACTTCTCCCAACAGCAGCCGACCAGGCAGCACTTCCCTCTGGGCCTTTCGATAGAGGAGAAGCAGTTTGCCTCTTCTCTCCAGCTGGCCCAGAGCTGTGTCCTCTCCCCTCCCTCAGAGTCTGAGCTCCAGCAATCCCCCCAGAACTGCCCCAGCTTCCCCCCTATTTGGCACCCGCAGCTCTGCCCCAGCCAGGGCTTCACCTCAGACACCCAAGACACCCCCCTCCTTCCTGGCGGCTTCCCTAGTGGCCTACCGCTTAACGACAGCCTGCCTGTGTCTGGCTACAGCCAATTGGGCACGGAGCCCAACAGGCTGCTGTATGAGAAGAACTACCTGTCTGAGCCTATTGGCCTGCCACACGCCACCGACCTGCAGGTGTGCCAGCAAGCCAGTCAGGGCCAGCAGGGTCTCCAGTACCAGAGAGCCACTCTCTGCACAGAGAATGGCCGGATCATCAGCTATGACTCAGTAGGCTCTCTCTCCGCAGCTTCCTCCAGCAACTATAGCACCCTCAGCATCAAGTCATGCGAACGAGAGGGGGGTGAGGAGGATGTCCGTGATGGCTTCCTGTCACACTGCAGCCCTAAGGTGCTGATCCAGCAAAGTGTGGATGCCCTCACCCCTCTCAGGGAGTCCTCGGACCTGCTAGATATCTCCAACTTTACTCCTGACAAGTTTCGACATTCATCCCTGGCAGAGCTCTCGCCTCCCGAGACCCCCAACCTCTCTCCTCAGGTGGTGGGGCGAGAGATTAAGATAATGGATAAAGCAGCAGAGTACCAGGATGTGGGTGAGCTGGGCATGGAAAATAGCAGGGAGGGAAAGTGGAACTGTGAAGCAATGCAGCAGCAGCTGGAGCAACACTCTGTAAGGGGGTACTCTATGGAGGGAGGCCAGTACCAGTTGGATTCATTTAGAGGTGAGGAAGGGTTAGGCTTGGATAAAAAGGATGTGAACAATGATGACTTTGATAAGCAAACGGAGGAGATGATGTGTGGTGTGAAAAGCACAAGGTTGAAGAGGAAAGGCAGCTACAAACAAACAACTGACGGCCCCAAGAAAGGCAGAGGCCCTAGAACCACCAAAGCAGAGAAGGTGAAGGCCCCAAGACAGAACTCGCGCTCAACAAAAAAAATAAAGGCAATGTTGCAGGGGAAGGCGACCAAGAGTCAGGCCCCCCTGGCAGACAGCAGCAGCACCAGGGACTGGTCTGGCACCGGCTGGTCTGAGAGCAACAGCCTAGTAGGGGATGACCAGAGGGAGTTTGAGGAGCCCTCCAACATCCTGTCCAACATTGTCTCTGGCATGGCGGAGGTCCAGAGGTTTATGATGGCCTCTATTGAGCCACTGTGGGACCCTGTGTCTGAGGCCTGCATTTCCCCTGAGGCCAACAGCCTCAACCTAAAGACCCTAAAGATTCTGTCAGGAACTGAGCCTGAGTTAAAGAAGAAAGGCAGCACTGGGGCAGGGAGGGGCAAAAAAGCAGGTTGCAAGGGGGGTAAGAACCAAACCAAATTCAATCCGTCTCATCCCCTCTTTCCCCAACTGGCCCTGGGTTGCCACATGTTTGACAAACCCAATTTTATCAATCCAGGGCCGGCACACAAAAAGTTGTACCGCCACAAGACCAGCGCCAAGTTTCCACGGATTGACACTATGAAGGGAAAGCGAGTGGAGAGAGACCCTAATAAGGACATAGCACTGATGGCCTCTTTTGAGAAACTGAGGTAATATTTTGTTAAAGGCTGCTGTTGTACCCCTGCCCTCCTTTTATCTCACTTTACCCCTCACCTTGTCTCCCCCCTTCCCCCACCCCTCAAAGCATACCGACCAACGCTGACACTATGCCAGAGCTGCATGACAAACACGCCACCCCCTACCCTACTACTCCCACTTTCTCCAACTCCTCTCTCTTAAGAGGACAATACTATTTGCATGAGTTACTTCTTGTAATTTGCAAACTACCTATTGAGTGATTGTGTCAAGCTTGACTGAGATTTTAAAAACTACCATGGCTGCATTTTTCTTGCTTTTGTTGTTTCTGCTCAGTTTTTTCTCTCTTTCTAGTTGTTTCTATTTGGTTTTTAGTCTGAAAAAAGCCTTGAAAACAGTTGTCGCATTTTTGGGGGGAGTACTTTGTTTTTGTATTTTCTCAGTGAAACTTGCTGCCCTGAATTCTGTGTTTATTCACTTCCTCCCTAAAGATGTAGCTATACACAAATGCATTGAGTGACATACAAGCACCCCACCTCCTATCTGTTTTTTTGTATGCAGAATATGGATTTCCTGTTGTTGCTGTCCATCATGCACTGCCTGGCTCATTTCAAGAGGGAAAACTACAGATCCCATAAGCACCCTCTTCTGAGCCCATATAAGCCCAAGACATCTTAGAAATAAGATGGGACATTTTTGTATTGATGATGACATATCAGACTTAAACATTCTGTCTTAATTTTCTTATCAATGTTGGAATGACTTAATTTTTTGTTACTTTTGATCTTTTTTTCTCTTGGAATTTCAGAGGAACTGGTGTCCTAGAATTACATTTCTACGCCTTGCAAATTCACAAATGCTCCACTCTCTCAGAGTATTTTTCTCAATGTTGTTGTACAGGGACATGCACTATTTGCAAAAAGGAAGAAAGAAGATTCATTTAAAATCTTAAAAATCAATGTGCCAAAAGCAAATATGCTATGTAAATTACCTCTTAAATGTGTGAATATTATTAGCTGTTCCTCTTCTTCTTCTTTTAACCATTTGATGATTTGCTGCTTGGTTTGGCAGCATTGTAAAAGAGAACTGCCTTTCCAGGAAATCCTTATTTGGAACTTGTCTTTTTCTTCATCATTTACTTCTTCCTCTTCTCTGATGGAAGGTACCTACAGCTGGCAGTGAAACACCACCTATCTCTAAACCAAAACAGAAAGATACTTCCAATCCTCTTCTTATCCCCCTTCTTTGTTTACTGAATTCAAGTTACTTCACCCGACTTTGAGAAGCAAAAGAAGCAAATGGGATATCTTTGAAGGCGAATGTAGAGGAGGATTAATAGAGAGATGTTTAAAAGGTGTTTTCTTGAGACAGAGGGTATCCTATCTGAGGGTAAGCAAGGTCATGATTTGTCATTGGCGGTTATATGCATAGTGGAAGTAAGATGTAATTTTTGTTGTTGAAATTCCTAACAATTTAATAGTTGCAGAGGTATTGTAGCATTATAATACTTTAATATTTATTTCATATATACGTTAATATGTATCTGCAAAGACTGCATGCATTTGCTGCAATTATCCCAAAACACCTAAACAATCCCAATGATTTTGATTATTGTACTTCAAAAAGGTGTCACAAATCATCACACATTTTGTGTGATGATGATGAGTGTCCACTGGATTATCCAGTAATAGTGTAAACACATTATATGAAGACAATGACAGAGTGACCTGTCTACAGGTACGTATTCCTGGTTATGTTACCGATACACTTTCTATGCAAGACCTCCTATAAAGGGCCTCTTTTACTCTGTAGTTTAATTACAGCCTATAGACTTGTTTCCTCGCTGCCTTTATGCTTCCTTGAAAGTCAAAAGAATGTGCAGAAAAAAGTGTAGGTTCACATCTAATCAGTGGGATACTATTATACCTGTATTATAACTACAGTAACATGCTCGTGTAGCAAGTTCCTACAAGGAAGGTGTTTAAACTGAACCTAATAAATAAATGGTAACTAAACATATTTAATTATTTAATGGATTTGATTCAGCTGAAAGGGAAATACCTACATAGTTTGGTTTTAATTAAAGAAGCAATCAGATTAGGACCCAGGAATTATTGTCAGCCTAAAAACAACCATTCGATTTCTCTAACTATTCCATTTCAGTGTATGATGGATTCAGTAGTGTGTGTTGACGAAAGTCGTAATTATTATTGATTACTAGAACTAAATTGAAAAATACATAACTAATTCAGTACACATCTGAGTCAACCATCTCTATACACGTGTATCATAGCTATAATTGTCTGTTCATGAGGTTGTATTTAATGGTAATGACAACAACAGTTAATTATGAAATATGAAGTAATCAGTTTTAATTCCAATGCATCAGTGTTGAGTTTAACAAATCCACATACAAATGCATGTAAATTCATCTTGTCTGTTAGTTGTGAGGGCTAATCTAGTCTGTCATACAGTACGGAACCATTTAACAGAGCTTGTCTTGGAGCAATGCCAGCATTCTGAAGCTTCATTTAAAAATGCCTTGTATAAAGGTGGTAAGTAAAAGTATGATTCACAATGTATTTTTCTGTTCTCTCCCTCTCACTTCTTCCGCTATATTCTTTCTCACACTTCATCTCTAAATCTCCTCCTGTCCCACTACCTCTCTCCTCATCATCACTCGCTGTATGCCCTTCTCTTCGGTGTTGTAGGGATAATATATGGACAGACTGCTAAAAGGAACTCCACATGGACCGTTTGTCAGCCTTCTTTCATTTCTGCCTAGTGTCAAATTGAATGTAGTATCTTGAGTTCCGAGGATGTGTTCCTTCTATCTTTCCATCTATCCATCCATATCTAACTAAAAAAAATTCTTTCTCTCTCTCATTCTTTCTTTCAAGATGTGCCACTGTTGAGCTGCCTCATCTTAATGGTGCTAAGAAAGCTGACAATTATCATTTTTTCCCAGAGATGACAAAAAACAAATGCAAACTAGGTTATAGGAACCATGACCCTCTTTATGAATGTATATTATATAATTATGTTTGATGTGTTCACTTCATGATTATTTGACATTGATTGGGATTACGTTTGGCTCTTTTCATTAAAAGAATAATGAGCTTTATATATACTGTCTAGAGTTGTAGCCAGAGGGAATATTAATGAACTCTTGACACTACAAAATCTTGTATATTTTTTGTGTGCCAATTTGTAACATATTTTGTAAGTGTATATTTTTCTTAGAAAGTGCTGTGCAGTATTTGTGTGTGTGAGTAACCTTTTATGCGCCTCTCTAGGCCAATGGAAAGGATGTTCATTGACAAGCTTCTGGTTTTAAAAACCGAAATATGAAAGTAAATGATGGAAAAATAGAAATACCTACTTTTTGTTGGGAGTTTTGTAATAAGACCATGATCTTGTTGTGAGAGTGTTGTGTTACTGTGCAAAACACAAATAAGCGAAGAAAAAATTAAAATCTGGATTAAAAAAATATTCAAATTTGTGAACAATTTGCTGTTTTATAGATTTTCTTGTAAATTATTTGAGTATTATTTTGTTTTTTGTTGTAACTGTTGCAAAGGTTTTCAATATTTGTGATCAAGCCTGTACGGTGATAATGTAATATTGGTACTTGCTGAGTTTTGTAATAATGTTTATGGAGTAAATATACACATTAAAATAAAATTTTGAATGCTGCTTTCTGAAGAGAGTTGTTTTTCACCCTCATTGTCTTGAAACAGTTTTTTTCTTGCTCTGTTCTCAAATTAATCAGTTTGAACCAGTATGTTACAGTTCTCGTCTTGTGAGACAAGTAATGCATTGTGCCAGTAGAAGTAGCTTTTTTTAAACAACACCTCATGAGGATAACAACAGGATATTTATCATTTGTAGCAATTTTTTTCTACTGTATTGTACCACAGCAAATCAATACTCAAATACATTAGGTATTTTCCCTTCAGAACATTATGCTGTTTGATTGGAGTCCGAGATAAGGGCTCAGAACCTAAACACATCCTATGATGTATCGATTTCTACGAAAACTGTCAGGTGGTGCATTGTTGTTGTTCTTTAGTCACCCATAATAGAGAGGGGAGTAAGCAATTTACATGCCAGAGCGAGACAGGAAGTTTGAAATGAAATGGATCAGGCCGTTTTCCGTTTTCTCTTTCAGCACCATGGACAGCCCCTGCACTAAATTGGCCTGATTTATTTGAAGTAGGCTAGGTGGCGATTGTGTCAATAAATACACGTCCACTCTTTTACCTATGTTACCACAGCACGGCACTCTCTGCGCGGTACGTTACAGTCCGCACTATGAGCGCAGGCATAGCATACAAATAATTTCTCATGCTCAACCAATTTCCGGAAAAGAATCAAAAGTAGCGTGAAAAAGGTATTGATCGTCGTCAATAGCATTTCCGGTTTTGTAGATTCGCCTTCACATTACGAACAAGGTCTAAAATGGGTCAGAACTGCCGAACTTTTTTTTTTTTTAACCTTTGACCTTTAACACAATATAGCCTATTTCACTCGTTTTTTATCACGGAAGTTAGGAGCAAGTTGGGTATAAATAAAATGACCAATCTTCCTGGTTATTACTAGGCTAGTAGAAGCTGTACTTGTACAATAAACTCTTAGCACATCCAATATAATATATATATATAACAAAATATGCAATGTATAAAAATGAAGGCTACAGTGGGGTTAGAATAACTGATGTCCACTAACCCTTAATTAGAGAGGCTGGCTGTGCTCTTGTACGGGGTTGAAATGGTTTCAGAAAGTGAAAGGAATCAGAGTGTGGAATAAGGTGCTAACCTCATTATTTTAATTCAAACATGAGTTTATCTTTATTTAGGCTGTTACTTATTTTAATACATGTCGATCATTAAAAGTGTTTAATTAACTCATTTTGAAGTTGTAACTTTATGCCTGTGATGTACCGCCGGTATGGGGAAGATAATGTAGTTTTAATCTCTTGACCTTTATTGTGAAATGTTTTAAAAGAACTAAACCGGAAATGAGAGTCCTTATTGATACTTGCTCCTCCCTGTTCCGTACAGAGATGGAGAAAATGGAATCCTAAGATCGTAGCAAACTATTAATGCGAATTTGTAATAATTAAATGCGAATCATTTAAAACGAAGAAAACGGTATCTACACCAGAGAGGTAATTTGAAGCTATGTGCTTCTTTCGATTTGTTGTACTGTATCTTGAGTAGAACATATATTTTTGAGGCTAACCTGTTACTAGCTAGCTAGCCTAGAGTAGCGGTCATCAAGTGCAAGCTAGCTAGCGAGATAAATGTAGGACCTAGCTGTCAACCAGCTAGCAAACTGCTAGCTTACGATGACGTAGATGCTTCGTATTTTGCTAGGCTGGCTAGCTTGCTAGATAACTTCCTGTCTAAATCTCCGTTATAGGTTAAACTTGGCATATTTTGTCCAACACTTTCGTCATCGTGACTAATGGCATATTGTAGCTGCAGTAGTTAACGCCGCAAAAAAGAAATAATTCCAGCATTTAACAATCTAGCTAAGCCACAGGGTGACGGTTTTCGCTTGAAGCTTGCTATGTTAGTACCATGGCTAGTTAGCCTTCTAGCTAGCTAGGTTGTTTGTCTACCTCCATCTTTTCCCAGTTTTGCATCAAGCTAAGGTTAGTAGCTAGCTTGTCATCTAGCTAGCTTGAAATAATAACTACACACATGTAGCCATTTTGTTTTTGTTTTATTCAAGTTTAACTCTGATGGATTTTCAAACTATGGATTCATGTTATCACATTTACATACTCTCACACACACTGTGATTTAGCTAAATGTAACGGCACAATTAACTAGGAGTTAGCTTTTTTCTAGGTGCTACTCAAGTTAGCTAGCTAACTAGCAAGCCAACTACCGTTAGTTGGGTAGCCTCGTTGCTGTATTTTGAAACCCTCATCCAGATAGGGAAACGTGGACCACCTTTTATGAAAGAATTAGTAGCAGATTTTAGGATTTTCATTTATGTTGTGGTATATTCAGTTGGTCCAAAGCTGAAAGTAACGTGGACGTGTATATGGTTTTGCTGACCTTTCATTTAATTGTCTGTACCATTAGTTGGCTGAAGATGCAGGTGTGCACTTCTATTCTTCCCTTTCAGCAGTTACATCTGGATCCTGGTGGAGCGTGTAAGGCCTATTTGTCATCCTCCCTTCTCTAAGCCAATGGAAGGTTCAGACAGCTCCGAGCAAGGAGGCAGCGACCAGTCAGAGTCGCAGCGCCGGAGGCAGTTGGATAGGCTGGACAGAGAAGAAGCCTTTTACCAATTTGTGAACAATCTGAGTGAGGAAGATTATAGACTCATGAGAGACAACAACCTACTGGGGACCCCAGGTATACACATATCTGATTAATCCCCTTGTCAACAAGCCTTGTTTCATTTCAACGCATAGACCAAACAAACTCCTTTTGACCCATCCTTTTGTTCTCAGCTGAACAATATTATATTGACCCTGATACATTAGATGAAGGTCTATTAGATAAGACAGTTATCCCAGGATGGGTGCCAATAATATCATAGGCTTTTATCGTGTTAAGTCAGTTTATTTTCATTTGTCGATCCGTCCTCAGATGCTAGCCTACATTTAGTTGCCTTCCTCATAATTTAGAAGTTTTATTATCTTAAAAACAAAAACCCTGGCAGATTGCTGAAGAGGACCCATTTGTTTGTGTCCCAGGCCTGTGGGAAGGGGAATGTAAGTTTGGAGTACCTTTAGTGGCAAGAGGGACCGAGTGGTTTTTGGTACTGTTTAGCTGTCGCAGTGTTCGAAGGAAACCTGCAGCCACTGTACTTAGGCCATTACTGGACAGGCAGCATATTTTGGTGGATTCTTCAAATGCACTTTTCTTGGACCAAGTGGAAAATAAGTGTCTGAGATGCTTTCATGTTTCATCCCCAGGGTTTGGAATGTAGGTCTGCCATAATATTTTATCAAGCCTCATCTACCTCACACGCATTGAGTTCTAATTAGTTTGTTTAGACCTCTTTCCCTCCCTAGCTCCTCCCCTACCAGCTTCATTATTGTGGTCATGCTGTATGAATCTTTTGAGTTTTCGTCCTCAGGAAGAAAAGGCCTGGAGCTGCATTCGCCTTGGTTCTGTGTACTTAGTTGTGTTGTACTTCCCAGGTGAAATCACAGAGGAGGAGCTGCTGAGTAGGCTTCAGCAGATCAAGGATGGTCCAGAGCAGCTTGACAGCAACAGCACTAGTCTTGAGGGTGGAGAAGGCACAGGAGGTAAGTCAATCCGTTATCTCCTTCAATATATCCATTAATATTTATATTGTATTCTGTCAATTATATGCTGAAAATAACTAGATCATGACACAAGTCTTATGTTATGAACATGATTATACATAATAAATGAAGGTAGGAATACATTTTAGAATTGTAGAACTATGGAATATTTTTCACCTATTTTCTTTACTAGATCCGCCCGAAGCTTCTGAGGATTCGTCCAATGGCGACACCCTCCTAGACTGGCTAAACACAGTCCGAAGGACGGGAAACACCACGCGAAGCGGTCACCGTGGCAACCAGTCATGGCGGGCAGTCAGCCGAACCAACCCGAACAGCGGGGACTTCCGTTTCAGTCTAGAGATCAACGTAAACCGTAACCTTGCGGAACAGCAAGCCAGAGCCGAAGCTGGCGAGGCCCAGGAGACTGTAGAGATGCCTGGAGTTGTAGTTGAGGCCGAACCCACCGAGACGCCAATGGAAACTGAGGAGTCTGTGGTGGAGCCTGTGTTGGAGCATGTGGTGGAGGAACTGACAGTGACAGTGGAGCCTGAGCCAGAGCTGGGGGCTTTACCAGTGCCTGAGGCGGAGGCAGATGCTGGTTTTGTACCTGTCCCACTGGTGGAAGAAGCCCCTTATGTAGTACCAGAGGTTGTAGTAGCTGCATCAGTGCCCTGCAGCCCACCTGCTAGCCCACTGGTTGTAACCCCACTTCCCCTCCCACCATCACCTCCTGTCCAAGCCCCAGCCCCTCTCAACCTTCACACAGAGGAGCCCCTTCGCCGGGGCCAGAGGAGAGCCCGCAGCCGCAGCCCCGAGCAGCGTAGGACCAGGGCTCGCACGGCCAGGAGTCGCTCCCCCCTCACCCTGGAGCTTCTGGACTCCCACCCCCGGCAAGCCCCTAACACTCACAGCCCTGACACTTTTCCTGCATCCCCTCCGGAGGGGAGCTCCAGGACTCGACAGCATGTGCTGTCCAGGCAGAGCACAGCCGAATACGACCCTCAGCCAGCTAGGGCCGGACTTGGAGCTGGAACCGGAGCCCCAGAGATAACCAGTCCCCCACCACCAGAGGGAGAGGCCACAGGCGGGGAAGCAGGGGCAACTAACAGGCGGCCCCCCACCATCATGCTGGATCTTCAGGTGCGTCGGGTGCGTCCAGGAGAGTACCGTCAGAGGGACAGTATTGCCAACCGCACTCGGTCTCGCTCCCAGAACTCCAACAATACATTTCTGTACGAGAGCGAGCGTGGAGGGTTCCGCAGAACCTTCTCACGGTCCGAACGTGCCGGTGTACGGACATATGTCAGCACCATCCGCATCCCCATACGGCGGATCTCAGATGCAGGTCTGGGCGAGGCCACCTCCATGGCGCTCCAGTCAATGATCCGTCAGATCATGACGGGTTTCGGAGAGCTCAGTTACTTCATGGACTCTGACTCGGATTCCTCAGATTCGAACCGTGGTGCCAACCCACCGGCGGACCTAGCAGAGGCCCTTGGTAACCCGGACGCTGCTGTTGCTGCTGCTGCTGCAGCTGCTGTGGTGGCAGAGCCTGCTGTGGTGGCAAGCATACCTGTTGGCCTCGGGACCCCCGAGGCAAGGACAGAAGAGAGGGATGTAGAAGAGGGGCTGGGGTCTGGGTCCTCAGCCAGAGGTGGGGGAGGAGGCAGCCGGGCCCGGCCCCGGGCTCCCATTAGTCTGGAGGAGCCCAGCTCCCTCCCCTTCCTCCGCCTTGCCCACTTCTTTCTTCTGAATGACGACGATGAGGACCAGCCGCGGGGGCTGACCAAAGAGCAGATTGACAACCTGTCCACGCGCAACTTTGGTGAGAGCGACGCGCTCAAGACCTGCAGTGTGTGTATCACAGAATACACTGAAGGAAACAAGCTGAGGAAGCTGCCCTGCTCACACGAGTACCATGTCCATTGCATTGACCGCTGGCTATCAGAGAACTCCACCTGTCCCATTTGTCGCAGGGCAGTCCTGGTATCCACCAATCGGGAAAGTGTGGTGTAGCAGCAGGGAAGCCAGGAGGGGTCATTCACAGTCAGGGTCAGTGGTCCTCCCAATCCAGCCTCTTACACGCCAACAAAGATCTGAGGGTATATCTTAGGAGTAAGTAGTGGGGCGACAGTACATTTCCTCTGATTGGCTAGTTGGTATTGTTTCCATTTTGTTTTGGTCATGGTCCAATCCCCTCAGAAGTCCACCAGTGCCTGGGGGAAGGCTAGGTCTTGGGAGGTTGCTGTGGAGCCTAACCAGTCAGGAGACTAGATCATTCATAGCAACAGCAGCAGTCCTCTTTTAGTTAAACCAGTGTCTGTTACCTCAGGCTCTAAAATGTTTTAGATTTCTCAAAATTTCAAATGTTGATGTCTTATTATCCCAACCCCCCCCCCCCCCCCAAGCCATCAGTGATAAATATCCTTTATACCAGGATGTGGGTGGACAGGTAAGGCTTTGGTGTATAAATCAACTCTCCTATCGACTGGCAAATCCTGATTGTGACAGCATAATCATGTTGAAAGGCTGGTGCTGAATAGGACATAAGACAAGAGAAGGGGAGAATTGGGAATGCTACGAATCCTTTGGACTCCCCGCCTTTTCTCTATTTACTTGAGACAAAAGAAACTGCTATTAATATTTTGGAGTGGCACAGATTGTCAAGTGTTGAAGATTACAGAATGGTTTTTAAGTTAAAGTATGTACAATGTTGTACAGTCTTTAGGGAAAACATTTGAGTAGGCTAATAGAATTATGTTTGGAATGCTGACATTTATTGTTTGAATCCCACCACATCCTCATGGCTGTTAATTCATCAAGAGTGATTGTTTTACACCTGAGATCTCAAACCGTTTCAGACGCAGTGGTGTTTGTATAGTCACCATCAAATGTTGCTTTGATCCCAACAGGGCAGTCAAGTTTTTCTGTTGTGACCCCTGAACAATAAATACAAACATTTTAGAATTTTCACTGAGCAGATCAAAACTCAGATTTAAAAAGATTTAACATCTGACTGATTTCTAAAGATAAAATAACAGGCAGTCATCTGGTGTTGAAGTGTTTACAGGACCTGACCTGAACCCCTAGATGTGGACAGTTCATCTGCCCCTTCCTAGCAGATGAATTGGATGTCAGTGCAATATACACAAATGGGGAAACATTTGAAGTCATTCAAAAAACATATTATGAACATGTAATATTATTTCTAAAATATTGTGTAGACTGTTAAAAAGTTTCACTTATATGAAAGGTTACCTATTTAAAATGTTATACTTTGCTCTAGCTTCATTTTTATTTTTCTGTACATTTGAGGCACTGCTCCATGGTTCTGAATTATGAGCTCTGGGCAATAAGGGGGATATCTTATTTCATTGTGCCACCTCTTATAAGGTTTCTCATGTTGGCACAAGTGAACTTCTTCCCCCTGTAAGATTTTTGTGTGGAAAGTTCAAGTCTCTGTTATTGTTAAATAGCAATTATAATGAAATGTTTTTGTTTTGGGGGGGGGGGGGGGGGGGGGGGGGTCTGGCCCTGCCCTTGTTCTATGGCATAATGTAGTATGTGGACTGGATATCATTCCCATTCATAACAGCTTTTTCTGAATTAAACAGTTTATTCCTCTGCAAATTGCATTGTAGGCATGCATCATATAGCCTCAATGTGTGTTATTTTCAAGTCTGTATGTTGGAGATGTCAAAATCGACCCTGTATTTTAACAGAGCTGGTTGTCTAATGTTCCGTAAGCGCTCTTTCTGATAATGATTGAATATACTCAAATTTGTACTTGCTATGCCTTGGGGAAATGGGTCTTTTATCAATTATTTATAATGACGTCAACGTCTGTCCAAAGTAGGTAGCCCTGGTGTAGCTATAGCATTAGTTTTAGGATTATGTACCTCAAGCTCTATATCGTTAAGTCTACTGGACGAGTTAATGTACCCTTCCTACCAGAGAGGGAAACAGGTGGTTGCTGCAGATGTGGGGTTTGAGTGTTTAATCAGTGTTATTTGTTACTGATTCATGATGGGATTTAATACATCTACGATATCGACGAGCTACATTATCTATATTACTAGCGCCTTGTTAGATCAGTGATAACTCAACCTGCTCGCCTAACATGGGCGAATATGTCAGACTTGGTCTCGAAGAGCCCATTTTATTTGTACGTTATAATAAAGTTATGTTAAATATCAACTGAGCTATTTTATTTAGAATCAAAAGTCAGTAAAGCACAAGAATCAACGGAAGTAAAAGCCAAGACTGAAGAAAAACGCGCACACCATTAGAATAAATCGTAAGCATTACGGTAATGGGTGCGTGGAGGAGGTAGGTTAAAGAAGGAAGTTAACATTTGCAAATGGCTTTTAGGATACTTGGCTGTCATTTGTCTCGGTTTCCAGCAGTTTATTGCAAGGTAATTGTCATAATTCCGAATATTATTTCAGTTTTTAATTGTTTGACCGTTAGCATCTTGAAAGTCCACAAACCCAGCAAAACGAACCGGACATAGCCAACCGAGATAGCACAATAGTATACACATAGTGTTGTTAACATTGCTTCGTTACTTCTACAGTACCGAATAAGAGTGAAAGCGGTCCGTGTAAATGGCGGCCAAGGGATTTTCGTTTTGAAATGAGAAAACCAAAATCGGGAAACGAGCTGTTTCCCGACTACCATTTAGAAATAGGAAAACGACCCATTTTTTGTTTTGATAATATAGGGTGACCAGACGTCCTCTTTTACCCGGAAATCGGGAATTAAAACTGGAAATCTTATTTCTCAATTTTGTGTAGATTTTTTTGTTGTGACCCGAAAGTTGCTCCCACGAGCTTGACAGTCACATTCAGGATGTCAGCAGAGGGCGCGCTGCCATTTGTATGAAAGCAAATCATTGACATAATCAGAGCCTGTTTAAGGAGAACCTGTCCACTCCCTATTAAGCCCCATTGTACCGAATTTGGTTGCAATTCCACCAGAGTTCCACTGGGGGTGATCGCGAGCGAGTGCATGCTGAATGGGAGTCTATGGAGCTAAACGGCTAAATTGGTCTCTTTCGCCTGATTGTCGTTGACAAATCTCTGATTTGATTGTAATTTTTGCATGTTATGGATTATAGGTCGAAAGTTGAATGAACGAGTACTTATGTCCTTTCGATTTCTTACAGGATCGTTGTTGCCCATAACAGCTAGCATTCTGCTAATGAATGCTGATTGGTTAGGGAAGGACTGACTACGACCAGAGAATGTCTAATAAAGAGAGAACTGCCACTCTCGGGAAACTTCCGGGTTCTGAACTGGTTGCAGTTCCACCAGAGCCTGTTTAAGGAGAGCCTGGCCACTCCCTATTAAGCCCCATTGTACCGAATGTTGTTGCAGTTCCACCAGAGTTCCACTGGGAGTGATCGCGGTCGAGTGCAGAATGAATGGGAGTCTATGGAGCTAAACGACTAAATTTGTCTCTTTCACCTGATTGTCGTTGAGAAATCTCAGATTTGATTGTAGTTTTTGCATGTTCAACATGGATTACAGGTCGAAAGTTGAATGAACGAGTACTTATGTCCTTTCGATTTCTTACATGGTAAGTCGTTGTTGCCCATAACACGCTAGCATTCTGCTAACGAATTCTGATTGGTTAGTGAATGACTGACTACGACCAGAGATCCCGCTTGATGGCATCCGAAGCAGAACCAGAATGTCAGAGCATTAGCAACATTACCAACAACATTAGCAAACCAAAACTCTTTCTAGCATGTGTATTGACAGGCAGAGCCTAACCTGTCAGCTGTGTTGTCGATGCCTCGAGAGAAAAGTGGAAGTAACCAGAGCTTGCCGCCAAGCAGTATCTCAGGCCGTACAATGTGTATCAGAATCAGAATCAGAATTGGATTTATTCGCCATGAAAGCTTGCACAGACAAGGAATTTGCTTTGGCAGGAAGGTGCATACAATAAACATATAGGGACCTAAAATTTAAATATGTGGACTATCTATACTAAGGGTACATAAACTAGCAGTACTAAGTGGAATTATAATTAAATAAGATATACAATAAAAATAAAGATATACAATAAAAGCTAAAAAAATAAGTTGCCAAATTTACAATATAAAAATACAAATATTACAAAAAATACAAATGTACAAGATACAATTTTGCAATGCAGTGCAAGAGCAGTGTTTTAGCAGGAAGTCAATTGTCAGTGTGGTCCCTTGGCCTTGTTGAAGAGGCCAACAGCGGAAGGGAAGAAACTGTTATTGTGGCGTGAGGTATTGGTCTTGATGGACCGCAGCCTTCTGCCGGAGGGGAGTAGCTGGAACAGGGAGTGTCCAGGGTGGGAGGAGTCGGCCACAATCTTTCTCGCTCGCCTCAGGGTCCTCGAGGAAGATTGTGGCCGACTCCTCCCACCCTGGACACTCCCTGTATGACGTCAATGACATTTTAAAAGGCTTTTTAGAACAGAAAGGCGACTTTAAAAAAATCTATCACCCAGCGGTGTGTATTTTTTTGCCTCCCCTTTCGAATTCAGAAAGCGAAAACTCTTTCTAGCATGTGTATTGACACCTGTCAGCTGTGTTGTCGATGCCTCGAGGGAAAAAAGGAAGAGACCAGAGCTTGCCGTAAAGCAGTATAGCCTATTTCAAATCTGATCAAAAAGTCAAGGCTCGGAAAGTCAGGTTGCTTAAATTTGAGCCGAAAAATATCTAGCTTAAAAAATTGGAGCCGAAAAATTCTGATTACAACATCCGGGATACCAAGGATTGTTAGAGAAATCGAGCAATAAAGAGAAAACGCATGATGAATACCGGGGGGGGAAAAACATGCTTCGGTGACAGCTCGTGAAATAGTATAAGGGTGGTATCAAAGCCTTGGACTTTGAATCAATGTTTGGGACCTTTCAGAATAACTGGTTGAAAACATATCTATCACAACCAGATTACGTGGTTTCATATAGGCCTACCTTCTATTTTAAAAAGTAGGAGGGCTTGATTTTGCTATGTGATTTTGAGGTGACCAAAATTCCTGTTAAATTATCAAACTTCCACAAACAAATTCTCCAATATTGGAAAATGATATTCACTCATAACTTTTCTCCCCATGGATCCACCTTATGGAACAATAGGGTCATTGTAATCAATAGGAAATCATTGTTTAAATATGATTGGTATGAAAAGGGCATTGTGTTTGTGAATGATGTTAGATGATAATGGCTTTCTTAGACAAATATAATTTAAACTGTCATTATAGAGAATACAACAAGATCTGTAAAGCAATACACCATTATTACAGTTAGTTCAAAGCACATTGTTATATGCAAAAATAAGACCCTTACCAACTTTAGTTATAAATGATTGTACTTTATTTGACAGTAAATTTAATAATAAATATATTAGTGAGGCTTTGAAATATAAATTATTTTTTGATTATAACAGAGGATGAATTGTGTGAACAGGTTCCAATATGGTTGCATTGTCCATAGAAAAAAACACATTTTAAATTCATTAAATGGCCCATTTCCCCAAAAGTCAAAGGGACTCACTTTAACATTTTATAGCCAATTCCCTGGCAAACACGTATATCATATTCTCATGTAGGTTAGTGCATGTAAACCAGCAGATACTATTTTAAAATAAATTCCTGCATTAAAATATTGTATCATGACAGTGTGTATGATTTGAAATGGTCATTTATTATCACACTATCATTTACCAATTATCACGGCAAACAATTACGCTGCACTGAACTGTAAGTACAAGTTTGTAAAGTACAAAAAAGTTAAAATAACGAAACCTGTAATTATTACTTGTGAATGAATATCATTCACGTCTTACTAAACCTAGTCACGCGAAAGTGAACGAGGTAAACAAATCAATTTCTGTTTCCTCTTCTGAGCCTATGCAGGTCACGTGAAAAATGATCGAAAGATCCGTATCCGAAGTAGCCTGGTCCTAACCAGACTCTCGTACATTGCATTTGTACATAGAGTCTGATAGAGTCTGGCCTCGCTCCATTGACAAGCGTTGACTTCCTTGTAGGCGGGTACTATGTTGAAGTTTAAAACTATTGGATCTGCCCAGAGCCACTCTGGATCTGCCATAACCAATCGCTAGCGTTTGCCTTAGCCAACTCCTTCACCACGGAGCTAGCTGCCGTAGCTGGAAAATCAAACTTTTCCCGAACCCCGTGGGGAGGAGGGCCACAACATCATGACCACCAACAAAACTCAGCAAGGATTGTTCTTGCTCCGGCTTTAACTTATGGATATTCGGCAGCGTTGCCACAACCGCAGAATATCTTTGCTCGCATCTTTCTCCGCCGCCATTACTGAACTACAACTCAAACTAGTTCACAACATCAACGTCATCGTTCTCAGCCACTCCCTCTGTTCGCTGATTCGCCGGTAGAAAATCAACCTGAAAAATCTGATTTACGTAGCCTACCTCATGGCCAGACCTATGTACAGAAGCGAAAAATAAATGAAGAGGGCAGAGCCAGGCTATATCCGAAGACCCAGTCAAAAGGAACGAATCATTTCTGTTTTATCTAGCTACCAATACTGAGCCTATGCAGGTCACGTGAAAAAGGATCCAAAGACTCGTACCCGGCAGATGAACGAATCGTTCACTTCCCGATCGTGTCTTCGGATCAATGTTTCGTTCCTCTGCCGGGTACGAGTCTTTGGATCCTTGTTCACGTACTCAGTAGCCTACTGGTAGCTAGAAGAAACAGAAATGATTTGTTCATTTCCCGACTGGGTCTTTGTACGAGTCTTTGGATCCTTTTTCACGTGACCTGCATTGGTTTAGTAGAGGAAACAGTTACCTCTCCCGATGCGCGGCCACGAGAAAATGAACGAACCTCTCTTTGAGAGGACTTGTTACTTGCGAGTCCTTCTAAGGATTCGTTCAAAATGAACGAATCGTTCACGAACGACAAATCACTATCGTCAAGCTCGTGGGAGCAACTTCCAGGTCACAACAAAAGAATATTTGAAGAGAAGATTTCCACACAATATTTTAATTCCCGATTTCCATGATGAGCACATCAAAGAAAATCAGATAACGGGTCGTTTTTTGTTTTCTATTATCAAAACAAAAAACGGAAAATGGGTTGTTTCCCGATTTTGGTTTTCTCATTTCAAAACGAAAATCCGTTGGCCGCCAAGTATGCTACACGGACCGAAAGCCTTCACCATTTGAGTTGAGTTCGAATATTTGTACACCAATTACAGACCCTCATCTTAGGAAGGCGGGTCCGTTCCAAAAACTCCAGTCCGGTGGAAGTGAGCCACCTGGACCACCTGGTTTTAACTGTGAAGAGCATCTCCAAAACCATAAACTTTTATTCTTCTGTTCTTGGTATGGAGGTCATCACTTTCAAGGTAGGTTGAACTCACTCATGAAAATATTTACCAGCCTACGTGAAATAGTGTGCCTGTGTGTCCCCTCCGGAGTTGAGCTTTTGAAATGATTTCAGATCACCCAGTTTTTTATTGATTTGTTGGTACCGTTAAATATTCGAAAAAGAAGTGCATTATGACCAGGGTTGGGAGGATTACTCAAAAAATGTAATCCGATACAATTACAGATTACCTGTTAAAAATAGTAATCAGTAACCTAATCCAAGTATCACAATATTTAAGTAATGTAACCTGATTACATTCCGTTACTTTTGGATTACTTCAATGCACGAGCGGATACCATGGGAGATTGCCTTAGATTTACCACTTCGAATTGAGATTGGAGACGATATTAAGTTTCTTAATATGTGTTGTCAATATTGTCAATTAAAAGTCTAAACGTTTTACTTACGAAGAATTTGTTTGTGGGAGTGACCTGAGTTATTTCAGGAAAGAATTACGTGTCCGGTTTGGCCGATCGTGACAGGCAGCTATGACAGTAGTAACACTGTTTAGCCTCGATTTTAGCAGATTTCTGTGAAACTTGGAAAAACATGAATTCTAGCTAGATTATGTACACTTTAAGCTTACATGCCTTGTTTGGCCAATTTGGTCGATTGTGGAAGATAGTCGAACGTTTTTTAGTTATGGAGGAGTATCCAGCCATAGCGCTAGCTAGCTACTTTTGGAGGAGGGGAATTCAGTTTAAATCAAAATGTTCCACTAATCACTATAATGGTCATAACTTTTAATCAAAATATGATATTTCTAATCTGTCTTCTGTTCTACATTGCCCACAGAAATTTGTATTTTATATGTGTAATCCTGTTTGTAATCCACATTTTTCCTAAAAGTATCTGTAATCTGATTACGTCTTTTTTTTTGTAACTGTACCGGAATACATTTCCCTTTTTTTTTATCCCGATTACGTACCGCCGTTACATGTAATCCATTACTCCCCAAGCCTGATTATGACAACGTAAAATAATTATTGCTTTCTCGCAGTTTAAAAACCTACAGCAACTAAAAAGAAAGACACTGGAACCGAAAGTAAAGAAGATATGAATGGAAGCAACAAAGCAGCTATCTGAAAAGGTGGATAGTAGTAGGCTACTCTTGGCTCTCAGCTTCAGAAGAGCAGTCGAGGTCAACGCGCCCAGAAATCAAAAACTGCAAAACTCAGCTAAGATTGCTGCTCGAGTAGTCTAGTGTCAGTTTAAAGAAAGACAATGCAGAGCTATTGGAACGACTCCTAGAACTGGAACGGTACAAGCGCTGTTGGAATCTCAGGATCTGTGGGATAAAGGAAAAAGAAAGTGTGGGGAAGATATAGCCTACGTGAGGTGGTCGCTAATTTGTCGTCATTAATCCGTGACATGTTCGGTGAAGGTGAGCCCGCAAATTTACAATGGTAGTTAACAGCAAACAAAAACAATAGGCCTATGTAGAGTTAATTTTATTAGTCTTAAGTTTCTCTTCTTGCGGTACCGTCCCCCTGACTCTTTTCTACTTTTCGTTTAATTTGGTCTGTTTTATTTATTTGCTTATTATATATATTTTTATTTTAAATCAATGCATTTATTTATTACTAGCAGTTTTACAATACAATAGAAAAAGCAAAAACATTAAAGAAAAATTATCGATAAACAGGAACAAGTGTTACAGAGACAAAAAATAGATATATCTATTATACAAGAAGATTTTGTGAAGCGATGATAGTAATGAACGTAAATCAGAGGAAACAGCTGTACAGTTAGGTTTGAATTTAAGGTATCTAGCTTTATGAATGTGGTATTTATCCATCATACAAATATAATTCAATGTATCTTCAAGCTCCATATTGTCTGAAACATCAGAATGAAAAAGAACCTTCATGACAGTGATATAACAGAGGCGGTGGAATAAAGGAAATAAAGAAGCAGAGATTTGAAGCCAGAAATATTTGGTATAAGTGTAACCCTCCCACTATAGGCTTGTGATATGCATTACGCTCTGTATAATACAATATTTTAATGAATCCAATTTGGGACAATAGTGGACAACATTCCAGTACAATAACGGTCTAGGGTTAGCCTGACGTTGTCATACTCATAATTCTTGTCAGAATATGAGTCTGAGAACTCTCCATTGGGCTGTGACTATGGGGCGTGTTTCAACCGAACCCGGAAAACAAATGCCTCTTCGCTCAATTGGATAGACCTACAACCAATCAGAGCAACGTAGTATGTTAACTTTTACCAAACCCCGTAGGAAGGACGGCAAAAACATATTTTCCATCGACAAATGCCTTGATTGCGTTTCTCTGTTCCTCTTTCAAAATTAATGCGCTGTCGATGTCTTCTAAAACAGACTTGATGGCAGAATCATAACATCCCAGCTCTCCAGCGGTAGCCATGTTTGTTGAAAACGAATTCAACCAAAGCGCTCTTTGGTGACGTGGTTGATTACGTTACTGTTGATCATCTGTCCATCATCGTATAAAGCCCGCCCTGACAATTTCATTGGTCCGAACAGCTTCTGTTCGGACATAGTTGTTCCCCAACCGAGACTCCCCAGACCTAGCCTGGTCCTAACCAGACTCTCGTACATTTCATTTGTACAGAGAGTCTGGCCTCGCTCCATTGACAAGCGTTGACTTCCTTGTAGGCGGGTACTCTGTTGAAGTTTAAAACTATTGGATCTGCCCAGAGCCACTCTGATCTGCCATAACCAATCGCTAGCATTCGCCTTAGCCAATTCCTTCACCGCTACTGTAACAGAGCTAGCTGCCGTAGCTGGAAAATCAAACTTTTCCCGAACCCTGTGGGGAGGAGGGCCACAACATCATGTCCACCAACAAAACTCAGCAAAACTTGTTCTTGCTCCGGCTTTAGCTGTTGGATATTCGGCAGCGTTGCCACAACGGACCGAATGGCTTTCCTCGCATCTTTCTCCGCCGCCATTACGGAACTACAACACAAACTAGCACACGACACCAACGTCATCGTTCTCAGCCACTCCCTCTGTTCGCTTATTGGACAGGTAGAAAATCAACCTGCAGAATCTGACTTACGGACCTCATGGCCAGACCTATGTACAGAAGCAAATAAATTTGAGCGGAAGTACGTAGGACGGCAGAGCCAGGCTACCCCAGACCCAACTTCCTGACCAAATTATTTTGTGGGCGGGGATAAGTTGGGCTGGCAGCCAGGCTAGTCTAGGGTGGCCTGTGATTCTCTTTGCTTAATGTCATGTAAATGACACAAACTAGTGAAGAAATAAACAAGGATTAAATCAAGAAAATATTGATCAACATTATCTTACGTTTGTAACAAAGAACCACAATATGGAAAACAATAAACCACCCCGGGGTTTTTTTTAGTTTTAGGTTAGAGTTCAGTTTTAACAAGCTTGCTTTGGTGGCGCGCTTAACGTTGGAGCTCGTAACAGACGTATGAATTGTATATCCTTGACTGTGCAAAGTACAGTTAATCCACGTCTCCACAGAAAGGTAAACACAAACCCGCTCCTTTTGCTGTCGACAGTCCGGCTCGCCAACTCCCGTCCACCGAAAAGATGCCACCGAAAAAGGTCACCGATGCTGCAACACAGGCAGCCGCGCCGTCAACTTAGCCATTCTACCCAACCTACAACAACGTGTCTGTCTCCTCGACCATAGACATAATAAAGAGTAGACACCGCATTGGCTGCTGGGCGCGAGAAATGCGGCCGCCATCTTGGAAAGGGCAAATTCCTAGTTGCGTAGCAGCAGAATAAACAAGATGCCACACCACTGTGCAGCATAGTCATGCTCTAATCGGCGAACTATCTCAAATAGGGCTCAGGGGATTACTTTTCACAAGTAACATTTAACATTACAGTACTATTTGTTGCATATTTGTTGAGAAATTAGGAGCAAGAATCTTTGATATTACTGTACTGAAATTGTAGCTAGCAAGCTAGCCTAGCCCTATGTTTACTGCACCGGCCGGTGTACACCCGGCTATGAACTGAGACTTGATAAGTCATATTCCATAACACTGACTTAGATGAGACAAGTGACACAAGAATGCTATTGTAGAAATAAAACAAATATTACTGGTATAACATTGGCCAGCGAATTTTACACATGTGGCACCGACTGTAGGTATCAGGGCAGTCGCTACTTGTACTCTCCAAAATCTTCCGTTTTCATTTTGAAGGTTTCCCAAGGACACAGATTTGGGGAAGAAGTGGGAAGTAGCTTTGCGGAGACAAGGATTCACTGCAAGTGGATCTTCAGTGCTATGCAGTCAGCATTTTCAACAGAGCGATTTAGATAGGACCGGGCAGATTCTAATTGGCCCTCTAGGTGGCACTGTTATCCCTTCTGGATATAGTTTTTCGTGTTGAAACATTTGCTAAATGTTATAGCTCTAGTAGTGTGCATTCAATACATTATGTTATGTACTTTGTATGTATTTTAAGAATGTGTATGGTTACTAGTACATTTTGTAATGCCGAGGGAAAGGCAATTTGTTGTTCCATTGTCTTTTGCAGGAGCGAAATAAATGACAAAACCCAATGAGTTGTGCCTGTTCATGCCCTGAACACATCTGTTACATGTGTGTGACAGACAAAAACAAATATAAAAAGCTTCAAGTAGACTAACAGACTAACATAATGTTATAATAATAATATATAATTTCTTCAACTTGTTGTTTCTTCAATATCTGACTTAACTGCCACTATCTGCTTCTCTATCATATTGTGTGATTTGCAAATACCCATCATAGGGTATGGTGACCAGACGTCCCCAGTTTCATGGGACAGTCCCCGTTTTTGGTTGCCTGTCCCTGGCTAAATACAGAAAAAAACTACCTCTGTCCCCGTTTTGTTTTTGAAGACACAACATTAGGTTTTTCAATCAGATTGATAGTCAAACTGGAAATGTCGCCATTTCCCCCCTCCTCCCCCCCCCCCCTTTTCGGGGATTATGTTCCCAGTTTTGATCTCGGACTTCACTTTATATCATATATCAGAATATTATATTGCTGTTAAGCCTACTATGAATATTAAAATACGCCGAAACATGTGGCCTGTATCATAGCTTAGCTACATGACCTTTGCAGCAAAAAAAAAAGGTGTGAAAATCAGTTCAGTATTCTACAACGGCGTATTAGGGCCAGTGTAGAAAAAAAAAAAACGGAGCCGGAGGAGGGGGGGGAATATTCCGAGATTAAAGTGGTAATTTTGCGAGAAAAAAGTCGGAGATTCTCCGAGTTTATAAAATCACAAATTTGCGAGAAAAAAAGTCTAAATCTTCGAGATTAAAGTCGTAAATTTGCGAGAAAACAACTCGGAGATTCTCCGAGTTTATAAAGTTGCAAATTTGCGAGATAAAAACTAGTACATTTACGAGAGAAAAACTCGGAGATTCTCCAACTTTATAAAGTTGCAAATTTGCGAGAGAAAAACTAGTAAATTTGCGAGAAAAAAAACTAGTACATTTACGAGAAAAAAAACTTGGAGATTCTCCGACTTTATAAAGTTGCAAATTTGCGAGATAAAAACTAGTACATTTACGAGAAAACAACTCGGAGATTCTCCGACTTTATAAAGTTGCTAATTTTATTTTACGTGTATAAAGCAATCTCTCAGTTTGCATGGTCAACCTCAGCCTCCGCTATAGTCTGCAGTAGGATAATGGATGACCTGATCAAACTATATTTTTCATTAGGATTCAGCAATAAGGAAATACTACTGATTTTAGCCCAGAATCACCAGATAGTAATATGCATTCGGACTTTGAAAAGACATTGCCGTGATTTAGGCCTATTCAGAAGAAAACAGCATAGTAATTTGGATGAGGTGATAGCCTTTGTGCATCAGGAACTTCAACGTAATGGACAGATGCAAGGATATCGCTGGCTACATTTACGGGCAATTCAATTGGGATTCGTAGTTCAACAGGACACAATACGTCAGATCATCAAGTTTCTCGATCCTCAAGGTGTGGAGCTTAGAAGAGCGCAGCATCTTAGGCGCCGGCAGTACAACACTAAAGGTCCTAATGCTCTTTGGCACATGGACTCCTACGACAAATTGAAGCCGTATGGTATAGGAATAAATGGATGCATCGATGGTTTCAGTCGTTTTGTTGTATGGATGGAACATACACAACAAATAACGACCCCAAGGTGATAGCTGACTATTATATTCAATGCATTACGCGCCTGGGTGGGTGTCCAGAGAGAATGCGTGCGGACAATGGCACTGAAAACGGACATGTAGCAAACATGCAAGTGTTTCTGAGGAGAAACCACACCGACGCTTTCGCTAAAGACAATAGTTTTATTTATGGACGCAGTACGGCCAACCAACGCATTGAATCCTGGTGGGGAATACTAAGAAAACAAAGCGGTCAGTTTTGGATGAACATGTTCAAAGCCTTCCAAGACAATGGGAACTTCTCTGGAGACTTTTTGGATAAAATCCAGTTCTGCTTCCTTGACCTCGTTCAGGTAACACATGATCAATACAAAACTCAATTCAAGTGCAATGTTAAAATACCCTATGGCCTTATCTATTTGTGATTGGCGATAATGCAATACCCAATAGGCTACACCACATCAAGTATAATAGTGGTTGTCCTGTAACTCTTGCAGAAAGAAATTTATGAAGTGGTGCGAACCTGGAATACCCATAAGATCAGACCCAGGCCAGGCCAAGATGTGCATGGAGGTCGTCCAGTCCTCATGTACACAGTCCCAGAAGTGTACAGTGCTGAGGACAAGCTCAAAACAGTGGCGCTTGAGGAGGCGTCTGTGTGCAAGGACGAGTGCACACCCAAGAGTCAGTTCCCTTGTGATGAGACTGTTTTCGAGCTCTGTGTACTACTAATGCAGGAAAATGGATGGGACGCTCCTACAGATCCTTTTGATGCTGCAGAACTGTACACCTCACTTAGGGTTAGAACAGTGATATTGCAAAATATCTAAAGATGGGCTTTACTTGTCCCCATATAAGCTACTGTGTTGCATTCATATTATTATATGGTGTTACTCGTGGCTTAAACAATGTCTAGAGGCCAATGCAGTTAAAGCCTACTCACTAGTTCCTTTTTACTAAAGTCTTAATGTTATGGTATTCACAAAGTAATAATGCTTACTAAATCTTCCGTTTATTCAACAACTTATTCAAACTAGTTTTAGTATGAACAACTTATTCAAAGTAGTTTAAGTATGAGAAAAAAACATATGTAGTACAATGTAGTTTATTTGGGAAAATATATGTATTAAACAAAGCTGCCGTGGCTTAAGTGTTCATGTTCACATTCATTTTGTACTAGAAAATACAGCAACAAATATGTTATATTTCAACCAGGTGAAGAACATGCTGTTGAAAACAGCAAAGGTTAACAGAACAATACATATATATGTAGTACAATGTAGTTTATTTGGAGAAGAAAAAAGTATTAAAGATAGCTGCCGTGGCTTAAGTGTTCATGTTCACATTCATTTTGTACAAAAAAATACAGCAACACATATGCATATATTTCAACCAGGTGAAGAACATGCTGTTGAAAACAGCACAGGTTAACAGAACAAGATAAAATGTTGTGGTTTGGCGATATCAGCCATAAGATGTCTGTCATCTGCCCAATACAATGGAGTTCAATGGGCCTTCTTTTGTGGCGCTCCGAGCACCAAAATATTTGACAAAAAAAACTCAACATGTTTGAATTGATAAATATTTGAGCACCACAACAGGAGGCCCATTGTATTCCATTGTATTGGCTGATGGCAGACAACTCAAACCTTGTGAAAGTGCAAAACACAGTTGAGCATGAGCTACACAATGTCCATAATCCAGATGTTGCTGTCCAACACTGCATTGAATTCGGATCGGAAGTCTGGGATGTTCTTATAGCAGTCAGCTAGTTCTAGAACCCTTCCACATGTGTGCCCAATAGGCCTTCTTGTGAATTCTGACATGTTTGAAAACAGAATCTCAATTATGCTACATGTGATCACATCACTTCCTGTGGTGAACCGTACAAACTTGCCAAGTTTTTCCTCATCCAATTCCCTGAGGTACCTTTTAAGGTGGTTCTTCACCTCCCTTTGCATTGGCGTCATCATCACAGGGAACTGAAGGAGTCCCTGTACTTTCTTAGGTGTTGGTTTGAGGTTGCCATACATCTCGACAAGCTTGCATTGGTTAACAGTGATATTTGGCTGTAACACCTCCCTCCAGCAATCTATCACAAACATTGGCTTTTGCACAAGCTCTTTGTGTGCGATCTCCATCAGGATCTCTCTGAGCATTCTCAGCTGTGACTCTCGTTCGACATTCATAGTTGTCAAGGATCTCCAGAAGCTCATCTGCATCAACAGAGGTAAAATCGTCAAGAGCCTTCTGGAGGATTTAATGATCTTGGCAACTCACAAACTGCATGAAGGTTTCAAGTAGATCATCCTTCACTGCCCCATACAAGACCTGTTCCATAAGAGGGAGAGACAGCTTGATTGGTAAGTATTGACATGTTTGATAACCTTTCAGAAGAATTCTGCCAATAGCCTTCCAAGTGTCACTGCTAAAGTCGTGTCTGATAAAAGGGACTTTCACTGTTGTTCCAACTGTACAACGATCATAGAATTCTTGCCAGAAAGAACTATAAACATCTCTCACAACTCCTGAGCCAGTGCCATTTTCTTCTGTATTATTAGGAAGTAGTCGTTTTATAATCAAGGACTGTGTCAGCACTGCTGGATCCAAGAATTCATTGATCATTTCATTCAGGCAGTTACCATGGTGTATGGTTACAATCTTTGGCGGTCTTGACGTAGGGGGTGGCTGTTGTGGGGACCCATCTCTGGACAAAAGTGAAGTAGAGGGTGGCTGTTGTGGGGACCCATCTCTGGACAAAAGTGAAGTAGAGGGTGGCTGTTGTTGGAGCATATCATCATCATATGGCTCTGTGTCATTTTCGTCACTTGAATGTGTACTGCCGCCTGGACCAAATGTAACTTCATAGTCAGATACATCCGATGTGAGGTCAATGTTTGGTGTATTTTGCAGCACTATATCTGCTACAATACAGTAGTGATCGGTGATGAACTGAGCACCTGTGATATCATTGGAGTCAATGACTGATAATAAAGGGTTGTCCATTCTCCTTCTATGCCATTGTTTCTCTTGAACTATACCAGAAGCATCCAGATGCAGTTGATCTAAATCACTATCTTCATCATAATCACTTATCTCTCCTACATTACCAACACCTTCTGCTTCTGTATCATCTGTGGCTCTATCATTTTGTAAGTCCTTCTTGGGGCTAGTAGCAATATAGAAGCGTAACCTGGCCATGCAGAGAGTATCATAGATCAAACCGACCGTTACATCCTCACAGACTGGGTTATGTTTGTAATCCCACACTTCAAAGTTAAAGTCTGTTTAATGGCCTTTGGTTGACATTCCTTTAGGGAAGAAGAAATTATTTCCTTTTTCAAGGACAGTATCCATGCTACATTCTACTCCAACAACTACTGTCCTTGTGCCCCCTCCTTGTTTTGTTCTCATTTGCTTTACTTGTCCATTCTCACAATACAGCCACCCTATTTCAATTTTGCGTTGACTTGCTCTCTTTTCTTTGCAATGGTTGGAGATTCGATGTTTGGCACTTGATCTTGATTTTTTTTTGCATCAGCCTCCGTTCTCAACCGTAACTTTGCCCGTAGCTTTTCAAAAAGGCCTATCTTTTGTTTCTGAAGGGGTGTTTGATTTTTGCAGAAGTTCATCAATGCCAGTCTATCCCCATATGAGGAAATGTATTTGGCCAGATCCCCGTCTTCCATTAGAGGGATTACATCTTTGTCAATCTGTTGAATGAGTGATGCTTCTAGACAATGGATCTTGGCGATTGCTTTGCTCTCAGTCGTTTACTTTGCAGCAGTTCTTGTGATTTGCAGCGTACCATTTGTGCCAAAAATAAGTCGATGCTTTTCTACAATACGTCTGGTTATCTTGGCTATTGCTTTGCTCTCAGTCGTTTACTTTGCAGCATTGCGTTTACAATGTGCCACTTCACCTGTCGTTTGCTGTGGTCGTTGCTTTTGTCTTTGCATCTTGACGATCACGTGGATCCTTGCAGTTACGTAGCCTACTTGCTGCTTTTGACATCGGATTTCTCCCGCTGCCGATTTCATTGGTTTGCAGCGCTAAAACTATTTATTACGGGAGATACCCTTTCCAAAACTTGTAAGGGCGTAATAGTTTGTGAAAGACCCAGAAAAAAACAAATATCCGACGAGACAAAATCCCGGACAATTTTCGAAATCCCTGCCGGACGCATTTTTTAGGTCTCGAAAAGAAGACATGTCCGGGTAAAAGAGGACGTCTGGTCACCCTAATTTAGATGTTATTTGTCTTAGCCTCCAATCATCAAAAACTACTTTTATGAGTAGCCTATAATATCACCAAAAAATCACCAGATTGCTTATGGATAATGTACGTGTTATGTATCATGTTACAGTGTTATGTACACGTAGCCATACAGTGCTAATGTCAAGTTTTCCAAATGTTATGTTTCAGACTCATCTTAAAATTGACTCAATTCATTTGTGAATATTTCAACAATTACACATAATACACAACAATAAACTTTGGAGTGTTTTATAAAAAGAATATGACTGAAAAAAGTATCCAGACAGAATATAAAGACAACCTGCCAGCTCCTAACATAACCTTTGTATTAGTTGATATGTGATATTAGTGTGAGATTTTTAGTGTGAGATTTTATTACAGCAAAACCATCCAAATCTAAACAGCTTTCAAATACTATGTTAAACATACAACACACTCACTTAACATACATTTTTTATTATAATAAAATCTGTTAAAAACAACTAAAAAATGGTGACACTAACTAAAAAAAATCCACACAACTGTGGATTGAAGGGCAAATAATGGGTTGTAATCCAATTTGTGTACCCACAAATAATGCTGGTAATGCTGAAAAGTATCTTATTTTTTCTGCATCCTTTGTTGATCTTTAGAAGCAAGATGGCATTAGACATAATTATCTAGACTTTGGACAAAAGTGTGTGGACATTAATACAGAGCTGAAGTGAAAAAACATTACTGGCCTGCACAGAGTCCCAACCTCAACACCACAAGCCTTGGCTTTTTGGGCACAGGGATGATGGTGGAGGACTTGAGACAGGCTGGCACATGGCATGTCTCCAGGGAGGTGTTAAAGATGTAGGTGAACACTGGAGACAGCTGGTCAGCGCAGTGCTTGAGGGTGGCAGGAGAGACAGAGTGCTGCTTTGCGGGGGTTCTGCCTCTTAAAAAGTCTTAACTTCACCCTCCTGAATGGAGAGAGTTGTCACTGTAGAGGGGTTGAGGGAGGAAGCCTCATGAGTGGGAAGGGGTAGTTCAGGACTGTCCAATTGTCTTTCAAATCTACAGTAGAACTCATTCAGGTCGTTGGCTAGGCGGGAGTCGTTAGTGGAGTGGCGGGCTCTGGGCTTGTAGTTGGTAATCTGCCTGAGCCCTCTCCAGACAGAAGCAGTCGTTAGCAGAGAACTGATGCTTCAGTCTCTCTAAGTACAGTCGTTTAGCCTCTCTCACCGCCTTGATAAACCTGTTCTTCGACTCCTTGAATCTGTCTCTATCCCCACTCCTAAATGCTTCCTCCTTCTCTGACTTCAACCTTCTGAGCTCTGCTGAGAACCAGGGCTTGTCGTTGTTGAAGTTCACCCTGGTGCGTGTTGGAATACAGCAGTCCTCACAGAAGCTGATGTATGATGTCACAGCCTCTGTGAGTTCATCCAGACTATTGGTAGCAGTCGTGAACATATCCCAGTCAGTACAGTCCAAGCACGCCCGCAGATCCTCCATAGCCTCACTGGTCCACTGTTTTGATGTCCTCACAACAGGTTTACAGAGCTTTAATTTCTGCCTGTATGCAGGAATCAGATGGACCATGGTATGGTCAGAGTGACCCAGTGCTGCACGAGGGACGGCGTGGTAGGCTCTACTGACTGTAGTGTAGCAGTGATCCAGAGTGTTCTCTTCTCTGGTTGGGCATTTGATGAATTGTCTGTATTTAGGGAGTTTGTGGCTGAGATTACCTTTGTTGCTGAGTACGATAACAAGGGAATCCGGGTTTGCTCGCTCCACACTCAGAATCTGGTCGGCGAGCATGCGTTGGGCCTCTTTAACCTGTGGACCCGGTGCCATGTAAACTCCGACCAAAATGAGTGACGCAAATTCTCGTGGCGAGTAAAAAGGTTTACAGTTTATAAAAAATGATTCAAATCCGGAGAACAATGTTGCAGAATCACTGTCACATCTACACACCAGCCACTGTTGATGTAGAAACAAATACCACCGTCTTTGGTTTTGCCGGAGAGTGCAGTGTCCCGGTCAGCTCTCACGAGTTGAAAGCCTGCCAGATGTAATGCGGTGTCCGGGATCAAATCGCACAGCTGTCTCCGTGAAGCACAAAACCGAAGATGAAAGAAAGTCTCTGTTGTTCACCATCAGTAGCTGAAGTTTGTCCATTTTATTGCACAGTGAACGTACGTTGGAGAGGAAAAAACTTGGAAGCACTGTTCGGATTCCACGTCTGCGTAGCCGAACTAGCGCTCCCGCTCGCTTTCCCCTTCTTCGGCGTTTCACTGTATGGGCAAAGCCTAGCGCGGCACTGGCTAGAAGTCCCAAGCAGAAAGCTGGAAGCAGAAAAGTGGGAAATAAATCCACAGGAGTTGTAGTCCTGATGTTTAGAAGTACTTCTCTTGTTAGAGAACCCCGGAAATCTTGGCAGAACACTGAATTAAAAGACAAAACAAGACAAAACAGAGTGCACATAGCAACCGAGGCAGCCATCATCGGCGCCATCTTGATGGCCAATGCTATCTCAGCTGGAATCCCTATTCCAACATTACCATCTGCAAACTGAAAATATGCCTCCAAAAATGTAAATAAGCTTGACATTTATTTAGGGAAAACTGGATAACATAACAAGTTTAGTGGAATCAATCCAAGTAGGGAAAAGCGCATTGAACTTTGTCAGCTTCTCTAATTCTCGCTCTATATCAGCCTCTCTCAATGCTGTCATTGATCCTGGTCCTTGGGCCTACTGTAGCCCTGCATGTTTTTAGATGTTGATCTGCTCCAAATTACTGGGTGTCAAAACAAAAGTTGGAAGCAAGATTCCACTAATACGTCCTGTCCTGTCACTGAAGGTCAGTCACTGCTGCTGTTGCTAGTCAACCTTCACTGAGGGGATTGTTTGAATGCGCCGGAATTGAAAAATGTTTCTTTATCTGTATTTGAGACTACACATTCGTAGATATAGGCCTACGTTTCAACTATATGGAAATGGATTATGAGGTTGATCAGATTAAATAAGTGAAAATGAGGGACAATTGTCCCTCCTGTCCCTATTTTTTTGTGCCGATAATAGAGAAACTAGCTAGAGTTACAGTAGGCTACAGTTTAGGCTGTGGCAGTTCAGGTTGATAGTCAGATTGTTTCACCAATTGAAAAACTAATCTTGGACTTTTGACAAGGTGTGCCGAAAATGTACTGTTGCTGTTTGGCTTCCTAAACAGCGGTGGAATGTAAAATGTTTCTTACCAGTGTTGCGTACAGCAGCGGTCCCCAACCTTTTTTGCGCCACGGACTGGTTTCATGTAAGACATATTTTCACGGACCGGCAGGGACGGACTGGGAGGAAAGATAGGCCATGGACTTTGATCCAAACTGTCCCACCAGAACCGGCCCCCGTATAGGCCTACGCCACCACAGCTGCCCTGCTAATGCATGCACATTCTGGGTTTGATGTGATCCTAGATAGCGACTTTCACATCCAATGCGAGCGCGCAAGATTTTTTTTTTGCTGATTTGGGCGAAAAATAGTTTATGTAAAATAAACAGCCGTTTTTCAATTGGTAAAACCTTGTCTAATGAATGTGATGTATTTTTGTCTCTTAGTCTTTCAGCCCCATCTTTACGTTTCTTAGCCTGGTTTTCCATCGTTATATTGTTGCTAGCTAGCTTTTGATCTGTCAGTCCCACTTTTGTGTGTAAACGAGACGACAGTGACACCCGAAGTGCGTTCCTTATATCCAGTTTATTCCGTGATTTTGTTTGATTGCTGTCACGGCAGAAAATCCCGTTTCACAAAGTATGTTGGAAATGGAAGCAGGGTTTTCAGTGCTTTTGTTGCGATCTCAGGATATTCAGCCTGCATCCGAAACACCGGCAGAGTTGTCTCAAACAGGCTTCATTGAGTGGTAACTATCACGTGTCATGTGTCAAGAGGAAGAGACGCGCGTGATAGTTACCGCTCAATGAAGCCCACAAACTTGCAAAAAAAAAAATATGTAAACACACGTCTTTGCAGAGCTTTTTTGCTCAGGGGAAAAGGCCCGCAGAGAACGAGAGAATCCGGTAATTCTTTCCGAATAAAACGTCTTTCAGACTCAATTAAAAGGAAATAATGTTATTATTGTTTTTTCTGTGCGGCCCGGTACCAAATGACCCACGGACCGGTACCGGTCCGCGGACCGGTGGTTGGGGAACACTGGTGTACAGCATTACAATGAGCTACATTGGTTTAAAAGTATAGGTATATAATAATTTCTCCAACGAATCGTTTACTTGTTATCTAATGTCATTGGGCACTTATTTACTTATTTTGAGTACAAAATAGTATCAAAAGTGTTAGAACATCCCAAGATTCCAGGATCAAGAATCTATCAGTAAGAGGAAGCTGCATCACACCACCAACACACAATACTCAACAATTGTTTTTTGATTTGTTAGAGCATTGTGTGTAGATTGATGAGTATTTTTTTTTTATTTGATCCATTTTAAGATAAGTCTGAGACATAAACATCTGGAAAACTTGAAATGGTCTGAAAACTTTCCGTATGAACAGTACTTGTAGCGCAAGCCTCACACTGCCCAGTTTCTGAACCTTGCAGGGCTGGACTGGCCATCTGGCATACCGAGCATTTGCCCGGTGGGCCGACGCACTTTTGGGCCGAATCGACAATATAATTTGGTCCGGCCCATAAAGAACTGACAGCGGCCAGGCCCATTTGTGATTTTTTTGGGGTCGGGCCGGCCCATAGAGAACTGACAGCGGCCCATTGGTTCATTTTCTTTATTGGCACTGGCCTGACCCAATCAAATCCAGGAACCCCCTTCCCCTGATTCATAATATCTCCTCCTGCAGTCCCTGACGGTGCGTTTATACTGCAGCGATGCGAGCGACAACATGTTTTCCATTCATTTTCAATGGAGCCAGGCGAATCGCTTGCGTGGTGCATTATGGGTAGCGACGCAACGCGATCGAGTTGAGATTTTCTCAACTTTATGCAAATTAAATTAAATTGTTCTGGTAACTAGCTAGTTACAGTAGTAGCCCGGCTGGAACTCCCTGGTCGTATCGACAGATTAGCAGAGACTTTGAGTAATATAATAAAACGTTTTTACACATGTCAACGTGTATATCTATTAAACAGTTTTGTATTTTGTATACAAGTTGTATTTTGATCGATGTTGCGAGTACGTAAACCCAAGTCTGCACACTTGGCCTTGACAACTACAACAGTGACTTTAGAGAACTACAATTCTACATTAATCTGTTTGATACGCCCCGGCGCGTGGTGAACTGTGGGAAGGCGAGCGATGGCAAGCGATTGTATTTAGCAGACACTTTTGTCCAAAGCAACAAAATATGAATCTTACAATAGTTAAAATTAACAGTAAACGGTTTTTAAAAGTTGCTAAGCCAATATTAAAGGTGACATGACATGCTGTTTTTGGATGCTTTTAATATAAGCCTTAGTGGGGTCCCCTAATACTGTATCAGAAGTCTCTTTCCCGACTCAGCCTTGGTGCAGAATTACAGCCACTACTAGCAGTCCCACAAGGAGCTTTCCTCAGAACACGCTGTTTTGGTGTCTGTAGCTTTAAATGCTAATGAGGAGCGGAGGGGCGGCACCATGCGCTAATGTTTACAATGGCTGTAGCCCCGTTGCTGTAAGATGCCTCGAATTTGCCAATTCTCATCTGATAACCCTGGTTTGCAGAGGTACACACTCAGTCATTTCAATGAGGGGAAAGGCGGATATCTTGTGCGCCATAACACCAACAGCAGAACGGTTATCCAAATAACAAAGAAGTGTACAACACTCAAGTTAGTCGTTACAGCGTTATTCACACACATACTTGATGCTATCTACCTTTCCATTAGCAACAGTAACTCAGCTGTTAGCTGCAGAGCTAATGTTACAGCCACATTCTAAGGGTAGCAAGCTAGGTAACCATATACAGTAAAGCTACAAAATGATATAGCTTAGTTAACTTACTTGTCCGAGGTTAGTAGCTGGACGAAGGAGAGTTAGTACTGATCCAGAATTTAATTTCAGCAAGGCCAGTTTTGTATTAGCTCAAGTTGAGGAAACAGTCGTGGCTGAAGTGTTTGGCGCAGACATACAAAACAAATGCGCCTACAACAGAAGTTGTGTAGGCGCATTTCCAGAGAAAATAAAATTAAGACACTGGGTCTTCAGAGGCTCGGATGAAGGAACTGTAAAAATATTTATGTTTTCCTTTGTACATCCAAACTGAGCAAATGTAATGCTTCGTTCGTTTGCAAGCCATGATGTCTCTCGAGGATAAAAACACTTACACGATCGTAGCTCAGTTCCTCATGGGCGGGCCAGATTATCTGGGCGGGCACAGCAGAGAGAAGGGCGGTAGCCTGGCTCCTTGCGACGTCACAAGGAGGAGATTTTCAAACCGAGCGTTTGAGCCTTCATTTTCTCAAAGGCGGAGAAGAACACCCAGGGCTTGGTTTACACCTATCGAAAATTCTAGCCACTGGGGGACCAAAGGCAGGCTAGGGGAACTCATATTAATGTTAAATAACCTAAAGTGAAGTTTTCATGTCATGTGACTTAAGCAATAACAATAATGGCAATACAATATCAAATATCAATAATAATAAAAAATACAATAAAATACCATAAATATACAAACCATAACTCTAAGAATTAATTATTTAAGTGTAAGATCAACAGATAAGTCTTGAGACCCCTCTTGAAGGATCCAAGACTATCACATGAACGCAGAACACTAGGCAACTCATATAATAGAATGCACGCATATTTTAAGAGGACTGTCTGCAGGGAATGTGTCTGACTCCAACAGTGTGTAATGAACTTTAAACACTTTAAGATGTTATTGCAGCGAAAGGTGGCTGTTTCACACACATTTGTTTCAAATGTGTGTGATTTAATACCAAAAATATGTTATATTATGTTATATTTCTTACAAATATTTCTAAATATAAAACCAAAGTTACCTTACACTTAATTGAGTTTCAGTATGACATTGTCAATTAATAAAATGTCAAACTAAAATACATTTCATTTTACCATTTGCAATTCGGTAAGGTGGGTAATATACATCTCCCTCACTTTCACAAATCTAAACATGGGCGGCGCTAGGGAGAGGCTAGCAGGTGCTTCAGCACCCCCAAGAAAGACCAAAGCACCCCGATAGCACCCCCAAAAATAATTTCTGGAAAATATGATCGGAGAATCAGATGTTAATTGTACGGAGTCTGACACGGAGCAGTCCGCTGATCAATGCGTTTGCCGCGGATGCAGAAACGGCAGCTAGCAGAACTGCAGTTCCATTCAAATTAGCATCACGAGTGGCCAAGTTTTGCTAATTTATTAATAGTATTTATATATATATAATTGCGCAGCTCCCCCTGTCAATGATAGCACCCCCTCAGCACCTGCATTAACAATTATCTGGCGCCTCCCCTGAATCTAAAGAATAGTAAAAACAACCTATAATTTCCACAAGATGGCAATATTAGATTGGTATTTGTTAGAGTACCGCCTCAGCGAGCCATTGAATTATTGGCAATCTGCCTTTATTTCTCACAGTCTAGGTGGTTCGATTACATTTTACATTTTGTCATTTAGCAGAAACTCTTATCCAGAGCGACTTACAGTAAGTACAGGGACATTCCCCCGAGGCAAGTAGGGTGAAGTGCCTTTCCCAAGGACACAACACCATTTTGCACGGCCGGGAATCAAACTGGCAACCTTCAGATTACTAGCCCGATTCCCTAACCGCTCAGCCACCTGACTCCCCTAGCGATTCATATTTGTAGAATAGCCAAATGATTGACATTTTGACTTTCTCACACTTACTAGATGGCAATATTTGTGTACTTCTTCCAGGGGAATCGTAAGGCTTTAGGTTTTGGGCAGCAGAAGTTCAACCTACATGAGGTGGGCAAGGAGTTTGAACCCAAGGCCAGGTGTCCCACTTCTGGGTCAGCTGACCTGTGTCTCATCACCAAAACACCCCTGACCATTGTGGCTAAACACCTTCAGGTTGCTGATTTGTGACTATAACATGTATTCCTACATTGTGTGTAAAAGTTGTTCACCCAGGAGGGAAGCATTGGTGTTGTCCTTGTCTTCATATAATCATCAAGCTCATTATCTCTGTCTATTCCCTCTGCAGGCCTGTGGTGTGTCAGTAGAGGAAGGACCGGTGGAGAGGAGTGGGGCAGTAGGGACCATTACCTCCCTCTATTTCAGAGACCCAGATCACAACCTCATTGAGGTCTCCAACTATGTACAAGTTACAAAGGAGCCGGTTTACTAGGCTGTCACTGATGTAGTTGTTTTCTGACAGTAAATGTTTTTTGTCGTTTCCTGTACCCCCAGTTCAGCATTGTGAAGGTGCCTCTCAGACTGTATAGTGTGTAGCTATATATTTTCTGTCTTGTGCCTTAAATTATTTGCAACAACTGCACAACATAAACATGAAATGTTTGCAGTCCTCACTCAATCATTGGTTTTCAGCTTGTTTGCCCTACTTTAGACACTACTAAGTGTCATCACTATGTCCCAAAAGCATTTTTGGAATATAACATGTCACTTCAGCTTCTACCAACGTTGTTACTCAAAGAACAGTAAAGCTTAAATATATTAGTTGAGTCTAATATATGATGATCAACTGACATACACTTGTATTAAAGATAAATGTTCCACATTCCTTGTCAGCCTTAAAAAACTTTTCCATTTGCATTTACCTTTTCAATTACAGTTTTTGTTGAACCTATTGTGACAAATCATGTTTCAATGTGTGTTCTCTCTTATGCAAATGAAAATGTAGCATACAAATAAATGTATGAATGCAACATGTGTGTTTAACATTGGGTAGAATGTGAGCTTCCAGGCTGAACAAACACAAAGTGTTTGTATGTCATTCATTGCTCCTTGTCTGTAAACGTGTTCTGTGTTGCCACTGTTTCAAGGATTCATCGTTCACAAAACCATGAATATAGCCATCAAGCCAAAAAATACAGCAACTGGTCAAACATTGTGATGAGACAATAGTTACAGTAAAACAGTCATCCAGCTAGGCTAGTGTTCCTTGTTCCCCACAATTATACACACTTTCATTAATGTTTTGTTGTGAAGTGGGAAGGAAGTTGTTACATGAACAATATTAACTTTATTCCTAATGCCAATGTCAGAGAAGATCATAAGTAATGATTTCCAAAAAAGGAAAAATACAGTGATTCATGTTGACCCAGAAAATAAAACGTCATAGGTGCAGCTTCAAACACAGAAAGACAAAGCACACACACACAATCCAAAGCTTTGTTTTGTGCTTTGTCATTGTATACTGTAAAATACTTGAGTTTAAACTACCAGGAAACTTCCACGCTATTAAAACGGAGATCTGGATGCAGCAGTGTGATTGTGAAAAACAAGATGAGGGAGGGGCTCAGCACAGCAGCCTTCAGCTTGTGTTGCTACCTACCACTGAAGGGATTGTGATTATCAGTATTGTTTTACCATTAAAATCTTCAGGGAACTGATGGAAATTAGACTAACAGGCCAGGCCATCCAAGCCTAGTCATGAAGAGATGGATGGATGGAGGTGAAGGCTGGGTATAAAGAGATGTAAGGAGGTATGAGGATATTCCAACACTGCCTGTACCCCAGCAAAGCACTTTTTGTCTCCCAACATTCATAAAAGGCTCTTTAACTGCTTTATTAATATGAGCTGAAAGCTGCACAGGGCACCTCTTTGTTGATACAACTGTTCCAACATGGTGTGGTCTAGTAGTGCTGGCCTGTTACAGTGTTAGTTTTTCCCCAACAAGGGGTAGAGCTTGTGACAAAACTCATTCTGTTTTGGAAAGTGCCTCCATTTCCTCCTCTCTAGATTTATAGCCACACATTGACTTTCGAAATATTTCCACTCTGACAAAAGGGACAGCAAAGAAGGCGTTTCACCATCTCTTCTCATCACCCCACCCCCTCCAACAACAGTTTAATATTGTACTCTTTGCAACATTGACCCTGATCCCTCCCCTTCTTATGTCTCTGGCCATTTCCCCCTGAACTTGGCTGTTGTGTAACTTGGATCTATGGTTCTGGTCCTAGCAAAAGGTGCTACATTCAAGTCCATCGAAGGTTAAAGACGATTCTGCCTAAGCAATTTTATATTTAATCTTGTTTTAGTTTTTATAGCAGTAGTCCTCTGGGTTACCTATGAGATTGTCTGTACAAGTGTACAGCTCCACTTTGACACTTGTTGAGTGCAAAATGGGGGAGAGACATTGATACATCCACAGTATGTGTATTTTGGATTACTGTTAGAGTTTTTTCACAGTCTTAATAAACCAGTTATGTTGTGTGTTACCGTGTGATGTTGATTGATTAAGAAAAACATGCAGACAGTATGTGCAGGGGCGCCGCCAGGAATTTCGGGCCCCATGGCAAAAATTCAAAGTAAGCAAAAAGTGTATTTTGTCGCCAAAGGGAATCAGTGCAAGCCCAACGTCACAACGTCAGCACACGTTAACAACGACGCATAACTACAACGTGCATAGATGTAGTAAGACTGTTGCGCACAGTAGGCTACTGGCAGCATCATACATTTAAGTCATTCAAAACTTGCATGTACAGTAAGTAATTTCACATTAAATGTATTTAAACTCAAGCTTGTGTGGTGTGTCGCTGTCTTCAATGCCACAGCCTAAACTTGATGTCAAAAGAAACGTTTTTCATTTCCGGCGCATTCAAACAATCCCCTTAAGTTTGTCTAGCAACAGCAGCTAGGCTATCTTAGCACAATTTACCGAGGTCAGCTTCTCCACCGTGCAGGGCTCTAGTCTAAGATCAAATGGTCGTATTTGGCATTGTTACTGACAATGATCGCTTCCAGCAAACTTCTTTTGAATTAGCCATTTCCCAATAAATAAATGTCAAACTTATTTACGTTTTTTGGGGGCATATTTTCAGTTAGCAGATGGTACAGTTTCAATCGCTATTCTATGTAATACTGCCGGTGACAACATTGTTAGAATAGCTTGTTTCAAAGGTGGTTCTTAATGAATGAATGCAATGAGTGGGCTAAATGCTTGAAAATATCACTACTGTAGAAGGGAACAACTTAAGGTGACGGATTTAATCTGAATATCTTGCTAAATGTTTCCCTGCACTGATTAAATGTTGATGAAATGTAGGCTAACACTGTACCCAGCTAACAAAATGACATCCCCAGGACGTCCCTTGTTAGCTGGGTAGCTAGATAGCTTATATGGACATTAAACCAACAGGTTAATACCACTCACAGATTGGCTACCCACCTTTCTTGGTAAAAAACTGGGTTACTGATTGAAACCCTCTCTTTTGTCTATCTTCTCTTTCTTTTTTCTCTGATCTTTTCCGAAACCCTGATTTGTGTTTACGGCCGACATTCTAGCGACTAGCGCATAGACTGACTGCAACTAAACACCGTCACCGATAAGTGCGCTAAGGCAGGATCAAACCATTTCATGCAGATACAGGGGGATGGTCGGTCAATATGGATGTTTACTTTTTGGTCAATAGGGATATTTAACCTTTATTGCCAAACACAAGTAAAAACAAAGAGATCATTCATTGTATTATTATATTTTAAATGTATTATATACTCGATGATGGTTTATATAATATAATATTATATTACTTTTTGCCTATTTTTTGGGGCCCCTGTCAGTCAGGGGCCCTTAGAATCGTCCTAACTTTTCCCCCCTATACGGCGCCCCTGAGTATGTGGTTCACCGGCTAACTGTAATAATAATATTTCTCAACATTCACAATAATTCACAACAGATTGTGTTACTGTTGTAGAAAAAACATCACACTGCTGTAATTATGACGATGGAGAAATTATTATGGATTATATGATTGAAAATGAACCTCTTAATCACCTTTTTTACTTTTAAACACTATATTACTGAAAACCAGATGCAAAGCTGTTGACTGATTAGTATTGCCACTAATATGTAGACGATATTAAGCCCAAAGTGCAAATCTGGATATTTAGGGGCTCAGGGCGAGAGAAGACTGTGTGTATAGGCTTCTTCCATAGAAACCTACAAGGCCCAGATATCAAGGACTACAAGGCCCAGATATCATGGGACAGATTTACGACCCTACACCCAGGAATCTAGTGCAGCTGGTCTTCAAGGCCAGAGCAGGCCTGATTTCTATGCAACTGTATTCTGAAGCCCCTAGAGTAAGAGACCAATGGTGTGAGAAATGCATTATGCATCTGTGACCAACTATAACGTACCAATGGCAAAATATCACAAAATAATAGAGAGTAAATATATAAGTGAAATGTCCGGAGAAAAATTCCAGTCAGACCCCGGGGTCTACTCAAGTTTGTTGGAATTTCTGTCATTCTGAATTCTAATAAACACTTTGCATCACACTTTCAGGTGAGTTTCAGTGCTGTTTTAAAACTTTGAGAATTGGATGAAAACATTGAATATTTTTCACGACATTACCCTGCACATTAAGTAGATTGTTAGGCAACACATGTGTTAATGGGTCAGTGTAATGAATTGTTTGCTTACTGTATGGCAGGGTTTTTCCTTAGTCAAAATGGGTCTTCGATGCTCCAAAAAAAAATATATATATATGTATATATATTAGAGCTGTGAAAAATAACGCGTTAACACATTATGATTAAATTACAGGATTAATTCGTTATTTTTGTTTAACGAATTTAACGTAATATACCCACAATTCCACCCAATCTGCACTTGTCGCTGCTCTAATGCAGTCAGACGGCAGCTGCTATCCAAACAAACAAACAACATGTATAATTCTGATGAACCTGAGGACCTTATGGGAAGTTCGTGTTCCAAAAAACAAAGATGGAACATTCAATAAAACCAAAGTGATATGCACACTCTGCGGGAAGACATTATCGTTTCACCGAAGCAATACCAGCCTAAAGTAGCTACCACCTCAACGCGAAGCATGCGTTGGTCGGCGAGGGGAGTTCAAGTAGAATGCGCCACCCTCACTGAACAGCGTAGGGCCCTCACTAAGACTGCCTGTGACAAGTTGACTAGCACAGTTGCCAAATGGATTGCAAAAAGCTGTAGACCGATTAATATTGTTGAGGACGAGGGGTTCACCGAAGTTTTGCGAGTGGCAAAGGGGGACTCGAGCATCAAAGCACCGCAGTCATAGACGCACACTAATGACAAAAATTTGGAAAATCGGTAATATGTGATTAATCATGATTAATCCACAGAAACCTATGATTAATTTGATTAAAATGTTTTATCATTTCACAGCCCTAATATATATTTATTCCCAGGTGTTTTGCAACCCCCCCCTGCCGAAACTAAACCTATATTTCGGAACAGGTTAATGTAATAGTCTAAGAGCTAATGTAATATTGCACATATTTTCGTCCTATTTCCCCTAAAGCAATAAAGTTAGGCTACTTAAAGACACCTTACACTCATAAAGTATGTTCTAAATGGCATAAATGCTGCCAATTAATAATTTGCGTAACAACTTATTGTAAATGGTCAGTAGCCTAGTCTATCGATTAAGGTAGGCCACTCTGAAGCATGTACACTGCCTACTTAATTTGATCTTGATAGGCTAAGCATTCTGTAGCAAATAATAACAATAAACCCACTTTTTATTAATTAAAACTACTTCAGCATAATAATGCACCTAAAATACAAACCTGAGCAAAGGCAGCAATCGCTATCGAATCAACAGACATGTGCAATTTAGCTAGCAGGGGAAGAATACAAACAACGAAAATCACCAGTTAACTTGATTTAAATTTGCAAGAACTATAGACTTACACAATAACAGGCTTAAATGAACTGACAACATAAGTTATACGACTTACAGTTCTCAAGGACGCACACACGCAATCTCAACTGCGGTGTGAAGCGCGTGTCCGTGCAATTCTCCGACATGCACTCTAACAATCACTACTGATAGACGGCCTAAAATTTTGTACAGCCTGATTTCTGATACCGTGGCGACAGAAATGTAGCCATAGAGGAAACACTGCACTATATATTATCATTCCAGGTTAAGAATACCAATGGAGGCTGCGTTGGAAATCGTAAATCAAACTTTTGTCAGCATTTGGAAATTTCATTTGCATTTGTACAGGTGTATTCGTGCACATCGGGCTGGCCCTCGTAGCGGAACGACAGTTTAGTGGCCACTCTGTCCATTCGCGCAACTCACAGTTGCGTAGCCTATTGATCAGACAAGAAGACACGCTTATCAACTCGATTACTATTGATCAAAACAGAACAAGGGTTCGGCTGTAGCCTACTTGAAACATACTATTGAGAACATATTTGCTGACATGCATTGCACGCGTGATGAACACAGCTTTTTTTCTTTTCTTCATCGCTGACTTTTTTTTTTGTCTTTGGCGCTCGGGATTTGTCATTGCCGCTCGGGAAAACGGCTTTGGTGCGCGCCAACATTTTCTCTATGCAGGAAAAACCCTGCTGTATGGACTTAGATTTGTAGTAATGAAAATCAATTCCATCCAATTGTGTAAATAAAAAAAAAGGCTAATAATAACATTCTGAAACTTGTAACTGAAAGTGCACTGACAACTTGGAAGTGATGCACTGACATTACATACAGTTTATCTATTGGATGTTATAGCAATACAAGTTACATACTGTAGTGTGCAAAACAAGTGGTAAAATACAGCTGCAAGCACCAATGAGGGGGGCAAGCAGTTCAGCAGAGCAGATTCGCCATGGCAACTTTATCTGATCATCAGGGCTGGACTGGGACAAAAAATCGGTCCTGGCATTTTTGGCCCAGGCGGCCCACACCCACCGTGATTGGTCAGACACATTCCCTGCAGACAGTCCTCTTAAAATAAGCGTGCATTCTATGATATGAGTTGCTTAGTGTTCTGCGTTCATGTGATAGATTCAAGAGGGGTCTCAAGACTTATCTGTTGATCTTACATTTAAATAATTAATTAATTCTTAGAGTTATGATTTGTATATTTATGGTATTTGTTTATTTATTATTATTATTGATTGATTTGATATTGCCATTATTTCTATGTTGCTTAACATTGGCTTTGCAACTTTTAAAAACTGTTTACTGATAATTTTAACTATTATAAGATTCATATTTTGTCACTTTGGACAAAAGTGTCTGCTAAATACAATATACACACACACACACACACACACACACAGCCTCACTCCCTCCTGAGAGTCCCTGGTAATTTGCCTACTCCTTACCAAGTCGTCAACTACTCTCCCGTCCATCTTTTCCTCACTCGCTCCCATGGCCCTGTCATGGTCACTCTCCTCCTCCTCGGCTTCTTCCCTGACCCTGTCAGTATGTTGTTTCTGCTTCTCTGAGCCAGCCACCTCTCCTCCTTCCTCTACAGGTAATGCTGATGTTGAAGCTACAGCCCCAAACATGTCTGAAATTTTTGCACATTGAGGCATTCGCCTGTAGATTTTTCATCTTTTCTACCGTAATTTTTCTGCACCTCCCTTGCTCTTTGGTGGTCGTTTGTCCATTTTAACGATGCAAAACTTCCAGCATAAGCATTAGCCTACTACAGCTTGGATCTCAGGGCCGGCGGGAGGTGATATTAGAGATTTTAAGCAGCGATGGTTGAAGGGACGGCTATGGCGTTTGAGAAAACTAAAATCCACTTTGCGCACGCGCGATTCTATCTCGAAATTTCCTGCCGTTGTAGCTGAACTGTTGACTGACATTAGTGGGCACGCACGCTCAGCTCCTGGCAAATGTTCGATTCCAGAGCTGCCAACTCTCACGGTTTCGCCGTGTTTCAACCATTTCTCACGCTCTCATGCCACACATTGTATATCTCACGCTGAAAAGGCAACGCCAAACAAGTAGCCAAGCTAACGTTGTAAACAGTAACGGACGAGGCGCAGGTTAACGGAGTGAAGCATCATTGACACGCAAACAGCCGTGTAAACTCGCCTGGGGGGGGCAGTGAAGCTCGCGAAAGCTCGCCTAAGGAGGGGGGGGGGGGGGCGAGCTATCGCTATATTAGCTATCGCTAATCTCACGCCAAGGTTTTTGGAAAAGTTGGCAGCCCTGCGATTCGTAGATGGAGACAGCATTAGAGAAACTTTTATTTTGTAAATCAATGTCTGACAAAACAACGGGAGAAGAAATATATTGTGTGACAACAGAGTATCTTGAACAGGGGGGGTTGAATTGGAAGGACTGTCACAGTTTATGTACTGATGGGGCAGCTGCCTATGGAACGCCGAGTTAGTCAAAAATAAGTAAATAAATAGGTAAATAAATAGATAAATACATAGATAAAATATAGCTGCAAGCAGCAATGAGGTGGCCAAACCGGTAAAGCAGGTAAAATGAACAAAAAACATTTTTGACATTCTCAGAACAGGGTTCTGAGTAAATGCAGCTTTTAATCCATCAAAGATTTGCTGAGATACGACCCAACTTCCTGTTTGCCGGCTTTGCCGTAAATTTTGATGGCTGTACCGATCAAACCGTTTCGAAAATCTAAAATCATTTTGATAGTTTGTGTGAGGATTGCCATGACTATATACAGCTAGACTACAGGTAGCTAGCAACTGCGTTGTACCTAGGGATGAGTATTGATAAGATTTGAACAATTCTGATTCCATCAATTCCTGCTTATCGATTCGATTCCTTATCGATTCTCTTATTGATTCTTAATGGGCAAGGGGGGGGGGGGGAAAGAGCACAAACGGGTTAATTTACATACATTTTCTTTTATAGAATTTTCTATAATGCTACACACCATATACAGTATGTATACATACACATAACTGGCAAGCGGTTGTCAGATTTAGCCCAAGTTTAAACAGCTGTAATTCAGTACTATTTTGACATGTCAATGTGATTGTGGTCTGAAGATAATCTGTGCCAAATTTGGTGAATATTGGAACATTTTGTTGGAGGAATAGGGAAAAAACTTTTTATAAAACGTAAAATGGCGGCCGCATCAATTCATCTGGTATCACAAGTTAACATGTGTCAGACAAGGGATCGCCCCCTAGCGGTTAGATGACACAACCTTTTGTGGTCCTCTTTGGAACAGGGTCCCGAGCACCTGTACCAAATTTGATGTCAATTCAGCAAATATTTCCTGAGATATGATCTCACTTCCTGTTTTGGCGGCTTCATCGCCAACTTTGATCAGCTTTACCGGAAAAACTGTTTTGAAAATCAAAAACCATGTGAAAACGTTTGTGAGGCTTGATCTGAAAATAATTGGTGCCAGATTTTTGCTTATTGCAGCGCCACCTAGAGGTGAAATGGCATGAGCTATTGGACCTCTTTAGAACAGGGTCCCTAGTCCTTATACCAAATTTGGTGTCAATGCAGTAAAGAGGTGCTGAGATATGACCTCACTTCTTTTATGGTGGCTTGGTTGACGACTTTGATTGGCTGTTCCAGTCAAAAGGTTTAGAAAATCAAAAAAACGGTCTTGAAGAGGATCTGTGCCAAATTTGGTGAAGATTGGACAACTTTATAGGAAGGGTAGCGAAATAACGTTATATTCATTCGAAATGGCGGCCACATCAATTTGGCTGGTATCACAAGTTAACGTGTCAGACACGGGATCTACTAAGATATCACGAGACAAAGGAATCACTTAAATAAGACAATCAAATCAACAGTTATTGGTCAACACACAATCCTGCCTATTGTAGTGCCCCCTAGAAGTCAAATGTCACTACCTGTCTCAGACCTCTTCATAAGAGGGTCCTGAGTCCATACACCAAGTTTGGAGTCAATGCATCAAAGATTGACTAAGATATGACTTCACTTCCCTTTTTCCAGATCAGTTGCTCAATTTGATTGGCTGTAACTAACAAACGATTTCGAAAATCAAAAATCCATACGATAACTTTTGTGGGGCTTGGTCTGAAGATGATCTGTGCCAAATTTGGTGAAGATTGGACAAACTTTATAGGAGAGTTAGCGAAAAAACGTTATATTCAAAATGGCGGCCACATCAATTCGGCCACATCAATTTGATTGGCTGTAACTAACAAACGATTTCGAAAATCAAAAATCCATACGATAACTTTTGTGAGGCTTGGTCTGAAGATCATCTGTGGCAATTTTGAAGAAGATTCGACAAAAATTGTAGGAGGAGATACGAAAAAACACTTTTCCTTAACATTCAAAATGGCGGAGAATCTATATAACTGGGATTGACGTCATAGGACTCGTCTTGATCCAGGGAATACAACGATACCTCATTTTCGAAAATGAGACATGTGGTTCAAAAGTAAAGTGTGTAAACACACCTTCAACTTTGACCCATTGGTGGCGCTAGAGGGTTTGAAATGGAGACATGAAACTTGGTGAAATTGATGAGGGGACTGGCCCCAAAGAGTGTGCCAAATTTCACAACTTCTGACAATACGGTTCTAGGGGCTGCCATAGACTCCCATGGCAGAAGAAGATGTATAAATATAGCTGCAAGCAGCAATGGGGTGGCCAAGCAGGTCAGATGACCCAGAAGAAACTTTCGACATCCTCAGAAGAGGGTTCCAAGTACACGCAGCAAGTTTGGCGTGAATCCATCAAAGATTTGCTGAGATACGACACAACTTTCTGTTTGGCGGCTCTGCTGCCGATTTCGATTGGCTGTACCGGACAAACGGTTTCGAAAATCTTAAATCATTTTGATAGTTTGTGTGAGGATTGCATTGACTATAGCTTGTAGCTTGACTACAGGTAACTAGCGACTGTGGTGTACCTGGCTTCCTTTGCAGTGGCTTACAGTCTCGCTAAACAGAGAATCAGAGACATGACAAGCTCGTCGGCTTTGGCTGGATTCGAACCTCTGACGTTGACGTTGCCAGGACACCAACGTATCCTAATGAACGATTCTCAGTGCTGCAAATCACAGTTCAGTTACTGGGTAAAAATATAAGCAGTTTTTCCTGTGGTAAGCGGTTGTCCGATTTGGTCCAAGTTTAAACAGCTGTAATTCAGTCCTATTTTGACATGTCAAGGTGATTGTGGTCTGAAGATAATCTGTCCCAAATTTGGTGAATATTTGATACATTTTGTAGGAGGGGTAGGACAAAAACGTTTTATTAATTAATTCAAAATGGCGGCATCAATTCGGCTGGTATCACAAGTTAACATGTGTCAGACACGGGATCGCCCCCCTAGAGGTTAGAGGACACATATCTACAAAGCACAATAAATCTGACTCTTCTTGAGTATAGATCCCCTGCGAATGAAACATTATCGTGACCATTATGATTATACTGCTCGACAGCTACTGTCGCATACCTGGCTTCACTAAACAGATAAACCAGTATCATGACATGCTTGAGACTTGGCTGGATTCGAACCTACGACCTTGCACTTCAAAGGAGCCCGTCTTATCCCAGTGAGCCATTTTCAGCTCTGGGATTTGCTGTGTACAGTTACTGTATACAAAAAGTAAGCCGTTTCTCCTGTGGCACGCGTGGTCAGATTTGGCCCAAGTTGTTGCCCCAACAGCTGTAATTCAGTCCTATTTTGACATGTCAAGGTGATTGTGGTCTGAATATAATCTGTGCCAAATCTGGTGAATATTGGATACATTGTGTAGGAGTAGGGAAAAAAGTTTAATTCATTAATTCAAAATGGCGGCCTCATCAATTCGTCTGGTATCATGCGTTAACATGCGTCAGACACGGGATCTCCTAAGATATCACGAGACATAGGAATCACTTAAATACGACAAACAAATCAACAGTTATTGGTCAAAACACAGTTTTGTCTATTGTAGCGCCCCCTAGACCTCAGATAATCTGTGCCAAATTTGGTAATCATTGGACAAAATTTGGGGCGTGAAAAAGGTTTTTACACTTTTCCATGAAATCCAAAATGGCGGCCGCGTCAATTCGGTTGTTATGAAATATTATCGAAGGTCAGGCTTGGGATCTCACAACACATCAAGAGACAAAGAAAATACTTTATTAAGCTAAAAACTTCAACAGTTATTAGCCAAAACACGTTTATGCTTCCGGCCACGCCCCCTTGTAGTCACATGACACCATTTTTGGAGGACATCCTCAGAATAAGGTTCCGATTAGGCGTAACAAATTTGGTGTCACTGCATCAAAGAACTGCTGAGATATGACTTCACTTCCTGTTTGGCAGCTTTTCTGCTGAATTTGATTGGCTGTACCGAACAAACGGTTGTGATGATCAAAATTATTTTCGATAACTTTTGTGAGGCTTGGTCTGAAGATTATCTCTGGTAATGTTGACAAAGATATGCCAAAAATTGTAGGAGGAGTAGAGAAAAAACCTTTTTCAATTAATTTAAAATGGTGGCCGCATCAATTCGGCTTTTATCACAAGTTATCATGTGTCACACACGGGATGTCCCAAGATATCATGAGACAAAGAAATCACTTAATAAAGGCAAACAAATCAATAGTTATTTGCCAAAACACATTTTTGCTTCCTGCGGCCACGCCCAGTGATCACATGACACCAAATTGTGTGGACATCCTCATAAGAGGGTTCCGAGTCATCATACCAAGGTTGGTGTTGATATCTCAAAGATTTGCTGATATATGACTTCACTTCCTGTTTGGCGGCTTTTCTGCTTAATTTGATTGGCTGTACCGAACAAACGGTTGTGAGGATCAAAATTCTTTTCGATAACTTTTGTGACGCTTGGTCTGAAGATTATCTCTGGTAATTTTGACGAAGATTTGACAAAAATTGTAGGAGGAGTAGGCTTTCAAAGGGTTTTGATAAAACCGGAAATTGCGGAAATTCTATAAAACCGGAAATTGACGCCATGGTGTGCGTTGAACTCGGATTGATCCAAGGAATCCATCGGTACCTCATTTTTGACAATCGGACATGCGGTTCAAAAGTTGCGTGTGTAAACACAAGTCCAACTTTGACACATTGGTGGCGCTAGAGTGCCCAGGTATGAGACATGACACTGTGAATTGGACCAGGGGACTGTCCCCAATGAGTGTGCCAAATTTCACAACTTTCGACCAAGCGCTTATGGGGGCTGCCATAGCACCCATGACGGAAGAAGAATAATAACTAGAGAGGGTACAATTTCTGGGGAAATTGTAGGGTGTGCTTGCTTGCGTCGTTTGCAGGTGGGTCCGTTCTCTAAGTTTTTCCCTTCTAGTGATATTTTCAAGCATTTAGCCTACTCATATTGCATATTTCATTAAGAACACCCTTTTAAACAGCTGCGAACCCCCTTTGAAACAAGCTACTGTAACAACGTTGTCACTGGCAGTATGGAATCGCGATTGAAACAGTACCGTCTACTAACTGAAAATATGCCCCCCAAAACGTAAATAAGTTTGACATTAATGTAGGGGGAAATGGCTAATTCAAAATAAGTTTGCTAGAGGCAAGTTAGCTGCTGTTGCTCCACATTTCACTGATTGTTTGAAAGCGCCGGAAATGAGAACGTTTCTTTTGACATAAAGTTTAGCTGTGGCATTGAAGACAGTACTACACACTGCCAGTGGGCCAGCCGAGTCTGACTGAGGCTAACGTCAAAACAAGCCGCGGCGTCACTCAAATTCCAAGTTTTACACAAATCACAAAAATATGCTGACCCGCTGGCTATCTTCGCAATCGCCATATCTTTAAAACACTGCCCTCCTTCTGATTTTTGATGTAGAATTGACCCTGGTACGAAATTAAGAAAATACTCACCAGAGATCGATAACAGCTGACGCAATCGTCAACGGAGGCTGACGGGGCTCTCATGTAGCAAACCAATCAAAGTTTTTACAGCAACCTACATTAAAATCTCACCATCTGGCTGTCTTCACAATAGTCATATCGTCATAACATTGCCCTCCTTCTGTTTTTTGGTGTAGAATTGACCGAACTATAACATTACGAAAATACTAAACTACTGACGCTTGCATGTCTGCCGCCTAGGCAGTCTCACGTGCGACCCGCACTCGCTCAAATTACAAAGACTTTCACGACCTAAACAAAAAATCAGAGATGGCAGTTCCACTCGAAATTGCTTTCTCAACAAAACCCAATGGTTGGTAATTTTGGGGGTTGGCATTTTTCACTCATAATCCAAGCTCCAATTTGCGTGCTAGGACGTCTCTATCACGTTGTATCCATGCGTCGTTGCTAACGTGTGCTGACGTGGTGACGTAGCTAGCACTGGCTACCCTTCGTTGACTAAAGGCACTTTTTTGCCACAAAAACGTTGTAACCTCCTAAACCGTGCCACGGAACGTAAATATAAATACAAGCAACGCAATCGAGACCAAGACGAAACTTTTGACACAGGCGTTGTCTATGTAGTCCAAATATTGACTGATCCTTAGGGGGGCGAAAATAAACATTAATAATAATAATATATATGTGAGAGAACAAAGGTTGTGCTCTCGCCGAAGGCTTGAGCACACCCAACTAGAGAGGGTACAATTTCTGGGGAAATTGTAGGGTGTGCTTGCTTGCGTCGGTTGCAGGTGGGTCCGTTCTCTAAGTTTTTCCCTTCTAGTGATATTTTCAAGCATTTAGCCTACTCATATTGCATATTTCATTAAGAACACCCTTTTAAACAGCTGCGAACCCCCTTTGAAACAAGCTACTGTAACAACGTTGTCACTGGCAGTATGGAATCGCGATTGAAACAGTACCGTCTACTAACTGAAAATATGCCCCCCAAAACGTAAATAAGTTTGACATTAATGTAGGGGGAAATGGCTAATTCAAAATAAGTTTGCTAGAGGCAAGTTAGCTGCTGTTGCTCCACATTTCACTGATTGTTTGAAAGTGCCGGAAATGAGAACGTTTCTTTTGACATAAAGTTTAGCTGTGGCTTGAACACAGTACTGTACTACACACTGCCAGTGGGCGAGCCTAGTCTGACTGAGGCTAACGTCAAAACAAGCCGCGGCGTCACTCAAATTCCAAGTTTTACACAAATCACAAAAATATGCTGACCCGCTGGCTATCTTCGCAATCGCCATATCTTTAAAACACTGCCCTCCTTCTGATTTTTGATGTAGAATTGACCCTGGTACGAAATTAAGAAAATACTCACCAGAGATCGACAACAGCTGACGCAATCGTCAACGGAGGCTGACGGGGCTCTCACGTAGCAAACCAATCAAAGTTTTTACAGCAACCTACATTAAAATCTCACCATCTGGCTGTCTTCACAATAGTCATATCGTCATAACATTGCCCTCCTTCTGTTTTTCGGTGTAGAATTGACCGAACTATAACATTACGAAAATATTAAACTACTGACGCTTGCATGTCTGCCGCCTAGGCAGTCTCACGGGCGACCCGCACTCGCTCAAATTACAAAGACTTTCACGACCTAAACAAAAAATCCGAGATGGCAGTTCCACTCGAAATTGCTTTCTCAACAAAACCCAATGGTTGGTAATTTTGGGGGTTGGCATTTTTCACTCATAATCCAATTTGCGTGCTAGAACGTCTCTATCACGTTGTATCCATGCGTCGTTGCTAACGTGTGCTGACGTAGTGACGTAGGCTAGCACTGGTACCCTTCGTTGACAGAAGACACTTTTTGCCACAAAAACGTTGTAACCTCCTAAACTGTGCAACGGAACGTAAATAAAAATACAAGCAACTCAATCGCTAGCAAGACGAAACTTTTGACACCTAGGTTGTCTATGTAGTCCAAATATTGACTGAGTTTTAGGGGGGCAAAAATAAATAATAATAAAATAAATATATGTGAGAGAACAAAGGTTGTGCTCTCGCCGAAGGCTTGAGCACACCCAATAAATATAGCTGCAAGCAGCAATGAGGTGGCCAAGCAGTCATATGACCCAGAAAACATTTTAGACATCATTAGAACAGGGTTCCGAGTCCCTATACCAAGTTTGGTGTGAATCCATCAAAGATTTGCTGAGATACGACCCAACTTCCTGTTTGAAGGCATAACTGCACAATTTGATTGGCTGTAACGGGCAAACGGTTTCGAAAATCAACAAAACATGTAATGGGCTTTGTGAGGCTTGGTCTGAAGATAATATCTGCCGAATTTGGTGAAGATTGAACAACATTTGTAGGAGTAGAGAAAATTAGTTTTTTCTGTAATTCAAAATGGCGGCCGCATCAATTCGGATGTTATCACAAATTATCATGCGTCACACACGGGATGTCCCAAGATATCATGAGACAAAGGAATCACTTAATAAAGGCAAACGAATCAACAGTTATTGGCCAAAACACAATTTTTCGTGGCTTGGCCACCAATTATCTACAATTATTATTTTAATACACAACTGCACCAACAGAGCACGTTTTCATTAACAAGACAAAATGAAAGCTCACCAATCCAATGCCGTCCGATTTGTGCCTTCACCCAAGCACGTAATGGCGGCACACACACATGCACACATACTGCACACGTGATGCAGAAAGAAAATAATAAAATAAGGAGAAATCCCGTGGCAATTAACATTACACATATGAAAGTAACAACATAGGCTTACTACACAATAGAATATTAACTACACAATATAATATTAATATTACGGCAGTGTAGTTTCACGTTCAGCATGTCTGTAGCAATGCTCTTCCATTTAGCTTGAGCTAGCTAAGAAATCATGTGGTTGCACGTTCATTTATCTTGAGCTAGCTAAAATAAAGTAGCTAACAACTTTGTGAGTTTACTCACCGATTCAATGGAACAAGATATCACTGGTATCATAAATCACCGTTATTAGAACATTAGAACGTTAACTTTTGTTTCTTCAGTTTACAGGTCTCTCGTAACAAGTCTTGTGTAATCGGCTGCTTTCTGCACACTGAGCGTGAGCGGAACTCTAAAATTGAAAGGGTTTGTCTAAATTAGTGCAGCGCTGATGATTGGTTGGGCTTTTGACTGACAACCAATTATGCCACTAAAATAAGGGATTTGTGTTTGCATCATCCTTCAGTTTTTCTTGCAGATCACATTATTATTATTACACATGATTTGTTTTCTAGTGACCCAAATTCACATGGGTTACACCCTCCCCTCCTGATGCGATGCACGTCCCGTTGCATCTCACCGGCTATTTCCTCATCTGATCCATTTAATGAGTCCATCAGAGCAGTACTAAGGCCTTGGAACAAAGACTGAATGACAGAAACAAGCGGGTTTCCAAATTGAGAATATTGTAATCGCTCCGGTTTACTCCTTTGTCTCAGTGAGCGTCGGACCGAGTTCTCAACACCGTCTGAACTTCTTTCTTCCTCTTTAGCACTTTGAACTGGAGGTCTCTCTAAAGTTTCACTGGCTTGGATTCAAAAGGATTATCCTCGGTTTCCAACCTTTCTGAACACACAGTATCTTCATCGTCATTGACCAGGGAATGATCAGCAGCAGCAAGCTCACTACATTCAGGCAAGGGCGAATTGCCTTGTTCCGCAGTCAAGCGATCTGATATATTTTCTTCGACAGATGGAATGTCTTCTTTCTGCAGGGTATCTACAACTTCCTCCAGGTGAGTGTTTTCTGTTAGGTTATTAACAGGTAAGTGTTCCATTTCAGGTAAGCTATCTACCGCTGCCAGAGGATCTGAAGTAGGTAAATGTTCGGTCATAGGGTCACTCTCAGGAGAAGTCGTTCTCACCGCTTCGGTCTCTTCCACATCTATTGGAGGCCTCTCATCAGTAGAACGTAAAGTAGAATTATTTCCACGGTCGGTCTGATGTGAAGTTGCATATATCACCCTATAGGAATCATCCACTCTCTTAAACTGAACAGGTTCCACATGGACAGATACGTACAGGGTTTTTCCTGCATAGAGAAAATGTTGGCGCGCGCCAAAGCCGTTTTGCCGAGCGCCAAAGCCAAATCCCGAGCGCCAAAGCCAAAAGAAAGTCTGCGATGAAGAAAAAGAAAATGCATGTCAGCAAATATGTTCTCAATAGTATGTTTCAAGTAGGCTACAGCCGAACCGTCGTTCTGTTTTGATCAATAGTAATCGAGTTGATAAGTGTGTCTTCTTGTCTGATCAATAGGCAACTGTGAGGTGCGCGAATGGACACTATAGTGGCCACTAAACTGTCGTCGGGCCAGCCCGACGTGCACGAATACACCTGTACAAATGCAAGTCACATTTCCACTCAAAATGCTGACAAAAGTTTGATCAACGATTTCCAACGCAGCCTCCATTGGTATTCTTAACCTGGAATGATAATATATAGTGTAGGCACGAAGAAAATACAAGGAAATTGCAAAACACCTGGGAATAAATACATTGATTAGAAAAAATATATAAAGTTCTATAACTTCTATTGGAGCCGTCATTGCAATTAATCACTCGTGCAGTGCATGTCCGCGAATATGTTTAATAGTATTTTTCAAGTACAGCCGAACCCTCGTTTTGTTTTGATCAATAGTAATCGCGTTGATAGAAAGATTGAGTGTGTCTTCTTGTCTGATGAAGACGCAACTGTGATGTGCGCGAACAATAGCTTGCTTCTAAGCAAGCACGCACCCAATTATCAACCTGCGGAATCCTGACTTCATCAGTTGGCGGTAATTGTGGTACTTTTTGGAGACAGAGAACTGAGTGTAGTAAGTTATTTCTATTAAATTCAACTTATTTTCTATCTAAAACATATATAGCTACATAAAATATATACAAAGTGTACCTAGATGCAAGTGTTGGTGAAGTTACTTTGCAAGTGTAACTTTTAAAACTACGCCTACATTCAGCCTGGCAGTAATTTGAACAAACTACGTTTCTATCCCTGAAGATATAAGGTTAGATAGATGAATAGTTCTTAAAAATTACTTGAATACATTTCAATATTGTTTTGTTTTCAGTTTGATGATGAAGAGAGTAGGCATTGCAGCCTTCTTTCAAAAGAAGATAAGGAGAGAGGATGAGGGAGAAAGGTGAGTGGTTGGCTATATTGGCCATTCACAACACATTGCCAATTGGCTATATTCCTAAATAAAGAGTAAATGAAAGATAAGTGCTTCAATGTTTCACACAGGCCTAATTTCTCTCTTTCTCTCTCATAACATTGTAGTGCTAGGCCAGGAGGGTCAGGAGAGGGACAGGCCCAGGTACAGGGACAGGGAGGAGAAGGAGAGCTGATGAGAGAGGAGCTAGGAGTAGCAGCTGGACAGCAGGCAGGAAGGCGAGCACCAGACCCTGAGACTGAGCTGTTGAAAATGGAATGGAATTAAATGGACTGGAAGATTGTATTCTTTTTTAGGAAGTCAAAGGAAAAGATCAGGGGGCATAGGGTCAGTGGGTTCGACCCAGTGTGGCTTAAAACCCATTCCTGGCTGCGCCACACTGACCTGGCCATGACCTGTGCAGTTTGCACAAAGCACAGCACCAGTGTTGCATGGGTAAGGCAGCCCAGCAAGGTATATAGGCTGGATTCTCTTGTCAGCCATAAGAAGTCGATAGTCCACAGGCAAGCAGTGGCAAAAGAAAAAGTGCTTGCAGGTAATTAGGAATTTCAGAGCAACATAATAATTTATATTAACATAATATATAACAACTGAATATGATGTCTGAAACAAATAATGTTATTTTTTATCTCGGAAGAACACTGGAGACAGCCATGGCTCCCCAGGTGGACACAGAGCACAAAGCCTTGGAGGGCTGTTTTAAAATTATGTATGATTGTTTGAAACATAAGCGGCCCCACCACACAAATTATAAGCCACTCCTTCAGCTCTGCAGGAGGCTTGGATGCACTTTTTTGATGGACTGAAAGTAAGTTGGCAATGTTTAAATAATTTCAATTGCTGTTTTACAACAATCTGTTACTATTAAGAGTAATAATTATAATTAATTTACTTGAAGGCTGGCTCTAACACCACCTACACCAGCAGCCACATCATTGATGAGATGCTGGAGCTGATCGGCAAAGATGCTTGACCACCAGTTGGTGACAGAGGTGTCAAAGTCCCCAGCCTGGGGCATAATGGTTGATGAGACGACAGACATCTCTGTCACCAAACAGTTGGGTCTTGTTGTGAGGCAAGTAAAATGTTCCAATATGATCTAAATTACTCATGCTGCAGCTAGAAACTGAGAGTGACAAGTGTTACTTTGTTTTCTCCAGCTACCTAGGTCCAGATGATACTGGAGCTGTGGTGGTCAAGACAAAGGTTTTAAACGTCTGCAAAGTGAAGGCTGGAGACGCAGCAACCCTAACAGAAACCATCCTGACCATCCAAAAGAAGCTCCCCATGGCAGCTTTTTCATCCTTTGCCAGCGATGGTGCATCTGTGATGATCGGTGCGTTTTTATTATTATTTTTTTTAAACTTTATACCAGTTTTAACATAATTTACTTAAAAATATATCTTCATGTGTATCCCATAGGCAAAAAGTCTGGAGTGGGGAAGCGGCTCACAGAGATGTACCCAGGCTTGATTACGGTCCACTGTGTGTGCCACCGGCTCAACCACGCCGTGTCTGACTGCATCAGTCAGACCAAAGGGGTGCCCTACCTGATGAAATATGCGAGAACCTTAGGAACCATCTTCTGGTTTTATCATGGCTCCAGTAACAGAACTGGCAGCCTCCAGGAGATGGAGAGGGTTTTTGATCTCCCACAAATAAAACTGCAGGTTCGATGAACTGCCATAATAAATAAATGTAATAAATACAAATAAATATTGGTGATATCTTTATATAACCGAGCAATTGTGTATGCAAATACGTGTTACCTTCTCTTTTCAGGGAGGCGATCAGACACGGTGGGAGAGCAGCAAGGAGGCAACGGATGTTGTCCGCCGGATCCTGCCAGCTCTGTTGGCAGACCTGTCCCGGCAGGCCAGGCAGGAGCCCACAGCTGAGGGGCTCTACAACTTTGCCAAGCATGAGTTCTTCCCTCCAGCCCTTTGTCTGATGCAGGTACAGTAAGAGAGTGACTTATTTCTAGACTGTTATTGTACTTTTCTAATAATAACTGTCTTTACTATTAAGGTGGTGCATGAGAAGCTGCACAGACAGTTCCAGATCTTTCAGAGAAGGAACCTTTTCTTTTCCCAAGTGGATCAGGAGGTATATAGTTGTCCACAACAAAAGTAAAAAAATAGTAATACGTGTTGATAGAACGATGCCTGTTGTCTGGGACATTATTGTGTTATAACTGTATTATAGGTTGTAGCAGGTAGTAGTACATTGACTTTACCAACGTTAAATGCAATTATTGTAAGTCACTTTGGATAAAAACCATCAGCTAAATAACTAATGGCTGTAATGTAGGTGACAGTGCTGAAGGCATCCCTGGTCCTACTTAAGGAAAAGAACCTTGTTAGGGACAGGTGGAGTGCATGGATGACCTCCGACACCAGGCTGAAGGCACTCCATGAAGAAATCCCAGCCTACTTCAAGGCTGATGTCTGGGAGAGGTTCAAGAGATCGGTAGGATATATATATTCCCCAGCACTGGTGCTGGGGAAGCGGTTGTCTATGTTCTCAACCAGCATGATGAGGAATGTTTCCATCACCTAGTATTAAAATAAATCATGTAAAATGAATCAACTATATATATATATATATATATATATATATATATATATATACATACATACACATAACATAACAGTATTAAAATAAATCATGTAAAATGAATCAACTATAGTTGATTCATTTTACATGATTTATTTTAATACTAGGTGATGGAAACATTCCTCATCATGCTGGTTGAGAACATAGACAACCGCTTCCCCAGCACCAGTGCCCTGCAAAGCTTTGATGTTTTTACACCAAGACAAGTGCTGGCAAACCCTGCTCCAAACTTCGGTGTAAAACAGATGCAGGCACTAGCAAAGCAGATCCCCAGACTGGAGGAGTCTGTTCTACTCCAAGAGTGGGACACCTTCACAGAGAGGGTCAAGATCCCAGACCTAAGGGTCAGTGACAATGTGCAGTACATTTAATAATTACTAATATTCTTCATACAAAATGTTTAATTATCCATTGTTTTTATGTGCTTGCAGTCTAAATCCCTGGAGGAGGTTCTCCTCTGGCTGGTGTCTCCTGAGGCCTCTGTCATGTATCCCTCCCTGAGCTTGGCAGCCGCTGTTGCCCTCACTGCACCTGTCCAGACTGCAGATGTTGAGCGGTTGTTCTCTGCCCTCAAGCTGGTGAATAGGAATAATATGATGTGTAATCAGCTATACAGTATATGCCACATCCCAAAAAGTTAAAGGGTTGTTGATATGATTTGTTTATAGCACAATCATTGCATTCTCCATTACGTTTCAACAGGTGAAAACAACACTGAGGAACCGCCTCAAGGACGACCACCTTGATGTGTGCTGCAGGGTGGCCATCGATGGACCGGACGCTGATGACATTGACTATCATGGCCTTGTCAGATCCTTCTACCAGGAGCCCGGGGTCAGCAAAAAGCAGAGGGTAAAATGTTCACGAGCTGGATGTGACCTCTGCAACTGACTGCCTCCCCTTAGCTTAGTTTTTATAATAAAAATGAATAGTAATAACTTGAATTTCATAATTTGTGTGTTCCATTCATTGTTCAGTAGTTTGCAGTAAAGAGGTAAACCTTGATAATCTTTGAACCATACATGATAGCACCATGGGGCTTGGACTATTGTCAATCTATTAAGCCTATCTATCTATTTTAACGGGGGGGGGGGTGCAAAACACCTGGGAATAAATACATTGATTAGAAAAAAGAAAAAAAAGAATATATATACATGAATACATTTCTTTTTTTTTGCACCGAAGACCCATTTTGACCCAGGAAAAACCCTGACGTATGTTGAAACATATTCATCATCCGAGTGGTCATCTTCTCCATTGTCAGATTCTGGATGTTGACGCGTTTTGGGCCTTCTGGCAGGTTTTGGTGCAAGTGGCTTCCGCACTTCTGTCATTGGAAGAAATCCACATGGCAAAAGCAGGTCACGATGTAGAGTGCGTAAGGGGCCATCTTTTCCCTCTGGTTTTACTGTGTATACAGGTAGATCACCAGCACGCTTCATCACTACATGCACATCTGCCTCCCATTTATCCGCCAACTTATGCTTTCCCCTCAGACGTACATTCCTGACGAGGACTCTGTCACCAACATCTATAGTTGAATTTCTAACATCAAACCGTGCTTTATTTCGTTCTGCGGCTCTGCATGCATTACGAGTGGCAAGTTGGTAACTCTCTTCAAGTTGACATTTCAGATCAGAGACATATTGGGAGTGCGACTTCGACTGACCGTTGACAGGTAACCCAAAAGCTAAGTCTATGGGCAGACGAGGTTGCCTCCCAAACATAAGCTGATATGGACTGAAGCCGGTAGAATCATGCTTTGTACAGTTGTACGCATGCACTAAAGGTTTCACATAGTCTCGCCAGTGTATCTTTGATTCATCACTGAGTGTGCCTAACATCTGAAGGAGAGTCCTGTTGAATCGCTCAACTGGATTACCCCTAGGGTGGTAAGGTGTAGTCCTGACTTTCTTGATACCAGCAAGGTCACACAGCTCTTTGATTGTTTTTGACTCAAAATCCGGACCTTGGTCACTGTGGAGTCGCTCTGGAAACCCGTAGTGAACTATGAAGTTTTCCCAGAGGCACTTAGCGACAGTCCGGGCCTTCTGGTTGGGACAGGGAATAGCTGCAGCATACTTTGTGTAGTGATCAGTAATTATTAAGATGTCCTTTGTATTACTACGATCTGGCTCCACCGAAAGGAAGTCCATACAGACCAATTCTAGGGGCCTGGTAGTCTGAATGTTGACAAGGGGAGCAGCCTTCTTGTGGAGGAGCTTTTCGCCGTATGCAACGATTACATGTTCTGACCTTCTCCTCAACAGCTGTAGCCATCCTTGGCCAGTAAAAGCGAGATTGTAATAAATCTAGAGTGCGCTCGACTCCCATGTGTCCCATATCGTCATGGAGGCTATGTAGTACATCTGATTGTAGTTCCTTCGGTAGCACCAGCTGGAAAATGGTGTTGGCACCTTCTTGCCTCCTTCTATACAAGATGCCATCCCTTAACTCCAGGCGATTCCATTCGTGCAGGAGTAAAGGAAGTTCCGGGAGCTCTGCTCTGAGGGTAGGAGGGGGCTTCTCACCTGACTCCATCTGTATAATGACATGTTCAATGCTTGGATCAGCTCTTTGCTTTTCCCACAGGTCTTCCCTTGTCATGTGAGCCATTAATGGAGAGCCATCCTCGAAACGATCATCTTGGAAACAGTCTGGTACAGCTTCTGAAGTAAGCGCCAGGGACACCACCAGTGGAACGCAAGAATCTTCGTCTCCACAGTGAACCAGATGTTTATCACAGACAGCTTTGACTATGTTCTGCTCTGCCAAATGTTGAAGAGTAAATTGGCGTATTCTCTCCTGCTCCTTTTGTGAAGGAAGATCATCAGACAGTTCACCATGACTGAGTCTTGATAGAGCGTCTGCATCTAGGTTTAGTTTACCTGCCCTATACTGCAACTTGAATGAGTATGTGGAAAGGGCAGAAAGCCACCGATAGCTTGTGGCATCCAACTTAGCTGAAGTTAGAATGTAAGTAAGTGGGTTACTGTCTGTTATCACTGTGAAATCTACTCCATAAAGATAGTCATGGAATTTGTCAGTTACAGCCCACTTGAGGGCTAAAAATTCCAGTTTATGGGCTGGGTATTTCGATTCACTGCGAGACAGTCCTCTACTGGCGAAAGCTATGGCTCTCATCTGACCCTCCTGCTCCTGATACAAGGCAGCACCTAGCCCCACCGTGCTCGCATCGGTGTGAAGGATGTACGGAAGCTGTGGGTTAGCGAATCCAAGAAGAGGAGCAGAGGTAAGTTTCTCAATGATATTGTCAAAGGCTTGCTGGCAGGACATTGATCACCGCTCCCCAAATGGTTCTTTGGGACTGTGGTATTTGTCATTGTTGTCCCTCATCTTGCTGTTTTTGCGTAAGGGGGGATACCCGGAAGTGAGATCATTCAAAGGCCTAATGATTTTGGAATAGTCCTGAATGAATCTTCTGTAGTACCCAGCAAAACCAAGAAATGAACGAAGTTCTTTAAGGTTGCCGGGTTTTTTTCCATGTCTTCAACACTTTGATCTTTTCTGGATCGGTCTCGCTGACAACTTCAACCCGTACTCTTTCAGGCATTTAAGTACTTTGAGCAGTCTGGCTTCATGTTCTTCAAGGGTTTCAGAAAACACAATCAAGTCATCAATGAAAACCAACACTTCCTTCAGGTTGAGATCACCCATGCAACGTTCCATCAATTGCTGAAATGTGCTTGGCGCATTGGTGATTCCCTGGGGCATTCTGTTAAATTCCCAAAATGGAAAAGACAAACGAATGCTGTATTTTGTTTGTCGGCTTCTTCCATTTCTATCTGGTAGTAACCAGAACGGAGATCCAGAACAGAGAACCATTTTGACCCAGTTAACGCGGAGAAGGCCTCTTCAAGGTTTGGAAGAGCATAGGCGTCCTTTATTGTCTGCAGATTTAGTTTACGATAGTCAATGCAGAATCGGACAGTGTTGTTCTTTTTCCGAACTACAACAATGGGAGACGCGAATGGAGATTCAAATTCTCTGATGACACCAGATTCGAGCAGCTCTTGCAGGTGTTTGCGGACAGCATCCAAATCTCTGGGATGGATGGGTCTGGCACGTTGTTTAAAGGGTGTCTCGTCATGCAGTTTAATATGATGTTTTACTTTGTCTGTGCAGCCAAAGTCTAAATCTTGCTGGGAAAAGACTTCAGGCATTGAGTTGAGTTTCTTTGTCACTCTCTCTTTCCAGTCAGCCGATAGGGGTGAGTCTCCAAAATTTAAATTGAATTGCTGGGGAGTCTCTGGGGCATCTGATGAGTTGGGCTGAGAACCAGTTTGCTAATTTTTCATGACCGATTGGATGGCGCTGAGTTCTGCCAATACGATCCGTGGTGGGATGATTATGTCATGTTCTGTCTCATTCTTCACTACCACTGGTAAGGAACTGGAACGTCTTGTAGGCAGGTTAATAAGGCAGCTGGCAACCAGGAGTCCACCTGGCAGCGTCGAAGTTGAAGGGGGTTCTACAACAGCCCATGTCTCAGAGTAGAGTCTGCTACTACCAGTTGAACCTTCAAGGACTGCTGTAGAGTGTGCAGGAACTATCGCAGGTGACTTTCCTTGCAATTTCACGCATCCTAATCTGCCATCTAATGTTTGCTGATGTCTCAGTTCAAGCACTTTCAAAACCGTGCGGTATCCATATGGTAGTGGCTGATGACTGTTACCTTTATGCTGGGAATACAGTGTGTCCAAGGTGTTCGTGCCAATCAGTACTTGTTCCTGGGCGTTAGCATGTAGATTAGGAACGACCAGTGCCAACGTTGGAATTTCAGCTTCGACCCCTAAAAAAGCTTTTGGAAATGTGATGGTAAATTCGACATAACCCAGGTATGGGACTTCTTGTCCGTTTGCGCCTTCCACTTCCAGGAGTGAATTCAATGACTTAATGGGTTGATCTGTTATGTACTGTTCATGAAAAGAAATTGGAATTGTGGTCACTTGGGACCCGGTGTCCAGAAGACAGTTTACTTTTTCTCCTGAAATGATGACTTCTGCCGTGCTTTTAGTTCCTACCAATCCATGGGGCAATTTGGTTAAGTGTTTTTTTGTCCTAGTGTGTTTCAGTGAGACTTGTTTAATTCCAATGGGACCTGGCTTGTCACTTTCAGCACCTGTATGTCCCGCAACAGGAGCTGATTTTAGTTTAACCGCTGTCTGGAAGGTTGTTGAGCATCCCATTGTGACTGTTTTTCCCTCAACAGTTTCCTTTTCTCAGCAACTAATGCAAGGTTTGGTGCATCGTCGCATACTGACGCGATATGTCCGTCCTCTCCACATTTAAAGCAATACCATGGCCTGGGCCTATCAGATGATTTGTTGGCATTGTTTGAGGGCTTTGAGGATTTGCTGATCACAGGTTTCACTGGCTTGGCTTTAACAGCAGCGTCTGACGTGGTGGCTCTTGCTTGTTGTTGAACTTGAGGTTTTAACTCAGCAAGCTGGCTTTGAAGTTCGGCCACAAGTTTAGTCAACTTCAGTGTCTCAGATTCGGCTTTCGAAGCAGGACAAGCACATGTCTTAAGATCTGAAGTCACTCTTTGCTTCTGCACATTTGTTGTTGATCTACTTGCACCCAGATGTTGTTTCATGCGTGTTGTTTTTGCATGTTGCTTGTCTTCTTCTGTGCGTAGCAATTACGAGAGCTCTGCAAAAGAGGGTGGATTATCTTTCTTGCGCTCCAACTGCAAGTCCGCGATGAGGGCATTGTCCCAACATCCGCGACAAAACTGTTTCAGGAGGTGGCGATTGAATTCAGTCGGAGGTACACCTCCACGCCTTATAGCAGTATTCAGAGCTACTTGTAGTCTATGCAAATAGACTGATGGTCGCTCGCCAGCATCTTGCAGTGTACTCATGAATTTTGCATGGAGCTCATCACCATCTTCAACAGTACCGTACGCAGAATCTAGTATTTCTAGATAAGAAGAAGGGGAAGCTTGTGGACTTAAATGCCTCACAGTGTCAATAGCTAGTGGCAATAGGCTATCGATGATTTTCCGGAAGTGGTGTAAATCAGAAACGGCAGGATCATTGAGAATTAGACCCACGTTTGTGCGCCATGTGTCATAATCTGCCTCACTACTGGGCCGTGGAGACCTTCCAGAGAAGATGCGGAGCCGATAAGCTATATGGTAAGAGCTTGAATCTTCAGTTTTTACAATATGTTCAACTACTACCTTCTGGATTGCAGGAGGATTTATATCAGCTACTGCGAGAGACACACTGGGGGTTGCAGTAGATTATGTTTCTGATGAACACGTGTTGGTTGGGTTTGTTTTCTAAATCTGTGATGCAGGCAGTAGGTGTTCTTCCCTAGCTGGCGCTTGAGTGTCAGGTGAGTATGCAGTAGGCGAACCAATGGTTGATCTTGAGGGATCATGCTCAGACTCTGTGTGCTCTTCTTGGTTGAAACCATCACCGGCGGGTATATTTGAAAGTTCCTCCCGAAGTACTGCATCAAAAGGTTTTCCACTGAGCTTGGCAATTTTTTTCAATTGGCGCAGGTTAGCTTGTGTAGCGCTATTGGTTGCGGTGGGAGTATATACACACTTGCCAAAGGTTGCACTCTGTATACAACATTGGGTTTAGTAGGGCTTTTATAGTTTATGGGGAATGTTGGTTGGAGTGATTGCATTGCATCTCCATAAGTAAACTCTACAATTGCATGTTTATGAAATTCAGATTGAGGATCGTCAATGTAGAAGGTACGGTTTAGAGCCATGGAAGGCAAGGAACTTTTCTATTTCAATATCTGATTCTGTCCGTGTTAGACCATCAATTATGACTGAATTAGGGATCTTTACCGCTTCTCTCATAACTACATCCATTTATTTATTTATTTTCTCCATCAGACTACCTTTTATATTAGAATATTGAATCTGTGTGCTTGTGACCCAAATCTGCTCCTGGCTAGCTCGCCAATTTGTAACCTGTCACACTTGTGACAATTAGTATTTAAACTCAATGTATACAAAAATGTTTGGACTAGTAAAGGTTCGTCTACTGAGCAGAATTTGGGAATTAATCACACCACACAGAGGTAGTTTTTTAGTAAAGGGTATTGACTTGTATTTCTTTTGAATAAAATAATAAATGGCATGTGTAGCAATATACAGAGTGATAATTATACACAATAACATAAAATCACGGTTTCTAGGATCTGGGTTAGCTCGCCATCAAAGGTGTTGAATGTTCAAAGGTGTTCAGCTCCAAGAAAGAAAAAAAAACCTATTATATAAAACAGGCATAATTATAATTAACAACAATATTTAACATACGAACATCAATTATCCATTATCTACAATTATTATTTTAATACACAACTGCACCAACAGAGCACGTTTTCATTAACAAGACAAAATGAAAGCTCACCAATCCAATGCCGTCCGATTTGTGCCTTCACCCAAGCACGTAATGGCGGCGCGCACACATACTGCACACGTGATGCAGAAAGAAAATAATAAAATAAGAAGTCCCATGGCAATTAACATTACACATATGAAAGTAACAACATAGGCTTACTACACAATAGAATATTAACTACACAATAGAATATTAATATTACGGAAGTGTAGTTTCACGTTCAACATGTCTGTAGCAACGCTCTTCCATTTAGCTTGAGCTAGCTAAGAAATCATGTGGTTGCACGTTCATTTATCTTGAGCTAGCTAAATAAAGTAGCTAACAACTTTGTGAGTTTACTCACCGATTCAATGGAACAAGATATCACTGGTATCATAAATCACCGTTATTAGAACATTAGAACGTTAACTTTTGTTTCTTCAGTTTACAGTAGTGATGTTACGCTCGATACCGTGCTCACGAAGCGGTATCGACCTTTCGAAACAATTGGTACCGACACAAACGTGTCGAGCGTGGCTTCAAATGGGAAAAAAACACGTGATCACCTGTCTTAGTGTCGTCCGAAGCTTCGGACGTCACACGAGCAGCTGAGACAAACGGCGTTTTATTCAAACGCTTAAAAATACATCAGAAATCACTAATATTCGTAGGTTATAGAGAGGAGACATAGGCCTATTTACGGACGCTATAGAATATATTCATTGACAGAGCCAGGGATACAGATAGATTGCCAGAGCTAGATAGACAAAGATAGATACAGATGTGAGATAGTAGGTGTACACAAGCACATATATAGCCTACCTACATCTTTCTCTAGTTTTACCAGCCTTCAAATGTGGCCATCCCTTTCCCGGTTGCAAAAGCATGTTCCAAAACCTTAACTGCTAGCCTACATTATCATATAATAATGTATTCATTTAGCATATACTTCCACTAAAAAGGGGTACGCGGATGAGATCTCACACTGTTTGAGTGAGGGGCAGCGCTCTTACCACGAAGCCATACTCAGTTGAGCAGTTCGTGTAATTAATATTATAAGAACCTAAAAATAAATGTTATGAACGTAAAGTAGTAAAGACGTTACGTTGTTAATAATACAACAAGATATATTATAACATATTTTTGACACTTGCAAATCAAAACATTTGTCACAAAATCTTTATTTATCAAGTTGTCAATGACGATTGTGAGACTGACGTCTCGAGGACTTGACGTCACTTGATTCCTTCCATCGCTCGATACAGTCGCCATACCATAAACTGACCAGCAGATGTCCCTATGGAAGATGTATCGAACGCTTCGAAAAAGCGATACTTTTTCGACACAATTGTGTCAAATAGCTCGTTGCTTCGGAAAGCTTCGTTTCCCCCATCACTAGTTTACAGGTCTCTCGTAACAAGTCTCGTGTAATCGGCTGCTTTCTGCACACTGAGCGTGAGCGGAACTCTAAAATTGAAAGGGTTTGTCTAAATTAGTGCAGCGCTGATGATTGGTTGGGCTTTTGACTGACAACCAATTATGCCACTAAAATAAGCGATTTGTGTTTGCATCATCCTTCAGTTTTTCTTGCAGATCACATATTATTATTACACATGATTTGTTTTCTAGTGATCCAAATTCACATGGGTTACATCTGCCTGCTCAGAGAGCGCTTTGGGGTTACACTTTTGAGTTTTTTTTACCACTTGCAACACAGATGGTGAGAGTGTGTGAACGTGTGGCTGTGATTGAAGTGTCTGTAATGACTTGCTAATGGTGGTGGCCTGAACATGAGACACATGTTCTTAAAGTGCTCATTTCAAATATGACTCAATTGATTAAATTGCTTTGGTGTTAAACTCAGCAGGAAGAGGAACTTCTTCCTCCCCCTGAGCCTAGGGCCTCCACTTCAAGGCCAAGACAAAGACACGAGGTATAAGCAATGAACCTTGAAACACAGTAGTCAAATGGAGACCTTCAACTTTCTCCAAGTGTGCCTTGCAAAGGGACAATGTTCTTTATTTGTTTCAGGTTGGAGCAGACAATGTGAGGGTCCTGTATTAAAGAACCCTGGAGCTCGATATAGAGTATAAGAGGCTTTTAATAAAAAAAAACAAGGCTGGAGATAGAAACACTGGAATATGAGAAGAAGGTAGTACATGACTGAATGAATGACACTAAACTTAGTTACACTGACATTCTTTTTCTGTGTTCCTAGGAAAGGGAGAACACGAGGATATATTTGTTAAACCGTTTTCTACGTTTTGGTCTTTTTATACCTTTTCGTGGCTTGTCCTAAAAAAAATGTTGTTGTGCCTTTGAGTCTTTTGTTGGGGTTTTCACCATTTATTTATTTATTTCAATGTCCTATTTATTGTTTTTGAAAAATCCTATAAAAGTGAATGAAACATCCAAATTTAATGAAAGTAGGGAAATTATCATTTATTTAAAGGGACGATTGATTGCAGAACCGAATTCACCTTGTCACAGTTGAATAACAACAGTTCAGTGGGTAAAATGGACATACAGTGAACCTCAAAGTCCATTGACACCTCTTTCCTATGTAAATCTCACAATTAAAAAATGTAGCTGTGAAACAGTAGTTCTTGAAAAATCCCCCGCTGTGACGTCCCAACGGGGCTACACCTTTTTTGGCTCTGGTTTGTACCTTTGTCACGCCCCAAAATTTGCTGCGCGCTGCTCTATGTACTTCCACAGAATTACAAAGAAGAACGTTTTTCTAGCATATTGAAAATGGACTACGGGAATAAATGCAGTGTTCCAGACTGTACAGGGAATGCTGACACTTTTCAGAGTCTTCCTACGGAACCAAACACTCAATGGGCTGTGTCATGTTTGTCTATACGAGAAGATCCCTGTGCAGTTCGACCCTCAATTACACATTTGCTCGAACCATTTCACCGAGGACAGTTTTGAATGAAAACCTTGGACAATTTAAAGAAGGATTTGCCAAGCCGCTGTTGCTGAAAAGAGGTGCTGTTCCAACCGTATGCTCATCACAAATGTAAGCTGTAAGTAAGTATGATTTTGTCGCTAACAGTTAGCCTATTAGCAATGCTAACGTCTCCTGTATCTAGGCAGGTGCTAGATACAGCATACGTTAGCATTGCTAATAACCGTACCGACAAAATCATCCTACAGCTTGCGGTTGTGATGAACATAACTAAGGTTGGAACGCACCTCTTCTCAGCAACAGCTTCAAAGCAAATCCTGCTTTACATTGTCCCAGGTTTTCAAAACCGTCCTTGGTGAAATGGTTCGAGCAAATGTGTAATTGAGGGTCGAACTGCACAGGGATCTTCTACGCTAGAGCTACGGTATAGACAAACATCAGCCATGCCCGTCGAGTCAATGTTAGCTAGACTCTAGCTCATCTGCTTTTTAATAACGCTGATTTGCAAGGAATGCAAGAACAGCTAGATAGCGAAAACACCTAGCTAGACTGTAGGCATGTAAACTAGTTTAGCTTGCTAACGCAAGAGCATAGTCTAGGCCAGGGGTGCCCAACCAGTCGATCGCGGGCTGAGTTGCAGTCGATCGCGAGAAATGTTGTGTCACTCGTTGTGTAGCCTATTTCTACTGTATACATACACAAACACAATACATTAAAACTTCCAACTTAAAACATATTAAATAGGCACAAAATTGCCGATCGCGTGAAGCAGCAGTGTGTAGATTTGTAGCCTACTGAAAAAATAATGAAACATTATTGTTTCATTATTGTTTCATAATGAAAAAAGAATCTCAGGCGCACATGCTAGGTTACTAGGTTACTAGGTTGTAACTAAGGACTCGAAAGGGTGCGAGAAGCTAGACTAAAGCAAGTGGATAGGCGCTACTACCATGGCAGAAGCTAAAAAATCGAAAACTTATCATTTTCATTCTGAGTGGGAGGAGGATTATTTTTTTGTGTATTCGAATGCAAAGTCCATCTGTCTTATCTGTAATGCAAACGTGGCTTTACCAAAGAAAGGGAATTTGGAGCGGCATTTCAAGACGGTCCACAAGAGCTACGATACAAACTTCCCAGCTAAATCCCCTCTGCGCGCCCAAAATGTCCAGGAATTGAAAAGTCAGCTAGCAGCACAACAGTCCGTTTTTACCAGGCCCAACACCAAAAGTAAGGCTGCAACCATAGCATCGTATCGTGTCAGTCGCGTTCTTGCAAAAGGAAATACATCTTTCAAGGATGGTGAGATTGTTAAAGAAGCGTTCACGGAAGCCGCAGATGTGCTCTTTGCCGATCGAAATGAGATTGTGTCTGCTATTCAGGACTTGCAGTTATCAAGAAATTCTGTTACACGGCGATGCGAGGGGATGGCGGAGGATGTTGAAGAGCAATTGAAGAATGATCTTGACACATGTGAGGGTTTCTCTCTCCAGTTCGATGAATCCACTGATGCTGTGGACGTGGCTCAATTATGTGTTTTCGTTAGAATGGTTTTTGACGACCTGAGTGTAAAAGAAGACCTGCTGACCATTTTGCCTTTGAAAGGGCACACGAGAGGCACATATATTTTTCAAGTTTTTATGGAATTCATTAATAAGAGCCAGTTGCCCCTCTTCAAACTCGTCTCCATTACAACCGATGGGGCTCCAGCGATGGTTGGCATTGCTGGGTTCATTGGATTGTGCAAACAGTGTGAATCCTTCCCGGATTTCCTGACTTATCATTGCATAATTCACCAGCAAGGGTTGTGCGGAAAGATTTTAAACATGAAAGACGTGATGGATGTGGCTAACAAGATTGTGTGTTCTGTTCTGGCCAGGAGTCTGCAGAGGCGATTATTCCGTGCGCAGCTTGAGGAGACAGGTGCAGAACACACAGACCTGCTGCTGCACACATACGTTAGGTGGCTCAGCAGAGGTAAATTTCTGGAACGGTTTTCTGAATTGTTGCCCGAAATTAAAGAATTTCTGAAACGTTCAAACCATGCTGAATATGCACAGCTAGAAGACAGTCAGTGGCTCTTGGATTTAGCCTTTCTTACCGATCTGACCAAGAATCTCAATAACTTGAATCTAGAGCTGCAGGGTAAGGAGAAACACATCATGAACATGATCAATTCCGTGAACACGTTTAAAAGCAAGTTACACCTGGTATCAAGTCGGCTGCAACAGTGTGATCTACGGAACTTTCCACACATGGACACAGAACTTAAGCGTCAGGGCAAAGACAGTGCAGAGCTTGAGAGTGCACGTTATGATGATCAAGTGCAGAGCATCTTGTCAGAATTTGACAGGCGCTTTACTGACTTTGCATCCATTGAGCCTGTTGTCAGTTATCTCTGTTTTCCATTTGGGGAAAATATAAATGTGGATTGTGTAACGTCCAAAGTGGCATCACTCTTCAACCTGGATAGCTGTGCTATTGAGAATGAGATCCTCACACTGAAAAATGACATTGAGCTCAAATCCAGAGCAACACCTGACATGAATGTCCAATTCTGGAATCTAATGCAGAAAGAGAAGTACCCCAACCTCAGAAAAACTGCACAGAATTTGACTGCACTTTTTGGATCAACTTATTTGTGTGAGTCTGCCTTTTCACATATGAAAATCATCAAATCAAAACACAGATCTACCATGACTGATGACCACCTTGCGGTTTGCTTACGGCTGGCACTCAGCTCCTACTGTCCGGACTATGAGAGACTAGCTTCCTCCTCTCAGTGCCAGAAATCCCACTAAGGTAGCGAAATACCACTTTTCCAACTTGAATTAGGCATTGTATTATTTGGGTTGTTTGTATGTTGTGTTGTTACGGTCCAGTCCTAGGCCTACTTGTGGTTATTCTTTGCACCACGCACATTCACATTTACTTTTCACATTTACACAGTAAATTTCTTATTATTGTTAAAACTTTATGTGTCAGAAAACAAGTGTCAAACAATAAATTGTGGCTACGCTACGGCTTTCGTTATGGCTTGGTAGATCTCGATATACAATCAACTTTAAAAGTAGATCTTGGTTCAAAAACGGTTGGGCAACCCTGGTCTAGGCAATGTGTGATGATTTAGTTTATTGGCAATGTGGCTAACGCGTTATTTCATGTTCCTGACTGTTTCATTCGAATGAATAACCCGTGTTACATGTAAATCTACAATTCATGATGCATGTTTGTCCAGATCTTTGTCAGGTTATTTTTCAGCAAGATATCTAGAGCTAGCTAACTGAAGCTGAGTTGAATCACGATATAGTTTGGTTGCTAAGCTGTAACGTTCTACCCACCTAAGTCAATCCAGTTTGCTTCGACAACAGAAGTGGAAACAACTAACGTTATCATTTCAAATGATGTCAATCTGTTGAAAACAGTGTTGTGTAGACACAATAGATTTATTTGCTCGTTTTTATGTCAAGTCTCCACCTTTGGTGAGTGCTGTTGGCCGTGTTGCGTTTTTTCTCCGCAGCTTCACTCGTTGAAAACCAACCAATCAGCACGCAGCTTATCTAAATATTAATGAGCATACCATAAAAGGAGAAAAGCTAGTGTTTTTTCCCGGGAACATTTCAGAGGATCTATCAGGGGGCATAGAACAGCACCCGGGCCATTTTCAGCCCAACCAATGTTACATACCCTATTCGGAGACCTTAAGGAACAGTGTGAAATACCCCCCAAAAAACAGTCAATCACCCCTTTAACTTGTGAATAGCATTGTATGGTACCATACATACACGTTGATCTTTTTGGTTTGAAATGTTTTGGTTGAAGGAAACCCACATTTCTCATATGGAAATAATTAGAAAATGGGTAAAGCAACCCAAGGACAACAGAAGGGGTTAAGGGGAGACACCCCAGTGAATAGGGATAACATATCAACATGACACTACATAAAAGTACCCATAGCGAAATAACCCAACACTATGCATACAGTCTGTGGGACTGTGAGCGCACGGCTTCGGTGTGTCGCATTGTCAACATACGGCTCAAGAAGTTGGCAAAGACAAGTAATTCCCTCTGCTGATAATCTATATCTTTCATAAAGATAATCATCAGGGAATGCCAAAGGGTTTTGTCAGTCTCTAAATGTTGTGGCTCTTCTGAGCGCACCTCTCACTATCCGCTCACCAAGCTCCACAGTATCTTCTATGAACGGTGACGCCATTATCAAGAATGAGTTAGTGGGCGGGGTTTTTATACTGGTTGATCTCTGATCTCCAACTTAACCTGCTCCCGACCAGGTTAGGCGTTCAGCATGTGTTACCATGGCGATCTACCCCGGTAACAAGTGATCCCACCGTCATGATACAGAAAACCCGGGTTGAACCTGAAGTTACCTCGTTAACGCCAAATCTTGATTCGTAGTACAGGCCCCCGGATCTGCACAACTATAAGCACATTCTCAGCCTCACACTTTTTGCAAAATACTACACACAGGGCCTCATGTACTAACGCTTTTGCGGTGTATCACTACAAATACTACTTTCAGGTGTATTTGTTTCGCAACGTGCGTGTAAAAGCATGGCGAGGTATGTACAAACATGCCGCACTGAGGTAAAGGCGCAGACTGCCTGTCGCGGGAACTGAAAATGGCAAATTGCGCTTTTCCATGTCATGCATATGCATTCACGGGAGGGTCAAGGGGAAAGTGGGAGTTTCCCATAAAGAGATGGGATGGGATGCGTAAAGTGCGTGTAATTATGTATTCCGCAGTATGTACAAAAAACGCCTGTGAAAGCACCTCTTAAAAGCAGGTGGCCATGCGGGTTGGCCATGGCACTGATAACTCTACGTTTGCAAATGTACGTACTAGTGATGTGTCGTTCGTGAACGATTCGTTCATTTTGAACGAATCATTAGTATGACTCGGGAGTAACGAGTAGTCTCAGAGAGCGATTCGTTAAATTTCTCGTGGCCGAGAAAAAATCTAATAAATAACAACCTATATTTATTACTTGTGAACGAATATCATTCACGTCTTAACCTAGTCACGCGAAAGTGTATGAGTTAAAGGGAATATTCGAACGTCTTTTTTGAGCAATTTTGACAGCCCTAATACTCACACAAAAAATGACACAGCCATCAAAACAAGAACACTCATGAATCAACAACCAACATTTTAAAGTGAGGCTTACTCTGAAAAAAACTTTTGTGTAGGCTTACATTAGTGGCCTACAAACACAAGCTAAACTTGACATGTGACTGACTGCCTAGTATGCTCTGACCTGGTGCCTGTAGCCTTGGGGAGGGAGCTGCTCTGAGGTCTTGGGGTGGTGTAAGGACTGGGATCTATTTCCACCTGATCCTGTTTGCTGAGCTTTTTGAAGAAGTCTGCTATCTCACCCTTTCTTTTAGTGTTTGAAGTGAACCCTAAGCAAAAATAACATGTAGGCCTACACATCCAATTACCCACATTTGAGTCCAATCTCAATCTTAAACATATCCCCATTATTATCTTCAATCAACTACCAAGTTACTAGATCATGGCTAGCCCTACTCTGAAATACGTATTTCAAACAGGCATAGGCTACAATAGCAAACAGGGTAGCTATTTGACTACAGTGTTAATCTATTGTAATGTTAATAGATTGATAAGTCATCTCATCAAGGAATCTTAGCAGTTAAAGTACAAAAATAGTGTAGCGACCCACACCGAAAGACGTGTGTTATGTTAGGCTGTTAGTTGGTTGTTTACCAGTAGTGTTCGCGGGGTCCGACATGCCAATCAACCTGCTGTCTGCTAATCACGGGAATGCCCAGAATGTTCGGATGCCGGGCATCCTGGTGGTTGGCGAAGGTGTATGGAGGGGGGTTGGGCAGGGGGGATAGAGCATTCGAAGTTAAGACCAGGTTTAGCATCTGTTCTTTCTGTTACGTCTGGGTTTCACAAGAGAAGGTCACTATTGTTTTGTGGGCTACCTTTCTTTTATTTAGCGTGGGCTAGGGCCATACAGCTGTTTGGCTAAACAGCGCCCCTGTTGGACCGAATTCTCACTCCCTCGCAGAATTCCACTCCCCTACGCGTGAACGCGCACTGCATTCCTAGCGTATTGCTGTGTAGATTGGCGAACCGAGGCCTAGTGGTCAAGTATTAAGATGCCCCCGTGTGTCAACCACGCGTAATTAACGTCGACTTTGCATGCAAAGACGGCGTCCATTACGCCGACTTCCATACAAAGTCGGCGTCTTTTTCGCCTCAAATTGAACGTGTCACAAAGCACGCGTCTAATAAAACGTGTGCTTTTTTGAGACGTGTCTATCAAACCACACAAAATTAACGCCTGGTTTGGCTCAATCAGCGTCTGGTTTTCCAAAATTAGAGTCTGCTTGATTGAATCTCCGATGGGAAATTATGACAACAATTGTAACATCTAATACGTAAGTAAAGTAGGTCTTAGGATGCTCGTGCGAGCTAGGCTACTATCAAATACAATGTTGGTTAGCTAGTTAGCTATTAGTATGAAGTTGATGGTCACAATTGCAATACTCTATGATATAACAAGGGGTGCAGGGACAAATAAATGCAGTAATATCAGGCTGGCTGGCTTGGAGCTTTGTGAACTTCCCTTGCACTGCGATTGCGTTGCCTCAGTATTGTGCGCAATTTGGTTTCACTGCCAACATTACTTAATGTAAGAGGCAAATGCGCAAACTTAGTTGGTGGCAATATACAACTGCTGTCTGCTAATCACGGGAATGCCCAGAATGTTCGGATGCTGGGCATCCTGGTGGTTGGCGAAGGTGTATGGAGGGGGGTTGGGCAGGGGGGATAGAGCATTCGAAGTTAAGACCAGGTTTAGCATCTGTTCTTTCTGTTACGTCTGGGTTTCACAAGAGAAGGTCACTATTGTTTTGTGGGCTACCTTTCTTTTATTTAGCGTGGGCTAGGGCCATACAGCTGTTTGGCTAAACAGCGCCCCTGTTGGACCGAATTCTCACTCCCTCGCAGAATTCCACTCCCCTACACGTGAACGCGCACTGCATTCCTAGCGTATTGCTGTGTAGATTGGCGAACCGAGGCCTAGTGGTCAAGTATTAAGATGCCCCCGTGTGTCAACCACGCGTAATTAACGCCGACTTTGCATGAAAAGACGGCGTCCATTACGCCGACTTCCATACAAAGTCGGCGTCTTTTTCGCCTCAAATTGAACCGTGTCACGTGACACGTTCAAAGCACGCGTTTATTTAGACGCGTGCTTTGAACGTGTCACAAAGCATGCGTCTAATAAAACGTGTGCTTTTTTGAGACGTGTCTATCAAACCACACAAAATTAACGCCTGGTTTGGCTCAATCAGCGTCTGGTTTTCCAAAATTAAAGTCTGCTTGGTTGAATCTCCGATGGGAAATTATGACAACAATTGTAACATCTAATACGTAAGTAAAGTAGGTCTTAGGATGCTCGTGCGAGCTAGGCTACTATCAAATACAATGTTGGTTAGCTAGTTAGCTATTAGTATGAAGTTGATGGTCACAATTGCAATACTCTATGATATAACAAGGGGTGCAGGGACAAATAAATGCAGTAATATCAGGCTGGCTGGCTTGGAGCTTTGTGAACTTCCCTTGCACTGCGATTGCGTTGCCTCAGTATTGTGCGCAATTTGGTTTCACTGCCAACATTACTTAATGTAAGAGGCAAATGCGCAAACTTAGTTGGTGGCAATATACAACTGTTGTTAGGCTAATCTTCAAGTCAAGTGTATTTTATTGTCATTTTCAATTGCATATGGTTGTACATAATAAAAACGAAACAGAGTTTCAAGTTCAAGTCTTTTAATGTCAGATGCACAGACCAACACAGGGTCAGACTGTGCACTGAAATTCTTAGGACAAGACAACGCAAAGCAACCTGGCATAACATGACATATAAGTACTCAGAACAAGTTTACACCTATGACAAGCTAACATATAATAAACCTCCTAAATAAATACAAAATAAACACTAAACCTATTTCCCCAGGATCATGATGCCATATAAAACAACATATAACAGTAATTGGTGCCAGTGCAAACGTATGTAGCCTACAGGGACAGGACAGTATGTTCAGCGACAGGACAATATGTACAGTGATTGGAGGTAGCAGTTATGAAGTGATAGGTTCTTGTGCCAATATATTGTGATGCCAATTTGTTGAGCGGTCATCTTCCTTGTATAGACCTAGAAAAGTGAAATACACAGCCAAGGTGACAGAAATAAAGGTTCATCGGCTGTCCTTCACATTCACACACTGTTGTCTTTATACTTAACAGATCATCTATGATGTCCCAAAGGCCCAACTCCTTCTCAGGTCACCTTCTGGCATCAACCATGCAGCTGGATTTCACTGTGCAACCAGGCCTACCCAAGCTGCTGCTGCTGGGCCCAGGGTTGATTGTAATGGCACACTGGGACTTGCAGATGACCTGAAATACATATTTTTCTTTGTGCTGTGTAACATGTAGGCCTACTGCTTTTAACTTGAGTTGAACGCTATTAAACACTGCCATGGTCAGCAAACACTAGCCATTGCTCTACTTCAGAAAGGATACTGTTCACTGCTGTATGAGTCAATAGGACATTACCTGAATGACTTGTAGTGATCGGGAGGTTATGCCTGTTCTGATGATGGTATAAACCATGTTAGATTGTTGGCTCTGTGCATTGTTTGGGTCTAACTAGCTAACAGAACGTGAGGAATGGGAAATACCCAGCTAACCAGCTAGCTAATCAGTGTATAATGATGATTTTCTGATGAATACTTTCTGCACATTGACAAAACTGCTTTACAAACGACACAAACATACTAATCATATAAAATACATGCAATATGTCGAAGTTATCGACATTCATTACATTTATCGATCTGGAAGTTTATGTATGAAGGTCATTTTGCACAGTGGACCTACCGTTGACAGGCAAACTTCTTCTGTCTAGATACGGCAACAGTACACGCATATAAGCTGCATATCTGCAGTACGCCACAGCTCCAAAGGGGGCTCCAAAACACCAACATTATTAACAACTGTAGAATTATGGCGAAACTCATCATACAGTTAAACAGATTTTTCAACTCCGTTGTCAACTTGTCATAGGTGTAAACTTGTTCTGAGTACTTATATGCCATGTTATTGCCTTCTGAGTAGCCTACTTATATGTCATGTTATGCCAGGTTGCTTTGCGTTATCTTGTCCTAAGAATTTCAGTGCCCAGTCTGACCCTGTGTTGGTCTGTGCATCTTGAACTTGAAACTCTGTTTCGTTTTTAGTATGTACAACCATATGTGATTGAAAATGACAATAAAATACACTTGACTTGAATATAGCCTAACAACAGTTGTACATTGGCACAAACTGAGTTTGCGCATTGCCTCTTACAGTAAGGGATGTTCAAAACCAAATTGCGCACAATACTGAGGCAACGCAAACGCAGCGCTAGTGAAGTTCACAAAGCTCCAAGCCAGACAGCCAGCCAGCCTGATATTACTGTATTTATTTGTCTGCACCCCTTTTTATATCCTAATCCAGTATTGCAATTGTGACCACCAACTTCATACTAATAGCTAACTAGCTAACCAACATTGTATTTGATAGTACGTATTAGTTGTTACAATTGTTGTCATAATTTCCCATCGGAGATTCAAGCAAGCAGACTTTAATTTTGGAAAACCAGACGCTGATTGAGCCAAACCAGGCGTTAATTTCGTGTGGTTTGCTAGACACGTCTCAAAAAAGCACGCGTTTATTTAGACGCGTGCTTTGAACGTGTCACGTGACACGGTTCAATTTGAGGCAAAAAGGACGCCGACTTTGTATGGAAGTCGGCGTAATTTACGCGTGGTTGACACACGGGGGCATCTTAATACTTGACCACTAGGCCTATGGGGGGTGATTCCTGCCCTCACACACTCGGACAGCATACACTGCGTAATAGATTTTCCCACAATGTGCGTGTTGTCTCAGACTTTTTATCATTGGTTCTCAATGGGGGTGATAGCGGCGACGTAGCGACGTAGTACGTGAGGGAACTTTGATAGCGGCGACGTATATGGCAACGTTATCTTTGTAAACGTTACACTAGTATGGTGTGCGGAAAGGGACATTCCTAGGCTTACCAGTATGGGGGGTGATTCGTGCCCTCACACACTCGGACAACATACACTGCGTAATAGATTTTCCCACAATGTGCGTGTCGTCTCAGCCTTTTTATCATTGCTTCTCAATGGGGGTGATAGCGGCGACGTAGCGACGTAGTACGTGAGGGAACTTTGATAGCGGCGACGTATATGGCGACGTTATCTTTGTAAACGTTACATTAGTGCGTGTGACGTGTAACCCGTCTGACGATCATGGAGGCCGCTACGCCATATGGGGGGTGATTAGTGCCCTCACACACACAGACAACATACACTGCGTAATAGATTTTCCCACAATGTGCGTGTCGTCTCAGCCTTTTTATCATTGGTTCTCAATGGGGGTGATGGCGGCGACGTAGCGACGTAGTACGTGAGGGAACTTTGATAGCGGCGACGTATATGGTGACGTTATCTTTGTAAACGTCATACTAGTGCGTGTGACGTGTAGCCCGTCTGCAATGATGGAAGTCGCTACGCCAAGCGTCTGACAATGATGGAAGTCGCTACGCCAAGCGTCTGACAATGATGGAAGTCGCTACGCCAAGCGTCTGCCAATGATGGAAGTCGCTACGCCAAGCGTCTGACAATGGTGGAAGTCGCTACGCCAAGCGTCTGCCAATGATGGAAGTCGCTACGCCAAGCGTCTGACAATGGTGGAAGTCGCTACGCCAAGCGTCTGACAATGGTGGAAGTCGCTACGCCAAGCGTCTGACAATGGTGGAAGTCGCTACGCCAAGCGTCTGCAGCCGGCTGCCTTGAAGCTGAGAATGCCATTGGCTGCTTCAAGTCAGCCGGGCTGCAGGCGACTGCCGGCGCTTTGTTATTGTTTGCTCTGAAGGTAGCGTTTGTTTCTGTATTGATTTTGTTACATTGTCATAATGTATTGATTATCTTACTATTTTGATAATAAACTATGTTTTTGCATTTAAAGTTACTTGTCCTTGTGCCTGCTTTCAATGTTTGGACAATATTATTTGCTGGAGTCCTAAGTCACTATCAAGAGAGAGCCTTTTTATGTATTATCCCTGACAAAGAAGAGGTGAATATGAGTTGTATGTGCTGGTTTTAACATGTAATACCATTTCATGTATTTTAAGTTGTTTTGTGTCCACAGGATTGGTTTTCACCACTGTTCTACCATTTAGTCTAATTGTTAGCTGAGTTCCTTTTCAAGTCTTTTATTATCAGATGCACAGAACAACACAAGGTCAGACTGGGCACTGAAATTCTTAGGACACGACAACGCAAAGCAACCTGGCATAACATAAGTACCCTGAACATAGATTACATCTATGATAAGAAAATAACAACTCCTAAATATACAAAATAATATACAATACAGTATACTAAACCTGTAATAATACACAGTAATAACCTACACTAACTGTATAAACCTATACTAACCTAAAGACAAGTGGGGTAACAATTAGTGCAATATTGCTGATACTACAACCAGTAGCTGAAAGTGACAGTGTGTAAAGTGGTTAGTGAGAAAGTGGTGAGAATGTGTCCATTCAGAAGCCTGATGGCCCTTGGAAAGAAACTATTCTCCAGTCTGCGTGTGCGAGACCGAATGCTTCAGTAGTATGCAGACCTGACCACACTACGTAGGACCTTGTGGTCCCTGTCTGTGCAGATCCCATACCACACTGATGCAACCAGTCAGTATGCTCTCTATTGTGCATCTGTATCTGGTCCTCTGGATAAGAGCGTCTGCTAAATGACTAAATGTAAAAGTTAGTGAGGATGAGGATGACTCAGTCCATGCCAAACTTCTTCAGTCTCCTCAGGAAGAACAGGCGTTTCCGGGCAGCTTTAACTACCTTGTGAGCAGACCAGGTGAGATCATTGCTGATGTTCACCCCGAGGAACCTGAAGCAGCTGACCTGCTTGCAGCTTGGAGACGAGTCTGGAGGGGATGATGGTATTGAATGCTGAGCTGTCGTCAATAAACAGCATCCTCACATACATATTCCTTTGTCCAGGTGGGAGAGAGCGGTGTGCATAGTCAGGGTGATGGCATCGTCTGTAGACCTGTTGGACCGGTATACAAACTGCATAGGGTCCAGGGTGGGAAACAGCGATGAGCAAGTTAATGTTTTGACTAGCCGCTTGAAGCACTTCATGATGAGAGAGCTCAGTGATATCGGGCGATAGTCGTTCATGCAGGTGACCTTGGTGTTTTTGGGCACAGGGACGATGGTGGTCCTCTTGAAGCAAGTGGGGAGTACAGACAGGCTGAGGGAGAGGTTAAAGATGTCTCAGCTAAATATAAAAAGGTTAAAATCAGACTATCATTGTTATTGTTGATTTATTTGTTGTTACTTTTAGAACATACAATAATAGCATTTATAGGCCTACAATTACTTAAATGTGTAGGCATCATTATTTGAATACAAAAAACTGAAACAAGTCAGGAGTGGTTATAGTGGTTTGATTCAATATTGAAGAATTACATGAATTAGAATATTTGGGTTTGGGTATTGTGTGCCGTGTTAGATGGGTCTTGAGCTGGTCTGGGTCCCCAGGAGGTATAGATGTACATTCACAGAATGGTCATATTTTAATATGAGTCATAAGACTCTTAGACATTGTATTCATTGATATTAGCAGACACTTTTATACAAAGTGACTTACAAATATGGGGTTTAGTGCTAGTTGGCACAGCAAGTAAACTAACAATTTAGTGTAATTGAGAAGGATATCGAAACACATTTGTACTTTTCTCCAAACTATCATATTCTTACTCAACATATCGATAACACAGGCAAACTGACAACTTCGATTGGGGACTGGGCTGTGAGGAAAGGCAAAAACCAATGACAGCTACTGTAGCCTGCCTAGGCAGCCAGTTGCACAGTTTGCTGAAGGCTTTTAAAACTATAGTTACAAAGTAAAAACGAATGGGTGAAACTTCTTTGTTAGTTACAACTTTCAATTGACAAAATTGACAACAGATGTTAAAAAAACTTGACTTAATCGAAGGATCGCCTCACATGGTCACTTCCAGTCTCACGAGATGATAATACCGATATGGCATAATGGTGAGCTAGCTGCTTATCTTCCTAGCTATCCACATAATGTCAGATGCTTGGCGTAGCGACTTCCATCATTGTCAGACGCTTGGCGTAGCGACTTCCATCATTGTCAGACGCTTGGCGTAGCGACTTCCATCATTGTCAGACGCTTGGCGTAGCGACTTCCATCATTGTCAGACGCTTGGCGTAGCGACTTCCATCATTGTCAGACGGGCTACACGTCACACGCACTAGTGTAACGTTTACAAAGATAACGTCGCCATATACGTCGCCGCTATCAAAGTTCCCTCACGTACTACGTCGCTACGTCGCTGTTATCACCCCCATTGAGAACCAATGATAAAAAGGCTGAGACGACACGCACATTGTGGGAAAATCTATTACGCAGTGTATGTTGTCCGAGTGTGTGAGGGCACGAATCACCCCCCATACACACGCACTAATGTAACGTTTACAAAGATAACGTCGCCATATACGTCGCCTCTATCAAAGTTCCCTCACGTACTACGTCGCTACGTCGCTACAGTCTCCCTAGGCAGGTTCTCCATGTCCCTTTCCGCACGCCATACGAATCACCCCCCATACTAGGCCTTCCATAGAATTCCACTCCCCTACGCGTGAACGCGCACTGCATTCCTAGCGTATTGCTGTGTAGATTGGCGAACCGAGGCGATTTAAGTGTTGAGCCTATGGTTCCCTCGTTTTAGGCTTTGAGGAAACTGTCAGTAGGCTATTTAATTCATGTTTCATTAAAATATAAGTTATGTTGCGCTGCACTTGAGAGCCTATACGATGTGTATGTCGTGCTACATGTAAAATCTGAATTGTCTCACGAAAATAGACGTAATGTTGAGCTGCACTTGAGAAACGATGTTGATGTTGTGCTACACTGTCCTATTATCGGAATGAGGTAATATGTGAATTAAGTTGTAGTTGCGACTGCTGTTATTCACTGTCTGGTTAAAGCGAGCATCCTTCTTTGTATTCATTTGTACGAATCACTTTTAGTAAAACTAATCCCTTCTGATTTTTTATTACGTTGTTGGCTACTTGCTATTATAGGCTACTTACTAAAAAAGTTCTAAAAAGGCCCCTGCTCACAGGTCCCTCCTACCAGAATTCAACTTCTATTTCCCTCTCAGTAAACTACTTGCCACACAACTGTTTTGTGTTTACAATCATATCCATTTTATAGATCCTGCTTCCCACAGCCTAGTTAGTATCTTCTAACTTGCAATGTACAGTGCTTGGTTTTAGTACGCCAAGTCTGGACCTCCCCTGTGACTGGCTAGTGAAAAACATATAATAAATGATGACATTTTGATTGGTTCCATCACATTTATTTTAAACAAAAAGCTATAATGATATATTCAACAAAAGGTAGAAAAAAAGACAGAAATAGTGATCATTTAAATAAGAGTTTTTAACAAGTTTGAGGCTTGATCATGAAAACAGATCAGGGCTGTTTACGGCAGGCAGCACAGACATATTCCTGTCAGTTGGATTTGAGAACAACACTGATGGAACCATCTGAGGCAGCTGTCACAGCCAACCTGAGATTTTGGATAAACATTAAGACAAATTTGTGGAATTATAATGAATGATCAAACATTAGGAATGGCAAAAACTGGCACTGTCACCTATAATAACATTACCTCTTATACAAAGAAACACCAATGCTTCATTATAAATGTGTCTAGTAGTGATAAAAGTATTGTATTCAATACCAGTTGACAAGCTATTACCCAGTGAGTGCCGCCATCCAGATTGTCCACATCCCTGCATAGTTGGGGTGTGTCAGATCTTATAGCCCCAAGATATGCCAAAATCCTACTCCCCTTCTAACTTTTACATTTTTGCAACTAGTATCAAAAGCTTTTTATGGCACACTTTACAGGGCATGAGGAGCCACTAAAATCATTTTGGGATGTGTCAGATATTTTAGTCCCGGCAGGGTATTTCGGCAGGTATGATGTTATCCACCATCATCCCTGTGCCCAAAAAGCCAAGGCCAACAGGACATAATGACTACAGACCCGTCGCCCTGACCTCTGTGGTAATGAAGTCTTTTGAGCACCTGGTGCTGGCACACCTCTAATCCATCACAGACCCTCTCCTGGACCCCCTGCAGTTTGCCTACAGTTTGCCTACAGAGCAAACAGGTCTGTGGACGACGCAGTTAACATGGCCCTCCACTTCACCCTACAGCACCTGGACTCCCCAGCATCCTACGCCAGGATCCTGTTTGTGGACTTCAGCTCTGCCTTCAACACCATCATCCCCGCCCTGCTTCAGGACAAGCTCTCCCAGCTGAAGCTCTCCCTGTACACCAACAGCTGCACCTCCAGTCCTCCATCCGTCAAACTCGAAGTTGGCGGACGACACCACCCTCATTGGGCTCATCTCTGACGGGGACGAGTCTGATTACAGCTGGGAAGCTGACAACCTGGTGACCTGGTGCAGCCAGAACAACTTAGAGCTCAATGCTCTTAAGACAGTGGAGATGGTTGTGGACTTCAGGAAGAATACAGCCCCACTCACCGCCATCACCCTGTGTGATTCCCCAGTCAACACTGTTGAGTCCTTCCGCTTCCTGGGCACTATCATCTCCCAGGACCTCAAGTGGGAACTGAACATCAGCTCCCTCACCAAGAAAGCACAACAGAGGATGTACTTCCTACAGCAGCTGAAGAAATTCAACCTGCCAAAGACAATGATGGTGCACTTCTACACAGCCATCATTGAGTCCATCCTCACCTCCTCCCTCACCATCTGGTACGCTGCTGCTACTGCCAAGGACAAGAACAGACTTCAGCGTATCATCCGCACTGCTGAGAAGGTGATCGGCTGCAATCTGCCTACCCCCGAGGACCTGCACACCTCGAGGACCCTGAGGCGAGCAATGAAGATTGTGGCCGACTCCTCCCAGCCTGGACACACTGTTTCAGCCACTCCCCTCCGGCAGAAGGCTGCGGTCCATCAGGACCAATACCACACGCCACAAAAACAATTTCTTCCCATCCGCTGTTGGCCTTTTCAACAATGCCAAGGGCTCACACTGACTTTAATGACTTTAATCACAATCTGCACAATGACACCTTGACACATTTTTACATTTGTACAATTTTCACTATATTACACTATTTGTATCTTTTGTACTATTTGTATTTTTTGTATTTTTATGTTGTAAATTATGGCTACTTTATATTTTATATTTATTCTAAATCCCATTAGTATTAGCTAGACTTTGTACCTTTTGTAGCTATAGTAAGACCACATATTTAAGTTTTAAGGTTCCTATATGTTAAATGTATGCACCTTCCTACCAAAGTAAATTCCTTGTCTGTGCAAACTTTCATGGCGATTAAAACCCTTTATGATTCTGATGAAAAACAGTGTTGCCAAAATCCTATCTCCCCCGGTCAGTTAAAAAGAAATAGGCCTACTGAATTGCTGCATCATTAAATAGTTGATTCAAGTAGCAGTTGGTTTTTAGGATTGTTAAATTGGTGAGGTAGCATGTGAGATCAAGAGAACTCATACACAGTAGCCTACTGCAATGCATACAAGGTGCAAGTGCAGCTCAACATTACGTCTATTTTCGTGAGACAATCATTCAGATTTTACATGTAGCACGACATACACATCGTATAGGCTCTCAAGTGCAGCGCAACATAACTTATATTTTAATGAAACATGAATTAAATAGCCTACTGACAGTTTCCTCAAAGCCTAAGACGAGGGAACCATAGGCTCAACACTTAAATCGCCTCGGTTCACCAATCTACACTAGCCTGACGTTGTCATACTCATAATTCTTGTCAGAATATGAGTCTGAGAACTCTCCATTGGGCTGTGACTATGGGGCGTGTTTCAACCGAACCCGGAAAACAAATGCCTCTTCGCTCAATTGGATAGACCTACAACCAATCAGAGCAACGTAGTATGTTGTTTGTTGAAAACGAATTCAACCAAAGCACTCTTTGGTGAAGTGGTTGATTACGTTACTGTTGATCATCTGTCCATCATCGTATAAAGCCCGCCCTGACAATTTCATTGGTCCGAACAGCTTCTGTTCGGACATAGTTGTTCCCCAACCGAGACTCCCCAGACCCAATTTCCCGACCAAATTATTTTGTGGCGGGGATAAATTGGGCTGGCAGCCAGGCTAAATCTACACAGCAATACGCTAGGAATTGACTTTGTGCACTACTTGATAAAGAGTCTGAATCAACAATGTACATACTAAGATGGAAACGGCTTAGAGAGCCAGTAGCCAATAGGCATGATAGTGTCAGATCCACAACCGAGTTAGTGGAAGTATATTTATTGTTCAGGTGGATCCCTTGCCTGTCGCGCAAATTTATTTTAGTAGCCTAAGCCAGGACACTGGCTGAAATTCCCTTCCATAACAAGTTATGGCACCCCAAACAACCTTTTTAAAGCACTACGAGTAAGCTTCTCTTTACAGCAGCAACCCAGTCATTCCGTTGTCCCGTTTTTATAGGAAATGTAAACATCTTGATTGTGGATAAGTTGTTCGTCCCCAATCTCAATGAACATAGCAACATGATCCAAAAGACCACATTGTTTCAAATAAAATACCACAGTAACTTTCTCACTTCTTATGCTTCTAAACTCGCTGACTCCATCAAAACAATCTTTCTCGCGTCTGAAACCGGAAGCTTTCAAAGGGCAAACTTATCAAACGAAAATTCTAGAATGTTCTTCAAAAAAGGTCTTAACACAAACTTTCTACCGTATGTTTCTATTGGAAAATGAACAATGAACAAAATAAAATGTATTCTTTATTCAAAATCACAGAACAAACATGAAAGACAAATATTACAAAAAAAAGAAATAATTTAATTTCACAACACTGGGTCATTTGCCGGAGGAGTATCATTACTGCTGTTCCCATTCCCAAAAGTGACAACATAATGGTCCTACAAATACACAATCTCATTTTGAGGTAATTGATCAGTTCTGTCAGTCACATGACTATACTATTGCAATTGGTACATAAAAGGACAGGTTTCCATTGTTAGTTCAGTCTAGAGCCTCCGGTGCCTGACATACTGATTCACAGAAACAGGCTGCAATGAGGGTCCAGCTTAGAGGTAAGATGTATGGCAGGGTATGGACCATCACAGCATCTCCAGAAGATCTTACTTCACACTTTGGTAGCAGGTTAAATTGGAGGTTATTAAGAAGAGGTGTGCTACAATAAACAATAAAGTTTGTTTCTCAGAAAGTGAGGTCCTGCCACAGTCAACTGCTCAGCCCTCAGCAGAAACACAATTGCGTTTCTGCTGAGGGCTGAGCAGTTGACAGACACGACATGAGTATGAATCTGGTCAAGTTAAAACTATCAACATATTACATGAACTTGTCCAACCCTCTCAGATCTCCTTAAATGCATAAATGGCAGAAGATGCTGGAAACAGGCCTCTGCTTGAATCTCAGCTCTGGCTAAGGCGAGTCTTGGTGGCAAAGTTGGCACTGAGTTTACGCATCACATTAGCATGGCTCTGTCCCGTCAGCTCCTGGCGAATACTTCCATAGTTTTCCTTGACAAAACTTGCAAAAGGTGTGGGTGCACGGGGCTTGCTGTTGGCGGAGACCAGAAGGACCAATGGCCCTGTGCAGAGGGCACATATGAATCTCTGAGTATCTAGAGATTTGGAATGGCGCCCGATCCTGTAGAGATCACAAAAAGATCAGAGTTCACACGTTCACACTAAGGGGTGTAGAGTCAAGAATGTTTTGTACTTTAGCAGCACAAAAAAAGAAAGACTATGAAAAGAACACTTTTAATACAAAATTCTGGTGTAGTGCATACTTACTAGAACCTTTAAATGTCCCATGACATGAACATTTCACTTTAGGAGGTTATTTAACATTAATATGAGGTCCCCCAGTGGCTAGAAATGTTGATAGGTGTAAACCAAGCCCTGGGTATTCTTCTCCGCCTTTGAGAAAATTAAAGCTCAAACACTCCGATTTGAAAATGTTCCTCTTATGTCGTCATAAGAGGAAATGTTACCTTCCCTTTCTCTGCTTTGCCCGCCCAGAGAATTTGGCCCGCCAATGAGAAAATGAGCTACGACTGTGCTAGCACGATATTGGTTTTTCCTCGAGAGACATCATGGCTTGCAAACGACCAAAGCATGGCAGTTAGCCCTGCCTCTCTCCTCCTCATAGCATTTAAAGCTACAGACACAGAAGTGGCACGTCCTAAGGAAAGCTCATTGTGGGACTGCTCGTAGTGGCTGTAATTCTGCACCACAGCTGAATTTCGGGAAAGAGACTACAGATACAGTATTAGAGGACCACTAAGGCCTATATAAAAGCATACAAAAACAGCATGCCATGGGACCTTTAAATAAATGCAAAGCCAGTTAGATATTGATTTACACTATGCAAGTACACAGGGGGATGTTGAAATAACCAGGTCCACTTGAAGTACCCAGAGCTATTTGGACCCATAACTTACGTGTTCTTGCAGTGACTGCACTGGTACTTGTACTTGTAGTTGATGTCATAGCTGTGACAGCGGGTCACCATGGGTAGCTCTGGGTGGACCAGCGTGGCCTTTCTGGCGTACAGTTTCCAGAAGGGTCCATGGCCATCTCGTACGCCGTTGATTAGCCAGGTGGCGGCATGGCACATTTCGTGGACCAGGGTGTCCCTCAGGCGGTCTAGTGAGAAAAAAAGACAAGATTATTATAGAGAGGAAAAACAATGTGTGTCTGAAGACAGGGAGGGACAGAGGAATTTTGTCAAGACAGAACAAAACAGAAACTATCTACAGCATGTGTTGAGTTACCTGCAGAGTCACAAACTTTCTCAGAGAGCTCGATGCGTGCGTAGCGGTTACCTCCCACCCGTTCCTGTCCAGTGATGCAATATCCTGCAGTCTTCCTCATCTTCTTGTTCCAGCTGACTGACATGCCAGCAGGCAGCTGGAGGAGGAACAGAGCTTTACAAACAACACGGAAATAGACTTATTCAGAAGAATTTGTGAGTGTGTATGTCCTGCTGACCTTGCTCTCAAATACACTGGTGTTGTACAGTTGGAAGAGTCTAGCTGTGAGGTTTTCCTTGATTAGCTTGAAGCCACATGCGTAGGTGGATAGGGATTGAAGGAAACAACCGGGAGTCCTACACATCCCTAGTCTTGGGTGAGGGGACAGAGTCAGAATATGTTTAAGCTAGGATAAGTAATGTTTTTGAGGAGCACTTTTTGTCATATTTGCTAAAATAAACTTCACATCCTGATAGCAATCAATAAATCAAATGCTCTGACAGTAAAATCAAATAAATATCTGTGGCCATCGCAGGACTGTAATAAACACGACCAATCATTGAGTTCAGACCGAATGCAATGATTGGATGGGCTACTTGCCTGTCTACCTACCACCTGAGTTTCAACATGGATCTATTTTCCTTTCATCATTAAAGGGAAGATTCCTAGTACCTGCTGCTGAAGGTGCTGGGTCTGGGCTCCGTATGTGTGACTGCGGGTTGTGGCGGCACTGAGGTTTTCATATGCATTGGCATTCTTCCTCCAGGTCGAGGAACCGCCCTTTTCTGTCCCTTTGTGGAAGGTTTTGAGACAGGTGTTGTAGTAGGAGTAGGGGCATGAAGCCTATAACTTGACCCTTGTCCCCACGTGGGACAGATTAAGTAGCCAATGAGAAAACAGGAGAGGAGAACCCAAGGCAAAAGTGTAGAAAAAAAACATGTAGAAATGTCAGTCAAGAACAAGTACTCATTGGAGAGGACTATCAACACTACTTATTTAAATCTGTCCAACCCACTCAGATCTCCTATAAACGTGTGTATAAATGTGTGACCATTGAAAAGCTAATAACCTTTTGCAAAAAGGTGTGAGCCTGGTACCTGTATTGTTTTTGGGTGTAGGAGTGTTGCTGCCAAGCAATCTGTTCTTCCTCACTCTGTCAAGTAAGGAGAGGAACTCCTCCTCTGAGCTGACAGAGTCTTCCAGCTTGGACGGAGCAGAGTATGTCCGCCGAGGGGAGGCAGAGTGTGTCTGCTGAGGCTGGGGCAAAAAGAGGGAGGAGGGAAAAGAGGGAGTAGGAGCTAGGAAAGATGGCAGAAAAGGGGAGGAAGACTGAGAGGATGAAGGAGAAATGTCCTCCAGATTACTCTCCAGAATATTGACAGTTTTGGTGCGTGATGAGGGATGGCGTGGAGGATGACGGCTCCTCCAGGTGCTCTTAGAGACAATACTATCATCATCGCTGTCACTGAGGAAGACTGGGGAGTCACATTCAGTCAGGGGTTTTCTGACTGGGGTTTGGGAAATGTTGGCTTTGGGAGTCTTGTATACTGGTGAGCGGAAAAGAGAGAAGTATAATTTGAAATAATCACTGGTGCTGATTGCTTCTTTACTCTCTTGTGAAAAGAGCACATTTCCCAGAACGGGTAACATATTTTCATACCTTAATACCCTACAAATACAGTATGTATGCAGGTCATGAACCTTACTTTTGCAGGTAGAGGGTTTCTTCTTCTCAATGATAAAGTCATCGTCAGAAGAAAAGTCATCAACAATGACGTTTTTTAAACTGAGGGGAGAACCAAGGAATGATGTTAACTTTAACACTCAACAGAAGTCAAATGAGATTTGGCAGCCCTGGTGTATAGTGAGTAAGGTTACACTATACCTGTCTTCACCCTCATTCTCGGCTGTGGTCTTAGGCTTGGCCTTTGGTGTTTTCACACGGTTTAAAACTGTCACGAACAGGAAGGAAAAACCAAAACACAGATTTATGTTGGGCCTAAAATAGAATACATAAAATCAAACTCGAATTAAAAAAAAAAATGTAAAGAAAAAACGAATCCGACTTACAGGCCTCAAAGCTGTCCTCACAGTCTGAACTCACAACAACAGCAACAGAAACACTGAGAACATATACATTTACATTTAGCAGATGCTCTTATCCAGAGCGACTTACAGTAAGTACAGGGACATTCCCCCTGAGGCAAGTAGGGTGAAGTGCCTTAGGTGCCCAAGGACACAACGTCATTTGGCTCGGCCGGGAATCGAACTGGCAACCTTCCGATTAATAGCCCGACTCCCTAACCGCTCAGCCATCTGACTACCCCATATACATAAATCAAGATTACTTAAGACGCCAAGTAAAATGTATTATTTGTAAAAAATTTGATTCTCGTTAGTCTTTCTTATACCTCTCTTTCTTGGGAGCACTCCTGGGTTTTCTTAAATGTGCTTTTGGTGTAGCATTCTGCATCAGACCTTAAGAAGAGAAGAGTGTACATTTAAACGTTGCTAGCCTACGGACACGTGTGGTGTGATGTTAATGCACTACCATTTCAAACTCACACTGATCAAAGTCATCTTCGCTTGACTCAATCTGGACTTGATCCCTGTAGTCTATGGCATTGGTGGCTTGGTTTCTCTGGTTCTCCTTCCCAAAGGTGTCATCTGCGCTGTCCAACGGGAGAAGCCTAACTGGCGAATGCAAGTCCTGGGGCTGGGTCCGGCATGTTGCCAGACGGGTCTTACTGATGCTCCTTAGAAGCTGTCCGGAGGGTGCATAAACCATTGGTCAGATATTCTGTTCCGCCTTATGTTCAGATCTGTCCTTATTTTAGTAGGAACTCAGCTCAGTGTTTCCCACAGATTAGAAAGCAATTTGTGGTGGTGGTGGGGGGGGTCGCCCCGTGTCTGCCCGGGGGGGGGGGGGGGTGTTCCATGTCAGACCAGGGGGGTTCAAAATAATTCCTTCTTTACTAATTAGTTACACAGAACTTTATTATATTAAATAATATTCATCAAAAATGAATCACACGCCCAACCCAAAATACACACATTTAACACCCTATACAAAATTCACACCCCATTCAAGTCCTATCTGCCAGAAACTGAAGAATAGAAAAGAGTTCCCTTATCCTGAGACCTGCTTTCTTACCTGCCTGTTTCTACATCTGTTTGTCCACCTCACCTGTTGCTTCAGCTGGCTGTCTCACAGCAGCATGTTGGATGCTGTTCTCCTCTCCTACTCTTTCTTCAATGCCTAACGAATCTATCTCTTTCTCTCCCTGACCCCGTCTTTCTGCTTGAGCAGCACTGGTTGAAGCCTGAAAATATTTCTGGGGAAATTGTAGGGTGTAGTAGTTACTGCACTACTACAGAAGTGTAGTAGTTAGCTAGTTCTACAATTTATCGGGGCTAGGTCTGAATCTAGGAGAAAAACGGAGCTGCCAGCTGTAGGTATATGCAGGTAGCAACGCTAGTGCTAAATAACTATTTAGCTGGTCGGCTCCATGACGCCGGTAAGTAGGGCACGTGAGATTGCTCACCAAAAGAACAATGAGGAACCCACTTGTCCAGCAGATTAAGACATGTTCATAGGTACCTAGCGAAACGTAACCTCAACTTTCCTAGACTTTTAGCTATGGTACTAATGCTGAGGGCTCGCTGATATCGCTGTCTGTCTAGAACGGCATATCTATGCGTCGTTGCTAACGTGTGCTGACGTTGTGACTGTGTCTGTATGTGAGAGAGACGCGTGAGTGACCGAGAGACGGAGGGAGAGCAGCTGAACGAATACGCTGCGTGTTTTAGCTAAATAGCGTAAACAAAATTACTAAAAGAATAACGAAACGCAATATGTGGTGGCTGGTGTTGAGTCTGTGGCGGACCGCCACGAAGTAGTCTAGTATGTGTGGGAAACACTGCAGCTACAATATATTCGTTGGGAGGTTACGTATACACATCGCCTTGTTTTTGATTTTTTGAAGTCGGCTGTGTCTCCGCACAGACGACTTTTGTTAAAATAACACTAAACACAACAAACCTCTTCTTCAGCCATCTCCAATCCTCCTTCCTCTGTCCATCCCATTTTGTCAGCAATTCTTTGAAATAACATTTGGGTATCTCCATCCATGCTGATAGCTAGCCCTCCGTGAAACCACGAATAAATTATCTTAGCTAGGAAGCTATGTATGTTGGTAAATGTCAAAAAAAATCAAAAGCGGTTAGTAAATCCCAAATTATTTGCTATATAATAACGGATAACTAGCTTTTGGTTGCCTAAACAGTTAGAGCTAGCTACTTACTTTTTGTGACAACGTCCTATTTACTTGCTAGGATTATTGCTTTGTGTTACACAACGCAAATTCAAAACGGGCGCGGAGGAAGTAGTCACCATAATAAAGGAAGTGACATTTTAAAATAGTAGGTGTCAGAGCCTGTTTAACCCTTGTGCTGCCTTCGGGTCACATGACCCAAAGGTTCATAACGAACCATTGTTGTATTTACCCAATTTTACCCAATACAAAAACTAATAAAAAGCATTTTCTTTTAACCTTCGCAATGTGGGGGGTCTGAGACAGCCCGACGGTTAAAAGAAAATGCTTCACTTTGTTTTTGTATGCGGTAAAGTTGTCGCAATATGACGGTGGGTCACAATGACTGATGGGTCAGAATGACCCGAAGATAACTCAAGGGTTAAGGAGAGCCTGCCCACCATAGATATATATATATATAAAGGGTAGATGCAGAGAATGTCTGATATGGGGAGAAGAAGAATATTATACTATAGGGGTATAGCCATAGATATATATAAACACTAGATGTCTCGTCCGCGTTGCCGGACAACGGAGTCGAACGTCCGCACATGGCGGCCATCTTGCTACAGGCAACTCGCTCACCCATAACATTGTGTTGATGCTACATGTACTTTTTAAATGACCATAACTTGCTCAATTTTCAACCGATTTTGAAACGGTTTGGTTTGTTATCAACGTCAGAGATATCGGTATGCCACTGCATACTTCTATTCTATAAAAAAAATAAAAAAAATAATTATTCATAAGTATGCAGTGGCATACCGACATCTCTGACGTTGATAACAAACCAAACCGTTTCAAAATCGGTTGAAAATTGAGCGAGTTATGGTCATTTAAAAAGTACATGTAGCATCAACACAATGTTATGGGTGAGCGAGTTGCCTGTAGCAAGATGGCCGCCATGTGCGGACGTTCTAGACTCCGCCGTAAGACATCTAGTGTTTATATATATCTATGGGTATAGCTCCATAGACCTCCATTCATTCTGCACTCGACCGTTAGCGCCCTCATATGGAACTAGAGTGGAACTGCAGAACCCGGAAGTTTCCCGAAAGTCGGAGTTCTCTCCATATTAGACATTCTCTGGTAGGTGTGTTCCAGAACCTTCCAGGTGTGTATGAACCTGCAGACCCGGAGACCCGGAGAGCTGCAGTTTCAGGACCGCAGTTTCAGGACTGCAGTTCTAGGACCCTCGTTTTATCTGACAGCGCCACCTAGCGAATTGGATGACGAAATACTATTGAGTACGTGTCACTAGATCACAACAAGAGAGGCTATTTGAATGGTTTGAGAGAGGCAAGAAACAAGGAAAACTGGGGAATTTGATTATTCAGATATGGATATATTTTAAATATATATACAACTAGAGAGGGTACAATTTCTGGGGAAATTGTAGGGTGTGCTTGCTTACGTCGGTTGCAGGTGGGTCCGTCCTCTAAGTTTTTCCCTTCTAGTGATATTTTCAAGCATTTAGCCTACTCATATTGCATATTTCATTAAGAACACCCTTTGAAACAGCTGCAAACCCCCTTTGAAACAAGCTACTGTAACAACGTTGTCACTGGCAGTATGGAATCGCGATTCAAACAGTACCGTCTGCTAACTGAAAATATGCCCCCCAAAACGTAAATAAGTTTGACATTAATGTAGGGGGAAATGGCTAATTCAAAATAAGTTTGCTAGAGGCAAGCTAGCTGCTGTTGCTCCACATTTCACTGATTGTTTGAAAGCGTCGGAAATGAGAACGTTTCTTTTGACATAAAGTTTAGCTGTGGCATTGAAGACAGTACTACACACTGCCAGTGGGTGAGCCGAGTCTGACTGAGGCTAACGTCAAAACAAGCAGTGGTGTCACTCAAATTCCAAGTTTTACACAAATCACAAAAATATGCTGACGCGCTGGCTGTCTTCGCAATCGCCATATCTTTATAACACTGCCCTCCTTCTGATTTCTGATGTAAAATTGACCCTGGTACGAAATTAAGAAAATACTCATCAAAGATCGACAACAGCTGACGCAATCGTCAACGGAGGCTGACGGGGCTCTCACGTAGCAAACCAATCAAAGTTTTTACAGCAACCTAAAATTAAAATCTCACCATCTGGCTGTCTTCACAATAGTCATATCGTCATAACATTGCCCTCCTTCCGTTTTGTGGTGTAGAATTGACCATAAAAATACGAAAATACTAAACTACTATGACGCTTGCATGGCTGCCGCCAAGGCAGTCTCACGGGCGACCCGCACTCGCTCAAATTACAAAGACTTTCACAACCTAAATAAAAAATCCGAGATGGCAGTTCCACTCGAAATAGCTTTCTCAACAAAACCCAATGGTTGGTAATTTTGGGGGTTGGCATTTTTCACTCGTAATCCAAGCTCCAATTTGCATGCTAGAACGTCTCTATCACGTTGTATCCATGCGTCGTTGCTAACGTGTGCTGACGTAGTGACGTAGGCTAGCACTGCAGCCCTTCGTTGACAGAAGACACTTTTTGCCACAAAAACTTTGTAACCTCCTAAACTGTGCAACGGAGTGTAAATAAAAATACAAGCAACTCAATCGCTAGTAAGACGAAACTTTTGACACCTACGTTGTCTATGTAGTCCTAATATTGACAATTTTTTAGGGGTGGGAAAAAATAAAATATATATATATATATGTGAGAGAACAATGGTTGTGCCCTTGCCGAAGGCAAAGCACACCCAATAATAAACAATAACAATCGCAGTATCACATCCATCCACCCCTCCACCAAATACACCTGCATCGCTCCAACCAGTAACATTTTGAAGTGGATCAGTGTAGCTCATAGGTAAAAGTAGCTAATGTGAATCACGTGTGGTTATGTATAAAACCACTCCGGTGTCTTGAAATGATTTCGACAGCAAAGTTGAAGTTAACTAGCTAACGTTAACTTTATTGTCCAATTCAAGACACCAGAATTGATTTATACATAACCACACATGATTCAAATTAGCTACTTACACTCTGATTCTCGTCCATCTTGTCATGAAACAAGCTACATCACTTCCTCTTCTTCTTGTTATAATTTAATGTTGAGCCGTAACCTGCATTCACTACTGCAGGAAAATATTGATTATCTTGTTCCGGTCCATGGTTATCCAATTCGCTAGGTGGCGCTGTCAGATAAAATGGGTCCTAGAACTGCGGTCCTGAAACTGCGGTACTGAAACTGCAGCTCTCCGGCTCTGCAGGTACATGCTACCATATATATATATATAAAAACATCGCATTTGAGACAACTCTGGCCGATTTACGACTGCTATTTCGAGTTCGGAAAGTCTTGGGCCTCATTCTCGAACGCAGTTAAGAAGAATTTAAGAAGGAATTTCTTCTGAATTGGATTTAGGAAAACATTTGGCATTCATGAAAGTTTTCTCATCTGGGATTTGTTCTGAACTTCAGAAGACTTTCCGGGGAATCGCATTTAAGAAAACTCTCCGTGTTAGAAGTGTTAATGAATTTGTGAGAAATCGTTGGTGATTGCGTTCACATCAACTCTACAGACATCCTCGGATTAAAATAATTATAATAATTTACTTTGCTTAGTATGCACACTGTTAGATCCAGTGGAGAACAATTCCACTGCTCATCTTACTGGTATGATGTATGTGACAAATAAAACCTTTAACTTGGACTTGAACATCATATAAATTCAACCAGGCCATCCAATTATCACTGATCACTCGACCTATTTAAAGGGACGAGTGTGCACCCTAGGCATACAATATGGCACAATTGCTTTTCGCTTGGACATAGCGTGCGTTCCTGTTGCTTTCCTAATTGTGTCGGTTCTGACTGCACACGTCACTGCTGTTGCGTGCCCTTATAAGGAGCTGTCGGGGCGTGTATGTATGCAAATTCAGGAGCACGAGGACGCGCTTTCAATTTAAGACAACTCTTCCTAGGGAGCACAGCTCAGAAAACTTCTGCTGAGTAGTAAAACATTTTCAAGCGTTCATGAATTTGGCGGATGTGTTTTTCTTACGTTGTTTTTCCGAAGCCCGTAAGAAACATTTCAGAAGAAACTTAAGAAAATGTTCGAGAATGAGGCCCATTGTCCCTTTGCAAGGCACACTTGGAGAAAGTTGAAGGTGTCCATTTGACTACTGTGTTTCAAGGTTCATTGCTTATACCCAGTGATGGGCAGTAGCGTCGCTACTTGTTGCGACGCTACTAGCTTAACTACATTTGTCAGTAGCTTGGCAGTAACGTCGCTATTTAAGCGCTATTTAAGTAACTTTTCAGTAGCTAAGCTCTTTTATTGATCAAGTAGCGCAGTAGCGTCCTCGAAAGCTAATTTCTCCTGGACATTTCTGATGTTAAGGTTGGTGTTGACAAAGCACTGAAAAAGCATCTCACATATCCCGTTCTGCTGTTCAAGTTACAACGGATCTCACGAGAGCTGAGTATAGCAAGGGCTGTCATCTTCTGATCTCCACTCACACAGCGCCTGCGCGGCCAGTCTGACTAGATAACAGCAAAATATTAAATCTTTGTATTCGCGGGCAAAATATCAGAACAGAAAAGACAGGATGGCAGAGAGCCCAAAAGCCGTAGAAGAGTCTGAACAAGTGACAGTGACACCGTGGCCATACTGAAAGTAGCTACTAATGTATCAAGCTACTTTTGACAGATTTTTGTAACTTAGCTTGCTACATTTTTATGAGTGGTAGCTTCTGTGTAGCGAAGCTGAATTTATTGTAGAGTAGCTAGTAGCTTAGCTCACTACACATATCAAGTAGCTTGCCCATCACTGCTTATACCTCATGTCTTTGTCTTGAAGTGGAGGCCCTAGGCTTAGGGGGAGGAAGAAGTTCCTCTTCCTGCTGAGTTTAACACCATAGCAATTTAATCAATTGAGTCATATTTGAAATGAGCACTGTAAGGACTTGTGTCTCATGTTCAGACCACCACCATTAGCAAGTCATTACAGACACTTCAATCACAGCCACACGTTCACACACTCTCACCATCTGTGTTGCAAGTGGTAAATAAAACTCAAAAGTGTACCCCCAAAATGCTCTCTGAGCAGGCAGACAGTTTCCTGATCATCTAGGACCTCCACTTGAGAAAGTAAATGGCATATTTGATCAATATTCAGCAACCACATATGGCATACATACTGGCGTATTACTTTTTGTTTCACTGTTACCTCTGTATGGCACAGTGGGACAACAGTGGGTGGTGGCAGCAACACCACTGTATTTCCTGTCACTGCAGAGAACAGTAATACATTTCACTCCTACAATATTCATAAATAATTGTTGAATGAACATGGTCACATAGATTACTTGAAACATACATATGCTTGGGTTTCCGAGCTGCTGCCACCAGGGTCTGAAGAAATGCCCCCTTCCACTCCTTCCATCATGGGGCGACCCTGATAGCTGGAGAGAGCCAGCTCCTCAGCAGGAGTGAAGTCCTGTGGAGGAGGGCCCCCCTAGTTTTCTTTGCCTTATTTTTCTTCCTGTTGGCTGCAAGCAATTTCATTGTTCTATAGGCCCTTTGTAGCTATACAAATATCCTACAAAAGGGACTGACTCAGGCAATTCAGCCTTGTACTTGTTGGCCTTAAAATATGTGCAAGTATTGCCTACTGCTACTTACTGTTTTGAATTATGGTTTTATATTTATATTTTATTTACTCCCACGATCGTTTGCCACTGCCAGGGTTGCAACTAAAATAATAGGCCTACAGCAACAAAAGTTTAACGTTATGGAATGCACACGTGTAATTATGGTCACATCTTGTGCCTGGGGCACAAGATATCAATAAATCATGTAGCTTACGCATTTACAGCGTCTGGTATTTGCTGCCAGCTTGGCAGCAGCGACTTTGTTGATTTTTGTCTGTATTATATGTCTGTATTCCTGATATGTTTTTAGCCTATTACAATATTTCACGCAGGAGGAGTAGACAAAGTTTGGAAGATTATTGTCGACTCCTCCTGCGTGAAATATGCGGCTCTTTTTTTGTCCATGTTTGCGATTGGACATACGGTGCAAACACCGCCCCTTTATGTGAACGCGCACGTCTCTAGATTGGAAAGATCTGGGTTGAGTTAGAGAGTTGTTAACCGCCGTCGTGATACCACTTATCGTGATTGCGATTGTTACGCTTCGCGTAGCCGGGTAACTGAAAGTGATCCAGAGCATGTTGATCTTGATTCGTAGTACAGGCCCCAGGACTCAGATATATGTGTGAACATAAGATAGGACTTTTCAGTGTACAATGCAGAATTTGTACTCTCGATTTTTAAGTTAAATTACACGTGCAGTTCTATCACCTACATTTGCTTAATTCAGATCCAAGTTGTGAGATAGTGAAGACTAATCACTGAGTCATACGATACATAAGATGTGGTGCCGGAGACCGGGAATTGTGAATTTAACCATGGGTAATTGTTGTACATGTTGTAATGGAGAGTATGTGGAGAGCACTGAATTTATGCAATTTCGAGGACAGGAAAATGTGAAATATTTGAAAGTATGGAAAACCAAATTCGGATTTAATGGTAAAATGAGTGTGGATAGCTGTTCCGCATTAGTTAGAGATATCCGAGCGAAAGGAAGAGGAAATCAGAAAATGTATAAAAAAAACATGGCTTAGAACAGGCGAGAAATTGGTTACAGGAAGCACATAACAGAAAGCCAAAGAAAGAAAGAAATACATTGGCTTTAGAGGTTTCTGAATGCAGTAACATCTATACAAGATAGGGATCTTGGAGCAGAACTTGACATGCCTCCGCAGCAGCCCCTACTTCAACCCCCAGCTTATAACCATGGGGTTGATAATGTCCCGATTGCCCCCATGTGTTATACCCAGACTTGCAACATACTAGTCCTTTCGGTCGTATGTTAATGCAAGCCTCGCCACTATATCTCGTGACAGGTACCATTACTACTAGAAGTGGTCCAAAACATAGGTATGGGGTAGCGCCAAAAATGTTGCCATTAGAAAAAGAAGCAGGGGAGAATTTAGACACCTTCCCTATGATCCAAGTCCCAAATCCTGGGGAGGACGGCAAGGCAACTATGTATGTTTTTAGACCATGGCCAGCCGATGATAATGGGAGACACTTTGTGAACCTCAGTGACCTACAGCATTTAGCAACTATGTTGAATGAAAGCCCTTATGAACAACCACAGCAACATTAGCAACAACATTAGCAAGCCAAAACTCTTTCTAGCATGTGTATTGACAGGGAGAGCCTAACCTGTCAGCTGTGTTGTCGATGCCTCGAGAGAAAAGTGGAAGTAACCAGAGCTTGCCGTCAAGCAGTATCTCGGGCCGTACAATGTGTATGACGTCAATTACATTTTAAAAGGCTTTTTAAAACAGAAAGGCGACTTTTAAAAAATCTATCACCCAGCGGTGTGTATTTTTTTTGCCTCCCCATTCGAATTCAGAATTCAAATTACTAGACAAAAAATTATATCCTGAGAAAAGTGGATTTTGAGGGGTATAGCTCCATAGACCTCCATTCATTCTGCACTCGACCGTTAGCGCCCAAATATGGAACTAGAGTGGAACTGCAACCAGTTCAGAACCCGGAAGTTTCCCGAGAGTGGCAGTTCTCCCCATAGATATATATAAACACTAGGGCTGTGTCTACTACCGCGCACTTGTGCACTTCGAGCACTGACTTTCAGTGCTTAGGGCGCTTACACTGACAGAACCAGCAGAATTCAGTGCACTGAAAGTACCCGGATGACGCACTGCAAACGGTCAAAAAATGCAGTGTACAACGATGGACACTACTCGCCCTAAACGGGCGCCATATTGGCTACGTAGGGGAAGAGGAGGAGCCCTTTCGGCAGCTTTTCATTTCATTTCTAAAATAATGGTGGACGAAATGACTCGCGAGCAGATTCGCCTTAGATTCGCGGGTGTCACAATCAGATTTGCGTCCGTCACTTCCCGCCAAGTGGTTAACTTAAGTGTTCCATTTGAGACAGCACTACTCAGCGACGGAGTGCACTACAGATGTAAGTGCACTGTATTGCAGTGCACTGTATTGCAGTGTACTTAGTAAAGTGCGCGGTAGTAGACACAGCCACTGTTTAAAGCTAGACCGGAAGACACGGAAGTGGAAAGATGGCCGCGCCCTATAATAATAATAATGATTTTATTTGTAATGCACTTTACATTTAGCTAAATCTCAAAGTGCTACAGGTTAAAAACAAGAAAGGGTGCAAAAAGTGACAGTGTTCCACTCCGCCGACTTTCTTATGTATACTTATGAATAATTATGTTTTTTTTTTTTTTTTACAAAATAGAAGTATGCAGTGGCATAACGACATCTCTGACGTTGATAACAAACCAAACCGTTTCAAAATCGGTTGAAAATTGAGCAAGTTATGGTCATTTAAAAAGTACATGTAGCATCAACACAATGTTATGGGTGAGCGAGTTGCCTGTAGCAAGATGGCCACCATGTGCGGACGTTCTAGACTCCGCCGTAAGACATCTAGTGTTTATATATATCTATGGGTAGGCCTACAAGTCCGATAAGAATCAGACACATGATGCAAACTTAACGGAAATGTATTCTGTCACTGTATAGTATTCCTTTCACTTGTTTTTTAGAAATAGGCTATAGGGCTAAATATAGGGCTATTCTAGATGGAACTCATCACATATGTTGCTTTTTTTCTTCGTGATATGAGTATGATTTCCAACGCATTGTATCGGATGAAATAAACTGTTAACATGAACAGCTCCGTCATTGTTCTCGCCAGGCAAAGAAAGCTTAATAGTTATTTTGGTAACCGAAATCTTCCATAATGCAGACTTACCATTGCTTACTGTCAACTTTATATTCAAACGAAATGCCACGAAATTCACACTGCCTTCAATTTCACATCAGTGTCGAAATGTGACCTGTGTTTTATATGTTCAACCTAGAAAACCCAAACGTCTATTAATGGATATAACGTGATCTAACAAGACGTGTTAATAATGTAATAAATAAAAGCTCGAGAAGTGAGTCTAAAATATATTTTATTGAACGTCTTTGCTCCAGATAGACATGTCAACAATCTATGCTCACGCTTAACATAATATAATATTTGCCATCAAAAATCTGTTTATCTGTTTTAAAATAACGGGAATAAACTATATTAACCACATTTAATGTATGTGTGACAACCATTTGCTAAACTTGCTAGAACAGGGCAGGCAACTCAAGCCATTTCTCCCTGTGCTCATTCAATATAAGTCTATGGCTCATTCAGCTCCATGTAAATCGGCTATCGGCCAATGTGAACTTTTGTGCTCGTGCCCTGTTAGTATCCGCGAGCACATTTGCAGGCAACTTTTATTGACGTAAGCAAATAAATGGGGTGCTAGTTTACCCATTTCGGATTGGTTTCAAACTTAGCAAAAATCGGGAAAAATTATTCTATGAAAAAGCTAGTAGTATGAGCCAGGTTCGAGAATCGAACAAAAATTATTGGGGGAGATAGTTTTGTAAATGTTGACTGGAGTTAATAGAATAAAAACGACTGGAAGAGTCGGAAACCTAACCGTAAATGCAATACCACCTACATCCACCGGGGCCGTTGCTTCAAGCCGAGGGGCGAGGGGTGGGGGCTTGGCAGGAATTCAAGAAGAAGGGGCTGACGTGGAAACAGGTGGAGAGGATTGCTCAGGACAGACGAGGGTGGAAACAATTAATCAATGGCCTGTTACATTTAACATTTACATTTAATCATTTAGCAGACGCTCTTATTCAGGGCCACCGTAACTTAGTAAGTACAGGGACATTCCCCCCGAGGCAAGTAGGGTGAAGTGCCTTGCCCAAGTACGCAATGTCATTTTTGCACATCCAGGGATCGAACCGACAACCTTCTTATTAATAGCCCGATTCCCTAACCGCTCAGCCATCTGACCCCCAAGATGTTCCGAGAGGAATACAAAGGCCTAACTAACTAACTAAACTAATGAAGTAGGATTTCCTGGAGACATTAAAAGGCACCGGTTAACAGGATTGACCCACATTGCTGGCTTGCCAGAAGCGGTCCGTGACCGCCACCTTGCGTGACACACTGACATAGCATCTCTGCCGCAGTGGGTGTATCTCAACATTGAGTCTTCATCCGCACGGTAAATGTTCTAATCTAGAATATTATCCCTACACTGGCAACTACAAATACATATACAATTGAACGAACAGGTAGTGTTACATTGTCCATTATATCTGACATGCACTCAAATTATCATATTGTATACATGCATAGTTTTATCAATAAATCATTTTCCTCGGAACTATTTTCTGTCCGATTCCGTTCTGCCCCTCTCGCCATTTTTTCCTGCAATCGAGCGCTGCTTTGTTGCGAGGATAGCTCATAGCATAGCAGGAGCTCGTGTTGAAATGTAATAACAGCTAGGTAACTGGCGCCAGATGTTTGTCCTATAACTGTACGATACCATTTCATAGTACTTGCAGCGAGGCAGATATTATTACCAGGATTAAGGCATGATCCAGGATTTACTTTGTTAGTTAGCTTGATACATCTCGTGAACACAAAAGTTGGCTCCACGCAGATAGCTTACTTAGTGTTAGCTGTCATTAGCTGATAGGCTAGCTGTACGTCGACTGACGAAAACCCGTATACTGAAGTGGACCTTACCAAATTACACACTGACGACCACCGTACAAGACTCGAAGGCCGAGGGGATGGCGAGCTCAGTGGGAAATGTGGCCGATAGCACAGGTATGTTGGAGATCTGAGAAAGTTGTCGAGTAGTGCCTAATTTACTTGAATTGCTAATATTAGCCAACACAGCTAGACTACTTGCTCCTTCTTAGGCCAGCTAACTAGCTACTTAGTAAGTAGCATAGCTGACCATAAAGCAATGCATAAAAAGATGGGTTGCTTGCTGTTTGAATTGTTACCACGCAATGTTTGGCTAGATAACTAGTGCTAACCATATGAAATGCAGCAGTTGTCTTGGGTTGCGTTGTGAGTACAAATTGTTAGGCACGACTATATAGTAGTTTCGGAACTATGTTAGGGTGTTGTCCGATAGATAGCATTAGCTAGCTAGTTACCCACGATTGCTCCTTGTCTTCCTAGCCATGTGTTGTCATAGCTGCGTTAGCTAAGCCGGTCGAGGACCCAAAATTAAATCTCTTTGTTCCATTTGTATTCGTTTCCTCCCTATAACCAATCATTTGACCCCCCTGTCCTCACACTCCATAAGCCAGTCATTTTCAGTCACTAGTCAACATTCCACCCTACTGGTGGAAACCATTTTTCAACTCAAAAGCAAGCTAGCTAGTTGTTACGCAATGTTGTGACTCAACTCACTGTTGATTTGGACTGCCACTGCTATCTATCAATATGAATTTCGCCATAGAAATTATATACCGTATCTAGGTATTGGATAGTGAGTTGGGCAATTTGCTATGTTATAAACACTGTTAGCTAGTTTTGGATGCTCTTTCCACAGCCCAAAATGGTCTACAATAGACCGATTACGATTTTATCAGCACCATTTCATGTTTTTTTCCCCCCCTCATTTATTATTTGTCTCCTTTGCCTTCCATCATCTCTAACATGTTGTTTCCCCCCTCCTTGGGTTGTGTTGGTGCTCCAGAACCGACCAAACGTATGCTTTCCTTCCAAGGGTTAGCCGAGCTGGCGCATCGGGAATACCAGTCTGGGGACTTTGAGGCAGCAGAGCGCCACTGCATGCAGCTGTGGAGGCAGGAGCCGGAGAACACAGGCGTGCTGCTGCTCCTCTCCTCTATCCACTTCCAGTGCCGCAGGCTCGACAGGTGAGGTGGGGAGGCCGATGGCACCCCCTCTCTGTCAACAAGGGTCCCAATTATCCCTCTCCTTTACTTTGAAAAAAAGAGGGAGAGGCTCCATCTGTGGGTCTCCCCTTTATACTCACACTTATGATGCTGTCAGTCGTCCGCTGGGAATTCCATACTCTCTTGATCCATGTCCTTGATTTTCTTTTCTTCATAATGACTTCTACTTTTCCAGTGGTGGTGGCTTAGTTTTTTTCTTACAGGTGGTTGGATTTGATGCTAATTTCTGCTGCCTGGTGGTTCCTAGCTTTGCTGTTAATTTTATGAACAATGACCGCTTTTGGATTTCATATTGTAACGGTGATATTGTCATATTTGAAAATGTTGTTGTACACACTATTAATACTCTCATAGATGCATACATGTCTTCTAATGTGAAACGGTTATCCAAATGTTAATTCTCGCACCACATTTTCTGAAGCACATTTCCAGCCAATAATAATCACTCTACTTCCTTATCAGTTGTTCTCTCAAACAGCCAGTCTCATGACTGACAGACCTATTCTGCCCTCCCACATCCCTTTCCAGGTCTGCCCATTTCAGCACTCTGGCCATCAAGCAGAACCCCATGCTGGCCGAGGCCTACTCAAACTTGGGCAATGTGTACAAAGAGAGGGGGCAGCTACAGGAGGCCATTGAGCACTACCGCCATGCTCTGAGGTTAAAGCCGGACTTCATTGACGGATACATCAACTTGGCTGCAGCCTTGGTGGCGGCAGGGGACATGGAGGGAGCAGTGCAGGCCTATGTGTCCGCTCTACAGTACAACCCCGTAAGTGTTGGAGGAAGAAAGGGAGATCGAGTTATTTTACTCAAGTCTGGCCTATAAATGCAGTGTCCATGCAGGCTTCTACACCCATGACTTCATCTATTGAATCTCATGTTAAGAGATCTAACAAAGCTGTGTGTCTTGTTTCACAGGATCTCTACTGTGTTCGTAGTGACTTGGGCAACCTTCTTAAAGCTCTTGGGCGTTTGGAAGAGGCTAAGGTATGTATCATCAGGTCAACATCTGCCCAACTGTAATGCTTTTATTTATTTATTTACTTTGTACTTTGGTTTATTTGGATTTTGTTTACCATTTTAAAATCAATATTCCCCCATGAGACAACCGTATCTCTTCCCCCCCCTCTCTCTTCAGCCTTCTGCCCCCATTGCCTTTTTTCAGTTAATAACTTTGTAGGCAGCTATGCATACCTTTTCACTGTTGGCATAGTAGTTCAAACATCTTCATTCTCCCTAGTCACTCCCTCTGTCCTAATGCTTTTTGCCTCACCCTATGACCCCCCACCCCTGGGTCAAACCCCCTTCCACAGGAAGAAAGGCTGTATGCTTAAATTTGGCAGTAATGACACATTCAGTTCATGAACAAGACCTGGTCAGTTGGTTTTGGAGGGAAAATGCTGGCTCGGCCTTTTAGGATAAATGAGCTGATGAGAAGTTTAGTTAATCTTTGCAATGCAAAAGGTAAGATGGCCTCTAACTAATCCACTACACTCCATTTTTGTTAAATCAAGAACCCACCACTCTTATGGCCTTATCCAAACCCTGCAGATTTGCTAGTCTTTTACCTTATACGTTTGATCCCTTGCAAACCCTAATGCAATATATACTGGATTGTTAGTTGCAAGTGTAATGATCTTGTCTTGGGTTTTGAATTAAAACTCAAAGTTTACATTTGTGGTTTGGTGACATTGGAGTTGAAGAGTAATCACTTTGAGGTTACAGGCCATCCTATCTGGAGGGGGGGGGGGGAGTGGGGAGGAGCTCATGGAGCGTCCCGCCCCCGCGCTCATTCGCTCCGCCCCCCGCGCGCTCGCTGAGGACCGGTGGAGTGTGCGCGCTCAAAGCTGTCTTCCTGACCCCACAGCTATGCCAAAATAAGGCTCCAACAGACCTCTCACTGCTCTCAATCTTCCAAAAAGTCCCTTTAGCTTAGTTCAGCTACTCTAAAATGTATCCCAAATCTTGCTTATACTCAAATTTATTCAAAATCTTGACAATTGTCCCAAGTAGTTATGTCTGGTAAGGTGGGTTTGTAGTGGTATAGTCCCTGCCCTCTAAGAGCAAGAGGCTGGCCCCAGCTGTGTCAGGCAGACAACTCTCCTTCTGCACTCTGCCGCCCGCGACAGTCTGCTGGGTTAGACAGAGAGAAACCATGCACGCGCAGCACCAAGCATTGACCTCTTTATTTCAGAGCTGTGGAGAGGCTTCTAGATACCAATCATTAAATCTCAAGACTTTTCTCCCTACTTCATTGGCCAGGACTACAAGAAAGCAGGACAGGATAAGGATAAAGCCAAGTATAAATAAACCCACAATTGGGGGTTTCTTCCCTTTTTTCTCTGAGGATGCTACAATGATTCATCCCAAAGCACTGTAATCAGCTCATTTGGTAAAGGTCAAGCCAATTAGCCTCCCTCCTCCTCTGCCTCAATAGTTGGGACCTGAGATTAAGTTCTTCCATAGTGATCAGTAAAACCACACCAGAGCCTTTCTTCCCCTCCCTGTCCCTCTTTTGGACATGTATTTATTTTCTTGTAAAAAGAAGAGAAACAGTTCATGCATGTAATTAGTTAGAATACTTTGTGTTGTTTTTCTGTGACTTCTTTTGTTGAAGACCTTTTAAACAAATTCCATATGAAGAGATAAAAGGAAAATGTGTTTGCAAACTCATACTAACGCTATTGTTTTCTTATTTTGTCTCTTTTGGTTTTTCCAAGACTGATATTGTTATTTAGAAGGTTTCAGGTGGGTGACAGAGTATTCCTGCGTAGGTGACTGGCGGACAGGAACTCTAGGGCAGCCTCAGTCCTCACCTCCTCTTCCAGCCAGCCGAGGCCACCTCTCTGACACACTCAGAAAATATGGTAACGGGTTTGTAACTGCCAACAAGAGAAAAAAACACTTCACTACTACTCCCTGCCTGAGCTCCTCCTGTCTTGTGGCTTCCTTTGAAGAGCAAAACGACAAAGTTAGCCAAATAAAATAAAAATGTAAATAATTAAGAAGAAACAAAGTATATATTTTTTTTAACAACGGCCAACTATATAGTCAGTCAAAAAGGAAAGCATAATGGATTTGGAAGCATTTGACGTGAAAGGTGAATGTAAGCAAAACACAGTAAGAACCATCTAACTCTTACACTTTGGTTATTTTTTCCTGTTGATTTTATTTATTGGTTATTTTTTCCTTCTTGGTTTGGAGCGGCAGCGATCTGTTGGTGACGACAGATATTGCGCTGTGAGTCTGCAGTAGCGCAGGGGCTGCGCAGCGATTACCCTCTAGCGACCATAAAAAGGCGACCAGAAAGAAGTGTCAAGCGCAAGCGAGCTCCCTGGCCTCAACCTTCCCCACACCCGTCCCGCCCCCCCCACACACACACACACCCGTACCTTCACCTCCCTTGGCCCGTTGGCAGCAGACCGCCCCCCTCTTTACCCACTCCCAGCCTAGACCCCCAACAGCCCCCCGCCTCAAAAAGGACCAAATTTACTCTTAAAAGTATTCTACTTGATACTCTTGGGGAAAAAGTTACCCTCCCTTTAATTGACCTAAAAGTACATCAAGACTTTTGGCTGTCCTGATATTACTCAAACCTATCCAACAAGCCCACATCCCAAACAGATGCAACTACCTGTGCCAAATCCCCACCCCCCCTTGTTCACCACCCTTCAGTGTCCTGAAAGGCAAGGTTGTTTCAGGGAGTGTACCTGTCTGGTGTAGTGGGCTTCTATGGGGGGCTCAGTCTGCCACCGACCCCCCCCCCCCCCCCCCCTCCCCGGCCAGAGGCCGTGAGCGCAGTGGCTGACCTTCACCCTCCCCCAGCAGCGGTGGGATTGTTCGGCGCATGCGAGCAGTGAATGGCGCACAGTGGTGGTCGTGGTTAGACACGCACATCTGGGCACCGCACGGCGATGAAGCGCTCGCTTTACAGGGACCTCCACCTGCACACAGCATCCGCCATTTAAGGTTGGGAGTGATGGATATGTCCTTAGATGACACAACTAGCACAATCCCATTATGGTTTTGTTAACAGATGAATGGGGTTTTGAATAGTTGGGTTTAGCAAGGTTACAGTATTTCGGCTCCATTTATTAGACAAGCAATACTGCATAGTCACGAGGCCTGAACTGCAGAATGGCGGGCTGTGTATGGGTGCTGGTTGGATCTGCGCAGCGTAGGAAAAAGCACAGCAGCTTAGCGCGGCAGAATACAGTGCATACAGCCCATGCTGCAGACTCACTTTTTGCTTTAGTGGAGAACATTCATTAATTCTGTTTCCTCTACCCCCCTTTATTTTCCTTTCTTTTTTCCAAATCTTTTTTTTTTTTTTTTTTTTAACACAACTTTCCCTTTCCTTTTTTCTTTCTACCTCCCTCTCCTTCTCTTTCTTCCTCCCACTTCCGTTTCTTCTCTTCCACTCCACTCTCTATCTCTACCTTTCCATTGTTAAACCACTCAAGGCCTGTTACCTGAAAGCTATTGAGACGCAGCCCAACTTTGCAGTGGCCTGGAGTAACCTGGGCTGTGTGTTTAATGCCCAGGGAGAGATCTGGCTGGCCATTCACCATTTTGAAAAGGTCTGTATTTTATTATTAGGTATAAATATTCTGACATGTTAAAGGTTGGTGTGAATTAAAACATGTATAGATATTTCTGCAGATATTCTACATGCTAATTCCAGTGAATTACTTGAAATGGGAAGAGAAAATGCTTAGGTTATTAAATATATTTTTTCTATTGATAGGCAGTGACTTTGGATCCCAACTTCCTTGATGCCTACATCAACTTGGGCAACGTTCTGAAGGAGGCTCGCATATTTGACCGGTGAGTCAGAAAGGGCCAGCATTGACTATGCCATGTACCTATTACAATGCCAACCATGAGTATGTAGCCAAACTTGATTATTCTTCCATAATGTTTTGTGCCACACTATTTGAGGGCCAAGCTGTGAAGCCACCTATTGGGGGTCTACCTTTCTTATTATTATTATTGGGTGCCAAGCAACGAAGCTGCTAAGCTACCTATTGTGTTTCCTGCCTTTTCTTATTATTGGGTGTGCTTGGCTTTGGCAAGGTGAAAACTATATTTTTTCTCATATTTATTATTAGGATTCGGCCGTCAGGAGGAAGCCTTTTGCGTTTGTTCGTATTCTTTTTCTAGTAATGTATGTGGCACAATACCTCATGTTCCCATTGGTCAAAATTTGGCACATTGATGCTACAGGACAGTGGGTATCCCCACACCAAGACTTCATTCATCCACATTCATCCAAAATGTCAAAATTGGTAGACATGCCTCATTTCCCATGGGGAACAAAAAAGCCTCAAGGACCAATAACGGTGCGTGTCCAGTACAGCGGAGCGGGCAGTGCGGGGCGTCGGCTTCCACTTCATTTTCAATGAAACCGGGCGTTGACGCTCATGTAGAGCATTGTGGGAAGGCGAGCAGCGCGGAGCCGCTCACAACTTTATGTAAATGAGGAGCGTTAAACGCTAGCGTTGGCCAATCTGATTGGTTTCTTGTAACAAAGCAACCGTTGGTCATGGTAAACATTTCTAGCTAGATTTTACCATTTCAAGATGGAGGAGAAACTTATTGTGTGTGGCTGCACACCCAGTCCTGTTCAGAACAAAGTTACGTAATGTGACTAGGGGTGGGCGATATGGCCAAAATCTTCTATCACGGTATGAGTAATTTTATATCATGGTTACGGTATATATCACAGTATAGTAATTGAATACTATTATTTAAAGGCAACGACGGTACGAGCGTTCCGATTGGCTGATGTGCAGTCATGCTATCCACGTGGTGACCTACTCCCAGCTCAATACGGATCCGTAATGCCCTCTGACGAAAATTTCAAAATGAGCGAAAGCGAGTTTTACTATCCATATCTAACTTCGGTTTCGGCATATCAACCTCGTTAAAGCTCGGTCGATACGTTAAAGCCTCAGTTTGATAATTCCCGGCATGTCCTCACTCTCAGTTAGTAAGTTAGCCTTCACTAGTCATCCTAGATCAAGAATGCTAGCAACGCCACCAGTGTAATTTTACAACAATAATTTTACAGCACAAGACACAAAACTTGAACAGCAAATCGAATTGGTTACCTGCAGAATGGGTCATCAAATATATAATTAATTATCATCGGCATGAATGTGGTCCGCTTAGAGAAAATACACTCCACATCGAAAATTCCGTCAGACCAACGCAAATGTGCTTCAAGGTCAAACGAAAATAGCAAATCAATCAAATTCTAAATATCGCAAGAATGCGATTTATATGATGGCTTATATACAATACAACAACCAGACATTTAATTGACACGTAATACCAAAATATCACGAATTTGTAAAGACTTTTGATGCAAGCCCTTTTTGCCCAACCTACCTGCTGCAGTTATCGTCTTCTCTGCTGCAGGGCAACAACAACATGCAACTACTGTGTGAATTTGTTTTCAAAATAAGAGTATACATTTGTTATATGATTATATCTCATGTGAGTAGGGGGGTGGGGGGTTATGGCATATATGCTTAACAAGAATGTATGAAATACATAATTTAAACCAATAAAAAATATATATATACACGAAGTGTACCGCGGTTGAAACGGTATAGGCAAATCTCTCCCAGTAGACACATTTCTACTGTTGCACTGTATATACCGTCATACTGCCCAGCCCTAAGTGTGACAAGACTGAATTTAAAAGTATAAAAACACAACAGGGACACTGACAACATCGGCAACGTGACTGTTCTGTGCCACTGCTAGCTCGCTAGCCCAGCTGACACACGACTGGTTGAGTGACCGGTGGCGTAATATGTAGTCTACTGTAATCTTGCGCTAGTAGAATATTGTGTATTTTTACACAAATGTTGTGTTAAAGTGGTATTTTGATCGATATTGTGAGTACATGGACCCAAGTCTTCACGCTTGGCCATGACTACAACTTGTCAATCACGCCCCCGAGTGTGGTGAACTGTGGGAAGGCAAGCGTTGCCGAGCGTTAAAAAACCCAGTAGTGGACACGCACGTAAGGTCTGCCATGATGGATTTTGCTTTACGGGGACAATTTGGAAAAACCTTCAAAATTCTTCTTCTCTTGAAACGTAGCTGCAATTGACAGGAAATTTCGTAGAGATGTGTCGAATGGATATCTTTCCATTTATTTAGGAAAAGTGAATACAATAAAAAATGACTGAAATGTCAGGTGTCAATAAATCACGTCATTCTGACAGATGGTTTTTCAAACTGAATAGGCTTCAAGATGGCATCACTCTGAAGTTCACCTTGATATGTCAAAGAATTACTAAATTACAACAGTTTGAACTTGGACCAAATATGACCATGCTTGCCACAGGAGAAACTGATTCAGAACGCAGCAATTCCCAAGCTCACTAGGATAAGATGTTGTGCTTGTAAGTGCAAAGTCAGAGGTGAACGACAAGTCTTAAGTCATTTTTCTACTTGCATAACTAGTTACAGTTGACAAACAAAAATACAGCCCTGGATGGTGTTATCGCAGGAAACATAGCTGGCTACATCCGTGGTGTCGCCCTGTTTGTTTCACAGATATCTGTCCGTCTTTTTGTTAGCTAGCTTCCGGGAGAACTACAAGGCCACACGCACAGGCCAAGGTGATAATGTCTCATATGTAGCTTTAGTTAAGTAGCTTGATATGCATTTCTGTGATATCAACACTCAGCTCGCTTATCTCTACAACTCTGGGGAAAATAGAAGTGGGTTCCCCTAGGTTCTTCTGGTTAGCAGTCCCACACACGTCATTAGTATATTACTACTTGTCTCTACCTATACCCGGCATGGAGAGGAGCACTACTATTACAATCGGCATCGTCCAGGTGAGCGTAAATTACCAGTCCGGGGGTCAGTTCTGAATCTAAAAACAAAAAGCTTCTCCAGGTGAGGAAAATGGTACATAATTCCTGCTTGGATGTGCTTTTCTGTAGCAGATAATCCAGTTTTCCACAGCACCGTATGTACCAGCTACCAGCTAGGTACAGTGGGGCTAAAAAGTATTTAGTCAGCCACCAATTGTGCAAGTTCTCCCACATAAAAAGATGAGAGAGGCCTGTCATTTTCATCATAGGTACACTTCAACTATGAGAGACAAAATGAGAAAAACAAATCCAGAAAATCACTGTCTGATTTTTAAAGAATTTATTTGCAAATTCTGGTGGAAAATAAGTATTTGGTCACCTACAAAAAAGCAAGATTTCTGGCTCTCACAGACCTGTAACTTCTTCAAGAGGCTCCTCTGTCCTCCACTCGTTACCTGTATTAATGGCACCTGTTTGAACTCGTTATCAGTATAAAAGACACCTGTCCACAACCTCAAACAGTCAGACTCCAAACTCCACTATGGCCAAGACCAAAGAGCTGTCAAAGGACACCAGAAACAAAATTGTAGACCTGCACCAGGTTGGGAAGACTCAATCTGCAATAGGTAAGCAGCTTGGTGTGAAGAAATCAACTGTGGGAGCAATTATTAGAAAATGGAAGACATACAAGACCACTGATAATCTTCCTCGATCTGGGGCTCCACGCAAGATCTCACCCCGTGGGGTCAAAATGATCACAAGAACGGTGAGCAAAAATCCCAGAACCACACAGGGGGATCTAGTGAATGACCTGCAGAGAGCTGGGACCAAAGTAACAAAGGCTACCATCAGCCAATACATGTCCGGGCCCGTCTGAAGTTTGCTAGAGAGCATTTGGATGATCCAGAAGAGGATTGGGAGAATGTCATATGGTCAGATGAAACCAAAATATAACTTTTTGGTAACAACTGAACTCGTCGTGTTTGGAGGAGAAAGAATGCTGAGTTGCATCCAAAGAACACAATACCTACTGTGAAGCATGAGGGTGGAAACATCATGCTTTGGGGCCGTTTTTCTGCAAAGGGACCAGGCCGACTGATCCGTGTAATGGAAAGAATGAATGGGTCCATGTATCGTGAGATTTTGAGTGAAAACCTCCTTCCATCAGTAAGGGCATTGAAGATGACACGTGGGTCTTTCAGCATGACAATGATCCCAAACACACCGCCCGGGCAACGAAGGAGTGGCTTTGTAAGAAGCATTTCAAGGTCCTGGAGTGGCCTAGCCAGTCTCCAGGTCTTAACCCCATAGAAAATCTTTGGAGGGAGTTGAAAATCGGTGTTGCCCAGCGACAGCCCCAAAACATCACTGCTCTAGAGAATATCTGCATGGAGGAATGGGCCAAACTACCAGCAACAGTGTGTAAAAACCTTGTGGAGATTTACAAAAAACGTTTGACCTCTGTCATTGCCAACAAAGGGTATATAACAAAGTATTGAGATTAACTTTTGTTATTGACCAGAAACGTATTTTCCACCATAATTTTCCACCATAAAAACACCAAAAATCAGACAGTGATTTTCTGGATTTTTTTGTCTCATAGTTGAAGTGTACCTATGATGAAAATTACAGGCCTCTCATCTTTTTAACCCTTGTGCTGCCTTCGGGTCACATGACCCAAAGGTTCATAACGAACCGTCGTTGTGTTTACCCAATTTTACCCAATACAAAAACAAATAAAAACTATTTTCTTTTAACCTTCGCAATGTGGGGGGTCTGAGACAGCCCAACAGTTAAAAGAAAATGCTTCACTTTGTTTTCGTATGCGGTAAAGTTGTCGCAATACGACGGTGGGTCACAATGACTGATGGGTCACAATGACCCGAAGATAACACAAGGGTTAAGTGGGAGAACTTGCACAATTGGTGGCTGACTAAATACTTGTTTTCCCCACTGTAGCTACAACTACAGTATTAGCTACCAACCAGTTTGCTAATACTTCATCAGCTTTGTTTTCCCTGTATTTGCTCTGTTGAGCTAGTATTGTGGTAGGACTGATTATTAAAGCAATTAACCATGAGGGGTATCAAATGATGATCATAAGTCCTGTAGAGCAATCAATGCCATTGAATATCCGAATGGTGTGGATTAGTGCAAGGCAGTTTCAGCGCGTATAGCCGGTCACATGACCCCCTAGTCTTCAGACAGGGACGTTGTTACTGACACAATGATGACTAGTCACAGTCAAGTAAACTTGTTATATTAGCCAGTTTTCCAGAAATACATTTCTTTCTTTTTTTGTGGTGGCATATTTTCAGTTTATAGGTGGTACAGTTTGAATAGCGATTCCAGCTAAGATACTGCCAGTGACAACGTTGTTAGAAGTTGCTTGTTTCAAAGGGGGTTCTTTATTAATGAAATGATGAGTACATGCTTAAACATATCACTAGAAGCTTTTTGGCTCTGAATTGCCCCAAAAAATGCTGGCTATGGATGCGAAAAACGCAGAAAATCTAACCCGATCCGAATTTTTTTGTTGACAGACGAAAGTTTAGGAGGCAGTGTGTAAGCGCGATTCACATAGCATGAGGTTGTGTTTATTTTTTCAGTGTACAAAGGCCTTAAGTCATAATATAGGTTAGGACCATTTTTGCATAGGATTGCCCAATTTCTTTGTTTTGATCCAACTGTTTCAACTATCTGACCATTCCCTCTTGCACTAAGGGAAAAAAGAGAACCCTGTTTCATTTTGAAGTGTAAATGACCCATCTGCAACGGACACAAGCACACCTCACAATTTCCCCAGAAATTGTACCCCCTCAACCGTGTTGGGTAACGTTACTTTTAAAAGTAACTAATTACAGTTACTAGTTACATTTCTTGTAAAGTAACTAGTTACGTTACTTAGTTACTTGCAGTTGAGAGTAAGGCGTTAAGTTACTTTTGCGTTACATTAAGAAAAGTCTTTTATTTTCTAAGACAACTCACCTTGGTCAATCTTATGCTCAAAAGGGACATTTAATAGGTTGACCTCAGCAATAACACATAAAGGTCTTGAATCAAGAAACTCTTTAATCAAAAAATGCCAGGCTTATTTAACATCCCCATTGCAGTGAACAATGAAAACAAAAACAACACAGCTAGCCTTGTGCACTGATAAAACATACCTACCAAAAGAAAGATTTTAGCCACACTGCATCATGCACTTTCTTTTCATCAACCATCGCAAATACCCATTACAGCCAAAAACAACAATTGAGAAAATGAAATTCAAGACGACTGAAATTAATTGACCTAAAAATAATTATTTTGGTTCAAATTTTGGTTCAAATATAACCCAACATATTTTGTAGTTTAAGCTCAATTAAGATCCAACTCTTCATTAAATGAAGTATTGAGTAATGCAAGTGCCTCCACATTTTCAGGCCAGGCATATTAAACAGCCTATATCTATAGACTTCCATTGCAGAGAACAATGAAAAAAACAACAACAGCTGTAGTATTGTAAACTGTGAAACACATTCTCAAAAGGAGGACTGTAGGCAACATGTAAGTTCTGCACCATAGCCAATAAACATCTCTGCCATCCTATACAATTAAGGAATTTAAATTCAAGACTACAATGAAACAATTGGGCTAATATAACACATTTGAGAGATCTAATTAGTTTTATTTATTTTTTGGCTCGATTGAGATGATAATCTTTAATCAAGAGTTTGTCATGAAGGTGCATTCACATTTTTAGGCCAGGCTTATTCAGCCTACAGTTAACAATCAAAAACAATGTAGCCATGTACACACGTTACCCATCTAATTTAGAAAAACTTCACACAACACTTGTAGTTTAGGCTCAATTAAATTTTTCAAAAGCAAATGCCTATTTTCGTTATTTTGTTTGCACTATTTTATTGAAAATTATGATTGAACCTCAGGAGGAGTAATCTCTCGAAACGTCTGTCCGAGAGTCTGTTTCTCTTAGGAGTAAGGACGAGACCCCCTAGGCTAAAAAGCCTCTCCACAGGCGCCCTGGATGGAGTTGAAGTATTATACTTCAAGCATATTTGCTTGATCCTGGGGAACGTGTTAAGCGATTGCATCTCTGGAGATGACTTCAAATAGTCTGTGTCCGCTGTGAAACTGTCTGTGGTGTCCACCTCGAAATAAAAAAAATCTCTCTCACTGTTTCTGGCGGTTGTGCCCGTAACAGTGGCCACACTGCTCTGCGCTGGCAGTGGACGCACACTGTCTTGATCAGCGCAGAGTGAGCGAACCTCGGCAATAAGCAGGGTCTTGATATTATCTTTTTTGCCCTCTTTCACCCAGCGCAGCTTAAATTTAGGAAGAGTCACTGCAGCCAGCAAGGCTTCTGTACTGTCCAGTATTGATGAGAACCGTGTTTTAATGGCCTGCAGATTACAAGACAAGATAGCCTACTATTAGTTGGATAATAAAACGGCCCAAAAATTGGCTATGACTAAACACGTTTCAAATGCCATTTTAATATTATGCAGGTTTACTTATTGGTTAATTTACTGTAAATGATTATCTGTTTGTTTATACAATTGCATTTATTATCATTTTAAGGTTGTGTATTTTTTATACTTATTTATACATTAAATAAGAGGAAGACACAAAATTAAACCCAGTGTAAAATGGCATACAGGCCTACATACCTGGACAATCATATCTGGAAGGCCAGCTGTCATACGGGAGAGCTTTTCTTTCAGTGCCATGGTTTTATCCATCAGAATCTCCAGCGTTGGGATAAGAGTGCCATAGAAACAATTGTCTTCTCCCTGAAGGATGTCCAACGCCATAGAGAGCGGTTTTAGTACCATGCAATACTCTTTGAGAAAAGTATATTCGCGCTCTGTTATGCACCTTATGTTCAGTTGGGCCTGTGATGGGGATATCAGTAACCCTAGCCAGGGCATCACGGAACGAGTTCCATCTCGTAGATGTGGGGACCAGAAATTTATGACAGCTGACCTCCTCTACACACTCGGATGCCACTGTGGAGCGGCTGGCCTTGGTCCAGAGGGCTGAGCACTTGGCAACAGCGCTTCTATATACAGCTTTTGAATCCACGTTTGCTGTATTGGCAAGCAGCTGATGTAAATCTATCAAGTTTACTTCAGATTCCTCCATCTCGTTATCTTCTCCCTCTTCTTCCTGTGCTCCCGAATCCGCTTTGAACATTTGAAATGCCTTAATGAAATTTGAGCCGTTGCAATAGCAGCTTTCCCATGCTGCATAGTGTGCGGATCGATCCAATGGGCTGTCATTCCCATGTACTTTTGTTATGTGCTGTCCATAGGTCTGCTGTAGTAGACACGTGTTCCAATTTTTCGAATGTTTTATTCAGTTCCGTTTCCATCACTGAGTATGCATTGTCGAGGTAGCTTGCAAATGTTTTTCTGTCGGGCAGTCCACGACATGAACGTGCCATAGGGATTTTATTTATTATCTTTCTGAAGGTAGGAGACTACTGTTGAGATTGGAAGCATCTCTTCCACCACATAACCAGCTTACGAGTTTGTTTAACTCTCCTTGGTTGACAACCTTAAATGTAGATGATGAAAATACCTCAAACTTTTGCTGTTTCGCAGGTGTCCCGACCTGGCCATCGTTTTCAGCGCGTGTATCCTTAGCCACCAATTTCATGGCGCTGTGTTTGCCCTCCAGATGTTTTTTAAGATTAGCTGTTGTGTTCCTAGCGGTTGATAGGTACTTCTCCCCACAGCACAACTTGCATTTTACTGATATGTTCCTGTCATTTTCACTGACCAGCTCAAAATAATGGGAATACTTCCACCTTAAAAACACTAGAGCTACACCTACGTGCAGAGGCCTAGGAACGGGAACAGGTGCTGCCATCTTTTTTTTTGTCGCCACTTTCTACTTGACATAGCCTACAGAATGCAACGTGATAAAGCAACGTAAATGTTACGTAGTTTGCACGGAGGGAAATTGGAGGGAAATTGAGTAACGCATTGAACAAGGAACTAGTAACGGATTCATTTAATTAAATAACTAACGCGTTACGTTACTTTTTACGTAACAAAAGTAGTCTGACTACTGTAACGTGTTACATTGTAATGCATTACTCCCAACACTGCCCCTCAAGTACTAGGATTCCTCCGGTAGGCGGGACCTATGTAATTGTAGGTTTTAGGATTCCTCAGTAAAGAGGAATGTAACAAAACGGTCGTGTTACATTGTTAAAGGTCAAACAACAAGTCTGTGCGGAAAGCTCGCTGACAATTGCACAGGTTTTGTGCGCCTGTGCGCAAAAGGTAAACAGCGTAGTTTTGGTCACTGTTGACACTTTTGGATCTCGAATCATGGCAAAATGGATTAGGAAAACAAAATATTTGCGTCAAGAAGTGGTGAAGAATGCACTCGACATGAAAGCACGAGACTTGGGATGAAGGTTGTTGTTGTTATTATTATTATTATTACTCCTCATCCTCCTCAATTTTCAGAAATACAAAGTAGAAACTAGAGAGGGTACGATTTCCTGGGAAATTGTAGGGTGTGCTTGCTTGCGTCGGTTGCCGGTGTAAAAATGGTCCTAATCTCTATGACTTAATGTCCTTTTTCCCCTTCTCGTGATATTTTCAGGCATTTAGCCTACTCATATTGCATTCATTCATTAATAAAGAACCCCATTTGAAGCTTATTCTAACAACGACGTTGTCACTGGCAGTAGGTCTATCAGATGGAATCGCGATTCAAACAGTACCATCTGCTAACTGAAAATATGCCCCCAAAAACTTAAATAAGCTTGACATTTATTTAGGGGGAAATCGCTCATTCAAAAAAAGTTCACTGGTAGCGATCATTGTCAGTAACAACGCAAAATGCGACATTTGGTCTCAGTTTAGAGCCCTGCGTGGAGAAGCTGACCCCGGTAAATCGTGACTCGGTGTTTGTCTTGGTAGTGATTGCGTTGCTTGAATTCGATTTAACGTTACGTTGTACGGTTTAGGCTGAATTATTTTTTTATAAACAGATTGACAAAGTTTAGGCTGTTGCAATGAAGTCTAAGTTAGTAGTCAGATAGTTACACCTATTGAAATACTTGATTTAAGTAAGGGGAGTGCTGAACATGTTCTGTCGCCATTTGACTTCCTAAACAGCTGTGGAGTTGTTTTTCTTTCTAGTGTGTCTTGCGTACAGTGTTGCAGTGAGCTACACTGGTTTGAAACCACAGGTAGGCCTAATGATAATTTCACCAACAAATCGTTTACTTGTAATCTAATGTCATAATAAATCCTACAACGAAAATGTATTTGTGAGGAATGTTTATTTTAACGATTGAAAACAGATGAGTCATAGACCGCTGTAGTATGTGTTGCCCGGGCAACAGAGGCTAATGTCATGATGCTAATGCTTCAGTGAACTTGAAATAGTAGATATTTCCGAAAGTAGATGTACTTCCTCAATAATATCAGCTCATATTTTACCTTACACTAGACAATTGTGTTTCATATCACAAAGTAAAATGAGTGAATAGTTATCACCCTGGCTTTTTTGCTTGTGGCGTTTCTGCAGCTGAAAAAGCTATAGTTAGCCTAGCTATCTCCCAGACGTTAACGAGCTGCTAAACTAATGTTCTGCTACAGGTAGTCAAGTGTGTTTTTGTGACGTTAGTGATGTCCGTGACTGGCTAGCAAGTTAGCCCCCGTATTTCAACTTAAACCATTCAACGGAACGTAAATAAAAATACAAGCAACGCAATCACTACCAAGATGAACCTTTTGACACCGACATTGTCTATGTAGTCCAAATATTGAGTGATCCTTAGGGGTGGGAAAAGAAACAATATTAAAGATATGAGAGAACAATGCCGAAGGCTTGAGCACACCCAATTATAATACACATAAAAGTACATCCAACTCAAGTACATAAATTACTGATGAATCGGATAAAGCACTCTGTGTTTATGCTTCAGTTACTGTGTCAGGAATACTAATGGTGGATCTGGATATGATAAGTCTAAGTATCACCTGTCATTAGAACCCACAATTGTCAAATGTAGTACCTTTTTATCCTAGTATGGATAAAGTATTTGGCCATGGTTACCTAGGGTACTTTTGAAGTATCCAAAAGGCACTTTTGCAAAACTCCTGTGTGTGTTTTCCAGCTAATAGCTCCCAGTTCTAGTCATCTGCAGGCATCTGTATGCGAAACAAAATTCAGGTGGAAGTAAAAACGTATTTCATTGTGTTCAAGGTTCTATTACTCGAACACCTAAGGCTTCTTTAACCCTAAGAAAGAAAAGTAGTTTTTGAGCCTTGTCTGAATTCTTCTTCAAAAAAATCTAGTTTCGCGCTGACTTGTCTGTTTTCTTGTCTCTTCTAGAGCTGTAGCGGGCTACCTTCGTGCCCTAAGCCTGAGTCCCAACCATGCTGTTGTCCACGGCAACTTGGCATGTGTGTACTACGAGCAGGGCTTGATCGACCTGGCCATCGACACGTACCGCCGAGCCATTGAACTGCAGCCGCACTTCCCAGATGCCTATTGTAATTTAGCCAACGCCCTCAAAGAGAAGGGCAATGTAAGAAAGCACACGGTGTGTGTGTATGTCCCTCCGCAAAGACCTGCACCATACATGCATCTTTACTACTATAACACGATGGACCAACGCATGCCCCATCCTTCTGGTTTGAGTCTGGTTTTCCTCCTTGTGCACCTGTCCTATGTGTGTGTCTATCGATCTGACTGTTGGTTATTATGCATGGCTGCATTCCTCCCGTGGCGTCAGTGATGCCAAGGGAAGAGATGAATGATTGTCTGCTATAAAGGATGACAAGAACCAACCCCTATGCTACAGTACTGGTGTATTTGCTTATCCTTCAAGTGCATTATTAGCAGGTAGTTACACGATATGCATGACTGACAATGAATGAGAAACAATGGGACATTTCTATCCTTGTATAGGTAGTCGTTTTATAGTCCTATTGAAACGGTTTGTATATGAGAGAAATCCTGTGTGGATTTATACGTGTGAGGGAGGAAGCCAGTGGAAGTGTGTGCTTGGGATATTGCATGTGTGTCTCTTTCTGTGTGACTATGGTTTATTTAACTCTGTGGCGTCTCTGTACCCATATAGGTGTCTGAGGCTGAGGAGTGTTACAACACAGCCCTACGTCTGTGCCCGACACATGCCGACTCCCTCAACAACCTGGCCAACATCAAACGTGAGCAGGGAAACATTGAGGAGGCTGTACAGCTCTACAGGAAAGCCTTGGAGGTCAGCTCTCCTCCTTAACACAGTTTCTCTTTCTCAGGCTTTATAAGTTTAATGCAGCCACCCTTCTTGATCCTCACAACACCCCATTATATTTACCATGTCAAACAAGGGTCTGCTAGACCAATCTAATGTGGTTGACAAACTGATGTACCAGAAGATTTTATGTTGATTGTGTTCGTGCTTCTCCCGGTCCCATTTCAGGTTTTCCCAGAGTTTGCTGCAGCCCATTCTAACCTGGCCAGTGTGTTGCAACAGCAGGGGAAGCTCCAGGAGGCACTCATGCATTACAAGGAGGCCATTAGGTTAGTTAGTACACACTAGAAGCTCAGAGAGAGGTCATTTTGACCCAGAGAAGAGTTTTTTTTTTGGTATCTTCCCACTTGATCAAATTCCAGGACCCTGCTTGCTTGACTTTTCATAGATGTGTGTTTTATCACCCAGTATTTTTTTCTTCAAAATTCCACCGGGAAAAGCTAATTTAAGGCTATTCTGCCTCTGCTTTACTGTTAAATAACTGCCAGGTGCACATTCTGCCATTCTGGGAAACTGGATTTGAGTAAGCTAGAGCTACACCGTTGAAAGGAACTGTTGAGCCCAAATGCATTGATTCACTACGCGATCGATCATATGGGGGGGATGGAATCGCATCTTTGAAAGATGCATCCACGGGTTACCAGCTAAACAAAAAAAGTCCTTTGCACAATGCAGTAGGCTACCCAAGATTAGCCTATTTATTCTATTTAGTCTGTAGATGTAAAGGGAACAAAACGTAGGCTATTCTAAATGATCTGTCAGACTAGTTGTAGTAGATGGGCCACCTATTCATTTATCAAATGCAACTCTCATTTTACATGCGCTACTGCCCTTGCATAACCTGCCATCTACACTTGAAACTGGAGTCCCAATGTTACAGTAATAGTCTGTATAAAACCAAAATACACATTCTCAAATAGTATATTATTTTTATTGACATATTATCCACTGTCTTGTCATTCCAAAAGTTGTTAAATTGAATAGGCTAAGCATCAACAGGCTAACATCAAGTCTATAGCCTAGAATTTCCAAACAATTCACTCTCATTTTTGCAATAGTTGGACTGTGTTCTGACAATAAATGAAGAACATTACATGTTTTGCCAGTATAACTGGATCTAAATAGACCATTGAATGTTTATGATGTCCCTGTGTGTTTGTTTAATACTTTTGACTGGGGACAAAAATGCGATCTTGTCAGCTGACTATAAAATGTTGATATGTCTAACCCAGATTGCCGAAGACATGTTCATTTTAAAGTCCCATGACATGAAAATGTCACTTTAGGAGGTTATTTAACATTAATGAGTTCCCCTAGCCTGCCCTATGGTCCCCCAGTGGCTAGAAATGTTGATAGGTGTAAACCAAGCCCTGGGTATTCTTCTCCGCCTTTGAGAAAATGAAAGCTCAAACGCTCCGATTTGAAAATGTTCCTCTTATTTCGTCATAAGAGGAAAGGTTACCTCCCCTTTCTCTGCTTTGCCCGCCCAGAGAATTTGGCCCGCCAATGAGAAAATGAGCTACGACCGTGCTAACACGATATAGTTTTTTTTTTCTTTTCAGAAATGGCACCTACTAAGGAAAGCTCATTGTGGGACTGCTCGTAGTGGCTGTAATTCTGCACCAAGGCCTATATAAAAGCATCCAAAAACAGCATGCCATGGGACCTTTAAAGGGGTCATTGACTGCAAAACCGAGTTTACCTTGTCATAGTTGAATAACGACAACCTCAGTGAACCTCAAAGTCTATTGACACCTCTTTCCTATGCAAATCTCACAATTTGAAACTGCTGCTGTAAAACAGCAAAGCGGTTTCAAAAACCAACCCTATTTGGCTCTGGTCTAGGGCTGCACAATTAATCTAATTTTAATCACCATCACGGCTTCCCACTATCAAATTCGCGTGAGCGAACGATATTTAAAATGCGTCATTCTGTTCATAGTATAAACGTTTTTTTTTGCTTTTTGCTTAAAAAAAAATACATTTTTACACAATGTAAAGGTAAACTAGTGCCCTGTTGAAGTTTTGCTATATTTTCTTGTTTTTAGTGCTCAGATTAGATTTTAAAAAATGTAATCGCATTAATGTCATAGTTAACTCGCAATTAATCGCACATTTTTATCTATTCTAAATGTCCCATGATTTCTTTTTGTCCCATTATTTAATCTCAGTTCACAATGACAAAACACACAGATCACTTTGGTCTTGTCAATGGAACCATTTGGCAACTTTTTAAAGTAAACTTTCCATTCAGAATCTTATTGGCATCCATTTCGGCGTCTCGCGTTCGCCATCCACTCAAAACGTAACGTTAGCCTACTACTCTTTAGCCGGCTCGCAAGCCCAAACAAGTGTGTGCGGCGTGCCTGTTGTTTTGTTTCCGGTCTAGCTAGATCCGGTGTGGTGTTGTAGTTTTTCTAACGTTGCTAGTTGTTGCACCAGCATGTGAAAAAACTACAAAGTTTGCTAGGCCCAAAAAAAATTACGCCGTTAAAATGGGTTTGCGTTAAAACCGTTAATAACGCGTTTAACTGACAGCAATAATTGTTTTCTTTATTTTTCTTTATTCTTTAAGGAGATGCACTGAATTTTGGTGAATAAGAGGAACTATTTTGATGTGTGATGATTTAGTTTATTGGCAATGGGGCTAACGTTATTTAATGTTCCTGACTGTTTCATTCGAATAAATAACCTGTGTTGTCATGTAAATCTACAATTCACCATGCATGTTTGTCCAGATCTTTGTCAGGTTATTTTTTATTTTATTTTACAGCAAGATGGAGCTAACTGAAGCTGAGTTGAATCACGATAGTTTGGTTGCTAAGCTGTAACGTTATATAGAAAGTTTAGTTGTAAATTTGTATTTCAAGTCTCCACCTTCGATGTTTCAGTGAGTGTTGTTGGCCATGTTGCGACTTTGCGCCGTAGCTTCATTCGTTGTAAACCAACCAATCAGTGTGCAGCTTATCCATGAGCATACCATAAAAGGGAGAAAACCTTTTAGGGCGCATAGAATAGCACCCGGGCCATTTTCAGCCCAACCAATGTTACATACCCTATTCGGAGACCTTAAGGAACATTGTGAAATACCCTATAAAATCTATAAATGACCCCTTTAAGACCGTGCCTTTGCTCCGTGCAACATCTAGCGATGATTACATGTCAGTAAAAACTTCCCTGTCTTCCACCAGAATCAGCCCCACGTTTGCAGACGCCTACTCTAACATGGGTAACACCTTGAAGGAGATGCAGGATGTTCAAGGGGCTCTGCAGTGCTACACCCGCGCTATTCAAATAAATCCTGCCTTTGCAGATGCACACAGCAACTTGGCTTCTATACACAAGGTAGGATACATTCCTCAACAATCTACATTCACCAACCTACCCTCCACACACCTTCACCTACTTTACATACCAATATGCCATAAGTGGATGTCTCTCATGTCAGTGTCGCTACTCTGCTCTCAGGACTCTGGTAATATTCCGGACGCCATAGCTTCCTATCGGACAGCACTGAAGCTGAAACCTGACTTCCCTGATGCTTACTGCAACCTGGCTCACTGTCTGCAGGTAATCATTCAAAGCCTACTGCAACTTTGTCCACCAGGTAGCCACTTCCCACTCTCACACACAAAAACATACTTACAGACTCAACTGTCGCTTTCACCCATTAGATTGTGTGTGACTGGACAGACTATGATGAGCGTATGAAGAAACTGGTGAGCATTGTTGCAGACCAGCTGGAAAAGAATCGTTTGCCCTCGGTGCACCCCCATCACAGCATGCTGTACCCGCTCTCCCATGGCTTTCGCAAAGCCATCGCCGAACGCCATGGAAACCTCTGTCTGGACAAGGTACAGGACCACTACAAACCCAGCCAACTATTGGCCTACTCTGATGTTAATTGTGCGTCTCATTCCCGAAAGCATTGCAATTACTTACTGGAAGGTTCCGTTGCACGGTTTAGAAATTATTTCAGTTTTTGTGTCAAATGGTGCCTCTAATGCTAGCCATCTAGCCGCAGTCACAAACGTCACAAACCTGCACGTGTTAGCAACAAAGCCTGTACAATACAAGTCTGTTTCAGTTGAGACCAACACCATGGAAAATAAGTCTTGGTGCAGCTGTTTCTCAGTTTTTGTTAGCTGGCTAGATTGTTAGCAGAAGATTTGCTTCTGGAAGATGGCTGGCTAGCTTGAAGTGCTACAGTACAGTAAATGACTAGCTGCATAACAAAATGACAACAGGCCAGGGTGATGTCTCGTGTTGTTATCTTGATATGCTTTCCTGTGATATTAACACCTTGTATTTTGATCAGTTTTAGAGAAAATGTATTGTAGCAGTAGAGTCTACTGTGTGTACATTTATATAATCACAAATATTTGCAGATTCACGCATCTTCTGTTAATTCACGCTTCTTCTGTTAATGAACAACTCAGACGCAGAAGGCTACGGTAGTGCAGTGACTTTTCATTGGGTGTGCTTGCCTTTGGCAAGGTACAAACTATATTCTCTCTCATATATATATTTATTATTGTTATAATTTTCCCACCCTAACTCCTCACAAACTGTGTGCATTACATAGATGATGTGTGTGTCAAAATGTGTTTCTTGGTCCCGATTGCGTTGCTTGTATCTGCGAAATCCGGGCAGGATTTACGTTTTTGTGGCGAAAAGTGAAGCTAACGGTAGCTAACTAGCCACAGTCAGAAATGTCAGGATGTCACACGATGCGTGCGTTCATAACAAGGCATGTACAATAAATACTAGCTGTCAGTCAGTGGAGAGGTACTGTAGCTGGTTACTGTAGCAGGCTACTTAGCTGGTAGAACTGCAAGGCCACACACACAGGCCAAGGTGATAATGTCTCATATGTAGCTTTTAGTTAAGTAGCTTGATATGCTTTTCTATATAAACACTATTTTTGTCAATGTTACAGCTGGCGAAAGTAGCGCTCACATAACTCTACAACTCTGTAAAATAGAAGTGGGCTCCCCTTAGTTTTTCTGGTTAGCAGTCCCACATATCATTAGTATTATTACTACTCGTAGTTATCTGAGTCTACCTGCCACCAGAATGGAGGACATGGGCACTATTCCTACCACTGTAGCCTCCTTGGTCATTTTCTTGAGGCATGGATATATTAATACACAAACAGGCACACAAACAGGCATACAACAGGAACAATGTTCGTACGAATTTAGTCTCCTTGGTCAGTTGTTGTGTCTTCTGTGAATGCGATACAGAAAATACTATTTTACAGCATTGCATAGCACAAAGGTAAAAATGCGTTTATGTAAACATAGCAAACATCTCTTAGGCAGAACTGTACATGCAAGTGTTGTGTAGTTGTAAGAGTGCTAAATGACTAAATGTAAATGTATAGTGAATTAGGCCTACAATCATGACAACTGGCGAAACCATTGTGCATGTAATGACTTCCGTAATGTACTAACTAAATGTATAGATCTTTGTGGTGTTAAGACAATTGAACAGAACCGATTTAATACATTTTGATCAATATAACATAAGCAATTGATAACGTGGGAAACGGCAGCAGTGTTTCTCATTCATTGGCTAGGCCGTGGCGGCCCACCATAGTCTAATGTGTCCCGCCATAGTTTCATGAAGTTTAAAAATGAACCGAAAATATAAGTACACTTCTCATTAGGGATGAACGATAAATTGCATTTGCGATAATATCGCGATGTGACAACAAGATTTTGTAATCGCAAAGGCTGTGATTTTACGCGAGAGTAAAGCAGTTTGCAGACGAAAAATAAGCTACACTTTACCTTGACCTGTACGATGGCCTCAGGCTCGACAGAACCTGACACTACAGACACTTAAGTGTCAAATAGACACAGTAAGTCAGTTGCGTGAGAATATTTTGCCTTTAAAAAAAAGATGCTGCGCAGTGTCAAGTACTGTGCAAAACATGCCTGGCTAACGTTGCTACCTCACGGGGCAACGCCACCAACCTAATTCAGCCCTTAAAAAACATCACAAAGCAATTTACGATGCATAGCAAAAATGCCGAACACCAGTGTGTCAAATAAGCCAAATATCACCTGACAGGATCACTGATCAAAATGTTTCAAAGTTTGTTTCCTAACTCCATATTCAAGTACTTAAAATATATATATTTTTCCGACAAGATGTGGTTTCTATCTTTCGTGTCCAATCCAAAGGTTCAATCAGGAGCTGTAATAACTTATCACCATGACGACTCACTCACCGTTGGCTGCGACCTCTGTGGGTCACGCAGCTTGTGTGTCATTCGCAACAACGCAGGCTAATCGATTTGCTAAAGGTACCTGTTTCTTCCTTAGCGAAAATCATGGCGAGACAAAACCTGACAAAAGGCGAAAAGTTTATTCAGAAAATCGCAAATTTCAGACAGAGTGGGCTGACAAGTATGCACAAAATCTTTTAATTTTGATTAAAAGATTTTGCAGATTAATCTTTCGTTTAATCTGCAATGAGACGGTTGCCCTTGTCAAAAGTGGTAACGTGAAACGTCACTATGACACAAAGCATAGACAACAAAATTACCCCCAGAACTCTGAGGTAAGGGCCAGAAAAAAAAACATCACTGTTCCGGACCCTGGACTGAATGGAAATTTGGTGAGTGGACCTTTTGGGTTTCTAATTGAGTACCCCTGCGGTATGTTAATTTTTTTTTCGAACTTTTTGTGTTATGTTGCACAATAGTACATATACATTTTTATTACTAATAAATCATATAATAATCGCATATTAAATTGCAAATTAATCAATATTAGCTTTTCCTGAATCATTCAGCCCTACTTGTCATTACTAACGTTGTGTTTTGCACTGTTGCTTTAGAAAAGCATCTGTCTCCCACTCAGTCACCCCCTCTGTCCCCCCGCGGTACGAGTGCATGCTCTTTCAGTCACACTAGAACGTTCTTGGCTACCTGCGTCCAAGACATTTGTGGAAACATCGTATGACTGCTAACGAAGTTAGTTGTCAGTCCTCGCTTACATCTAACTAGCTAACATTAGCCAATTATAAATGTACGTAATTCCAGATTGATGGATTTAACTTTAAAACACACCAAATCTTCTTCCAGGGGAGCATGCTTCCAGAGGGGCAGAGGTTCACCCCACCATAGTCTCATAAAATCCTGTGGGAAACACTGCAGCAGACAAAAAAAGGCTACATCATAATTTGCATGAATGTACTAGACTAGAGCATTGGCGATTTGATTTAAATTATGATACATTTCTTTGATGTGCATAAGTGACTAGAATAGATGAGGTTGAACAAGTACTTCAGAGATGACAGAGAATTTCAATTTTGATCTGAGAAATATAGGTACCAAAGCCACTGAAAAGAACTGGCATCAACAGCTGCATCACAGGCACTGCACTATTATCTATAATTCCAGACATCTGTGTGTGTCACCGACATCGCGGGCACTGTGCCCTATTTATAATTCCAGGAATCTTGTGTGTGCGCCACCTATTTTAACACGGGCACTGTGCAACAGTGCTTAAAAATATCACTAGAAGGGAAAAAAACTTGAAGGGAAGTTTGTCATAATATAGGTTAGGACCATTTTTATCCAGGATTGTCTTTGTTTTGATGCCACTGTTTCAACTATGTCAGGTTGCCACATGGCCTATCACCATTCCCTCTTGCACCAAGGGAAATGAGAAGAGAACTCTGTTTAATTATACACTTCACTCTTAGTATTTTGAAATGTTGAAGTGTAAATGATCAGCAACAAAAGTATGCTTTCAATTTATGCAGTCTTTATAAATAATAAGTATGCATACTTATTTTAAAATATACAGAAATAAGTTGTAAAATGTCAGTAACAAAACGGACCCATCGGCAACCGACGCAAGCACACTTCACAATTTCCCCAGAAATTGTACCCTCTAGTTATAATTATTACTCATTGATCTTCAAATAACAAACCAAGCAGTATTTTTGGAAATACAAAGTAGAAATAATAATAAAATAAATGCTAATAAATAAAACTACATCCAACTCAAGTACATACATTAAAATAACGGGCTAATATTGGTAAGTATCAGAAATTAATATTGATGAATCATGTATGATACTGTGTGCCAGCAATACTATAGTATTTTGATATGGGATATAATAACTAAGTACCAATTACTTACCAGGAATTAGAGCCAACAATTATGAAAAGTAATACTGGTTACTAAGGGTCCTTTTGGAAAACACCTGGATGTACCCTTAGAAAAACGTGTAAAATATTCATTTTTTTAAATGGTGTTAAAATCTACCTTGGACGAGGTAAGGCTTCATGCTGTGGTCCCATTGTGTTTTCCAGCAAATACCTCCCACCTATAGTCATCTGCAGGCATCTGCAAAACAAAATTCAGGCAGAAATAAACACTTTCTATTTTATTGTGTTCAAGCTTCTATTACTCCAAACCATTACATTTACATTTATGCATTTAGCAGACGCTTTTATCCAAAGCGACTTCCAAGAGAGAGCATTACAAAAGAGCATAGGTCACTGATCATAACAACGAGATAGCCCCAAACATTGCAAGCAGCCAAAACATGAAGTATACATTGTGAAAAACCAAATAAGTGCCAAGGGGAAGAACCATAAGAGCATGCAGTTAAACAAGTTACAATTAAACAACATGAAACTCAAAAAAGTGCAAGAGTGTACCTGTAAAGAAGAAGACAAAACAACAGTCAACAGTAAAATATTTCACAGCGAGTACAAGAATTTAAAACCGTCACAACTAACCAACAGGAGCAACAAGTCTCTCAATACGAGTCATTGTGAAACCAGAAGCACTTACAGGTATTCTGACAACAGGGGAAAGAACTGCAGATTGTCACCTCAAAAGAGACAGAATTTCAAAGGATTGTTAAGAGGTTAACCTGTTTTCTGACCAGGCCCGCCCGCGGGCCCGAAACAGCGCCCCCTCCTCCCCCAGTTACTACGCACTAAATGTTACTAAATATATGTTTTAGACTACTACACATGTCATACATCATTGGAAAGCTACGATTCTTGTGCTTGTAGATATGTAAACCATTTCAAGATCGAGTCACAACAACAAGTTTAATTAACGTCTTTGTCCAGTCACCACTTTTTAAAATACACCAAAGCCAAACGTTTCTACTTACCCTCAAAGGTTCAGTGTCGTCCAGGTATGCAAACAACACATCAAAACTTGATCTGCGTACATTCCCAAGGGTTCAAAGTATCTAACCATGTAAAGTAATTCTCCAAATACAATGTTTTACATTCATGAATAGCCATTATCCTTTGTTTCATTATGCAAGTTAGCCGACGGGTTGTTCACATAAAAGTGTTCTTTTCTCCGGTTAGCAACGGAGTATTTACGATATGAAGGCATCAAAATGTCCGCTGAACCCTCCCCTTTCGATTGACACAAAGATTGACCCAATAGGAGCTTCCATGCCCCGTTGACAGCCCTCTAAAGCCAACTAGGTCTGTGCGTCCGGCCCCCCCCCGCCCCCCCCCCCATACTCGTTCTAAACAACTGGCTCGAACTAGCTTTGACGGGCTCTGAAATGAGCTCGTTAGCCTTGTAGCTGAGACATAGCTCATGGGGGTCATTTTGGAGTCTCCAAAAGGCCCTTTTAGAAAACGCCTGGATGTACTCTTCTAAAAACATGTGTCAAATATGAATATATTGTTGTATTATGTTTGACTTTTGATTTGAATTGGGTAAGGCTTCAACCTGTGGTCCAATGTTGTCTTCCAGCCAATACCTACCACCTCTAGGCCTCTTCAGGCCTCTGTTTTCAAAACAAAATCTAGGCGGAAATAGAAACTTTCACTTTCCTTGTGTTCAAGCTTCTATTACTAAACACTAGTAGGACTGACAGGGGTCCTGACAACAGGGGAAATAACTTCAGAGTGTCAGCTTTCAAAAGAGACAATTTACATGCATGTACTCCAAATGGTTCAAGATGTTCTGTGCAACCCTCAAAATATATTTGGGAGTATGGCAGATTACGTCTTGTACATAATTCCCTGGACAGGTTCAAGTGGACACTGCACCTTTAAGGGCGCAGTGAGTTCTGGGCTACGTTGAGGGTAGCTAGCTACGTTTTCTGTTCAAAAAGTATTGTCTTTATAGGCCTACTTGAATAAATGACGGAATAAAACAAAAAGGGAGAAGTTTGCCGACCTCCCGTCTTCCCAACTCCTTACAGGAGCATTTGTGTAAATACCTGTTATGACGCGACATGTTTGAATTTCTCTACAAAACGCTTGCTAATTGCACAGTTATATCCTACGTTACATAACCAATTAAACTTAATCTTTAGATTCTTAACTTTACTGTAGATTTTAGATTGGTTAATATTAGCCGTCAATCACTCCCTTCGCGAGACACCCGAGCAAGACAAAAGTGTAGATGACGTTACCCACGGACCCTCCCCCCTCACACACGCTGGCCAACACAGGCAGACTCGCTCCCTCCTCGTTTTTCAACATGAAATTTGCAGGTCGCACGTCTCAAACGTTCACAGTGTAGAGCCGTGTATCGGTTATAAAAGCAAATTCACCTTATATAACAGAATTTCCCTATTTTCTTTACTCCGGACTCAGGTGCGTTAAGCTCTTAGTTTCATTTAATTGCAAATGCCTCTGTTAATCGCATTAGTTCATTCAATTATACTGCATTCGTGTGGTGTCAAATTAATCAGGTAAAATATTTCCAGACTGAGAAAGTAAATGCGAAAGTAATGAGAAAGTAAATGCAGTGAGAAAGTGAATGCAAGTTGGAACAACAACATGGAAAGTCGGTTTTGATTAAAAAAAAGAAATCAAATGAGTAAGTAGTTTTTATTTGTCGAGTACAAATATGTCAAGAAATTGGCCTCCCCATGTGGTAGAGCCCGACCGATAAAGGATTTTTAAGGCCGATACCGATACAAATATTTGGTGATTTAAAAATCCAATATTCCGATATCGGCCAATATTTAAAAAAAATACAAAATCCAGAAACGTGTAACAAAACAAACTGATTTCCCTAACAGTAGTTATTTGTAGTTTACATTTAGTCACTTTTAGCAGAAGTTCTTATCCAGAGCGACTAAGTACAGGGACATTCCCCGAGGCAAGTAGGGTTAAGTGCCTTCCCAAGGACACAACGTCATTTGACATGGCCGGGAATCGAACCAGCAACCTTCTGATTAATAGCCCGATTCCCTAACTGCTCAGCCACCTGACTCCTGTTATTATTTCCTCACTAAAATAATATGTTAATGCAGTTTCTGATAAATACAATTTATAAAAATACAAACTTAAGATATGAAAGCGAGTGTAGATAGGGACGTCAACAAGCTTTATGTATTGTGTGTCTGTGTATATATATTTTATACATACAAATTGCAGCCTTGACCCCTCCTCTTTCTGTGGCCTACAGATCAACGCCCTTCACAAGCCACCCTATGAGCACCCTAAGGACCTGAAGACCAGTGGCGGCCGTCTGAGGGTGGGCTATGTCAGCTCTGATTTCGGAAACCACCCCACCTCCCACCTAATGCAGTCCATCCCTGGCATGCACAACTCTGAGAAGTTTGAGGTTGGTGGGACTATTACTGTAAAATGCACACTCTTTCAGTGCAACAAGGAAGGACTCAACAAAAAAAAACTGTTTGGACCAAAGTCGGATATAAAAAATGTACACTTTTTTTACCGGGCTGTACGAACGTCTGCTTCACAAAAAAGATTATCACGTTATGGCGATTACAGCTCCAAAATACTTTTGTTGAACACAAAACATTTAATTTTTAATCAAGATATAACAATTTTGATCAGCAGTAAACACGTCAAGTTGAATAGTTCAATTCTAGTTATTAGAATTGAACTATTACAATTCGAAACATCATTATTGCTTTAATTGAATTTATACACATCGACGGTGAAAGACTTAAATAAAAGTATATACGTGAAACCAGCTAAATGTAGGCCCTAATGTGTGCTAAATTGCAGAAATGTAATAGCAGGGCTCAAGTTTTATCAAAAGTTTGGCGTGAGATTACCATACCATGTTTCTTATTGTCTGGTTTTTAACTCGAGACAACTATCAACTCCATAGAAATCTGCGCTTCTCAGCATGAGAAATGGTTGAAATGTGAGTCTCACAGCAAATGCGTGAGATTTGAGAGACCTCTAGTAGGCTAATCTGCTCTTCCCCAGATGTTCTTTTTTCTATGGCTCTGGTGTAACGTAGGCTAACGTGAAACTAGCTGATGCTAGCTAGTTATTTAGCTGTGTTATCTGCCTCAGTCGGTAGCATGCCAATCCAGTAGTACTGTTCAAAGTTTATTTCACCAGTGCTAAACACGCCAGCTCTCTTAACTTATTGCAACCGAAGGGTTACCTTCTCCGCTGCGTAAAACCTGAGGGATTCCTGCACTTTCCATCTTTGACGAGACATTAAAAAAAACTGCTCATACCGCAGCAACGGTATAACGGAAATTTTTTGAAGTATTGAAACCGTGACATACCTTGAAACCGGTAACCGGCCCATGCCTAATGTAGACACAACAGGAGATTGTTGTGTCAAGACGCTTTCTCACCTACTGGAAATACAGTTTGAGCCCTAAACCATAGATCATTGATTAGATGCACGTTACATGTAGAGTAACTTGTGTGTGTGTGTGTATATATAGGGTGACTCATGCATGCCTCGTCTTGCACTGAGAAAAGTCCAACATGGACTGAAATGTTTGCACTTTTTATCATCGTCTGTTCCTACCACTGAACCAAAGACGACTAACAAAGGACAGGTGAAGGTGAACCACATAAAAGTATGTTCCCTGGAAACAGGATTATGGTTTTGCAAGTTGAAGGGATTTGCTGATGCTGATGGTTTTTATGCATATGTCTGCTTCTCCTAGGTGTTCTGCTATGCCCTGAGCCCAGATGACAGCACCAACTTCCGTGTCAAAGTGTTGGCCGAAGCTCATCACTTTACAGACCTGTCCCAGGTCAATCACTATAGTTGATCATCATATTGGTGGATTTAAATTACTTGTGCTGCAGACCAAACCTGGGTCAAACACTGTCAGACAATTTGAGTGCATGTGTCTCTAAGATAAGTTTTGCATGTGTTAAATTGCCTCTCTCCATTCCCTCTCTTCCTCCACTTCACCTCTCGTTGCTTAGATACCCTGTAATGGTAAGGCTGCCGATCGTATCCAACAGGATGGACTCCACATCCTGGTCAACATGAATGGCTACACAAAAGGTGCCCGCAACGAGCTCTTTGCACTGCGCCCTGCTCCCATCCAGGTAGGACTGCTGCACACATGCATACAGATTCCTAGTTTAAGTAGGAAACCAGTAAAGTGAAAGTTGATGATTTGATCACTCATTTAAAATTTTATTTTTAATTTGTTATTATTTGTAATAATGTATTTGCAATGATTACATTACAAGAATGACTTACTCTGTTCTCCTCTCTCCTTGCTGTCTTCCTCCTACCTCCTCCCTTTCTTCTTCCTCAGTGCATGTGGCTGGGTTACCCTGGCACCAGTGGAGCTCCTTTCATGGACTACATAATCTCAGACAAAGAGACGTCCCCCATTGAGGTTGCAGAGCAATACTCTGAGAAACTGGCCTATATGCCCAACACCTTCTTCATAGGAGACCATGCTAACATGTTCCCCCACCTCAAGGTAGGCAGGGTAATCCATGGGTGGGATTTAAACCTCGGTCTCTATGGGCATAAACTATATATTTATTAGAGCGCTACTGACCTTCCAAGACTTATCATCATGTTCTCCTCCCCTCTGTGGTCATACATGTGATTTGTGGTCAGAAAAAAGCAGTGATTGACTTCAAGTCAAATGGCCACATCTTCGACAACAGAGTTGTGCTGAACGGCATTGACCTGAAGGCCTTCCTGGACAGCCTGCCCGATGTCAAGGTTGTTAAGGTGAGAACCAAGGATCGAGGCCTCTGTGTAATGAGGTAAAGAAGTTCTAAACTCCAGACACCTAGAGCCCACTGTTGGTCTTGTGAATTTGTAATCAAACATCCTGGCATGTCCCTTGTGCGAGGCGAATTGAAAGAATTAATCTTTTGTCTTACTTTTTAAAAATTATTGTTGTGTTTTTGTCTTCCCATCTTTTTCCAACTCTCTTTATTTTGGATTTCTCCCCATCTCTGCTGTCTTCCTTCCCCCAAGATGAAGTGTGACATCCAGGAGACCTCAGACAACAATGGGGCTCTCTCCATGCCTGTCATCCCCATGAACACTGCAGCAGAGGCCATCATCAATATGATCAACCAGGGACAGATTCAGGTCACCATCAACAGCTTTACTGTCAGCAATGGACTGGCCACCACACAGGTAGAACACACACTTTATTGCACAGGCTGGCACGCTTGTATTCAAACACACACCTTACACAACAATACTGAAGAGAGACACATTTTGACATCTTTCATGTCTACATTACAAACTGTGAGGAGTAGGGGTGGGTAAAATAGTCGTAAATATACATGTGAGATAATCGTAGCATGTCTTGCTGCTGGCAATAAGAAATAGCTTTTGAAGACATTTAATTCAAATTAATTTTTATATATTAAAGGGGTCATTGATTGCAGAACCGAATTTACCTTGTCACAGTTGAATAACGATAGTTCAGTGGGTAAAATGGACATACAGTGAACCCCAAAATCCATTGACACCTTTTTCCTATGCAAATCTCACAATTAAAAAATGTAGCTGTAAAACAGTCGGTTTTGAAAAAGCCACCGAACTGACGTCAGTTCGGCGGCTTTTTTGGCTCTGGTCTGTACCTTTGTCACGCCCCAAAATTTGCTGCGCGCGGCTCTGTGTACTTCCACAGAATTACAAAGAAGAACGTTTTTCTAGCATTTTCAAAATGGACTACGGTGGTAAATGCAGTGTTCCAGGCTGTACAGGGAATGCTGACACTTTTCAGAGTCTTCCTAAAGAACCAAACACTCAAACGGGCTGTGATGTTTGTCTATGAGAAGATCCCTGTGCAGTTCGACCCTCAATTACACATTTGCTTGAACCATTTCACCGAGGATAGTTTTGAAAACCTGGGATAATGTAAAGCAGAATTTGCTATGAAGCTGTTGCTGAAAAGAGGTGCTGTTCCGACCTTATGTTCATCACAACCGCAAGCTGTAGTATGATGTTGTCGCTAGCAGTTATTAGCAATGCTAACATATCCTGCCTGTATCTAGCATCGGTAGAATGTGTGATGTAAATCTACAATTCAAGATGCATGTTTGTCCAGATCTATTTTTCAGCAAGATGGCTAGAGCTAACTGAAGCTGAGTTGAATCACAATAGTTTGTTTGCTAAGCTGTAGTGCTAATGTTACCCACCTAAGTCCATCCTGTTTGCTTCGACAACAGAAGTGGAAACAACTAACGTAATAATTTTTAATGATATCTAGTCAATCTGTTGAAAACGGTGTTGTGTAGACAAAATTGATTTATTTGTCCGTTATTTGTAATAATTGGGTGTGCTTTGCCTTCGGCAAGGGCACAACCTTTGTTCTCTCACATATATATTATAATTTGTTTTATTTCTTTTTGCCCCCCTAAAACTCAGTCAATATTTGGCCTACATAGACAACCTAGGTGTCAAAAGTTTCGTCTTGGTAGCGATTGAGTTGCTTGTATTGGGATTTACGTTCCGTTGCATGGTTTTAGGCTCAAGTAAAGTTTTGTGGCGAAAAGTGAAGCTAACGGTGGCTAATTTGCTAGCCACTGTCACTGACGTTACTAACGTCACTAACGTCACGAAAACACGCGTGCCTACCTGTAGCAGAACATTCGTTTCGCATCTGTTAACTTGGGGGATAGCTAGGCTAACTATAGCTTTACTGCAAGGCAGCTGCAGAAACGCCACAAGCAAAGAGGCCAGGGTGATAACTATTTACTCATTTTACTTTGTGATGTGAAACACAATTGTGAAATGTAATGTACAATATTAGCTGATATTATTAAGGAAGTAGGCCCACGTCTACTTTCGGAAACGGTAGTCTACTATTTCACTGAAGCATTAGCATAATGACATTAGCCTCTGTTGCCCGGGCAACACATACTACATTGGTCTATGATGCATCTGTTTTCAGTCGTTAAAATAAACATTCCTCACAAATACATTTTCGTTGTAGGATTTATTATGACATTACATTACAAGTAAACGATTTGTTGGTGAAATTATCATTACCTGTGGTTACAAACCAGTGTTGCTCACTGCAACGCTGTAGCCTACGCGAGACACACTGCAAAAACATCTAGCACTACACAGCTGTTTAGGAAGTCAAACGTCTAACTACTAACCTGAACTTCATTGCCACAGCCTAAACTTTGTTCTGTTCATCTGTTCATGAAAATAATTAATTTCAGCCTAAACCGTACAACGGAACGTTACATACAATTCAACCAACGCAATCGCTACCAAGACGAGCACTGCCAGTCTAGTACTGTAGTAGTACAATTTACCGGGGCAGCTTCTCCACACAGGGCTATATCGCATTTTGCGTTGTTACTGACAATGATCGCTACCTGTGAGCTTTTTAACGAGCGATTTTCCACTAAATAAATGTCAAGCTTATTTAGGTTTTTGGGGGCATATTTTCAGTTAGCAGATGGTACTGTTTGAATCGCGATTCCATATTCTACTGCCGGTAACGTCGTAGAATAATCTTCAAAGGGGGTACTTTATTAATGAAAGAATGCAATATGAGTAGGCTAAATGCCGGAAAATATCACGAGAAGGGAAAAACTTAAAAGGACGTAAGTAATAGAGATTAGGTCAATTTTTACACCGGTCTGCCAAATGTATTCGTTTTGATTCAGCTATGAGGCTGCCTCTTGCAGGGGAAATGAGAAGACATCTATTTCATTCTACACTTCACTCGTATTTTGATTTGTAAATGAGCAGCAAAAAAAAGATGCTTTTAAATCTATGTAATCTTTATAAATAATAAGTATGTATTTTTATGTAAAATATACAGAAATATCAGTTGTAAAAATGTCATTAAAAAACGGACCCTGTGCAACCGACGCAAGCAAGCACACCCTACAATTTTCCCAGAAATTGTACCCTCTCTAGTTTTAATATATTTTATTAAGTCTCCACCGTCTTATTTCAGTGAGTGCTGTTGGCCGTGTTGCGTCTTTGCTCCGCAGCTTCACTTGTTGTAAACCAACCAATCAGTGCGCAGCTCATCTATATATTCATGAGCATACCATAAAAGGAGAAAACCGTTTTTCCCGGGACAAATTCACTGGAAGTATCAGGGGGCATAGAACAGCACCCGGGCCATTTTCAGCCCAACCAATGTTACATACCCTATACGGAGACCTTAAGGAACAGTGTGAAATACCCCCAAAAACCCAGTCAATCACGCCTTTAATTGCCCTTTTAATAAGTGCTGTGTGGTTTACTATAACCTCATGTAACCTTACACATAATCCCAACCACCACAACAATAATAACTATAGAGGGTACAATTTCTGGGGAAATTGTAGGGTGTGCATGCTTGCGTCAGTTGCAGATGGGTCCGTTTATTAGCTGTAATTTTCACAACTGATATTTCTGTATATTTAATATAAAAATGCATACTTATTATTTATAAAGATTACATAGATTTAAAAGCATACATTTGTTGCTGCTCATTTACAACTCAAAATACTAAGAGTGAAGTGTAGAATGAAACGGTTGTCTTCTCATTTCCCCTGCAAGAGAGAATGGTGATCGGCTATATAGCAGCCTCATAGTTGAATCAAAACGAATAAATTGGTCAGTCCGGTGTAAAAATGGTCCTAATCTCTATTAGGGATGCACCGATCCGACTTTTTCAATCCCGATGCCTGGGCTTTGTGTATCTGTCGATACCCGATACCGATCCAATACCGTTGTTGAATTAATAATAAACTGTATTCCTCCCACCTTATACCTTCCTTCCACCATGTGGAAGAGACTAAAGGCACCAGACTTTCCTAACTAAGACAAAATAACAGATGTAATGTACTGAATTCTTATTTATTTGTTATTTAAAAAACAATTGTGCATTCAAAATGAGAAAATAGAAAGTAATCAAACGTATTAAAATAAATAAAATGTAGCAGTAGAAACAAAATAGTGTATTGGTCAAACATACAATAGTAATCAAACAGTTACCAAACATTGTAAAGATGTAAAAAAATAAGTACATTTGAATTCATATTTATTTGTTGTCGCTGGTGTGTGAACCATGGAAGTTTTTAGCTTGAAGCATTGCACCGTGCGGTGTACAGCTCGTGTCCAACCAGTGGACAGATAGCTAAACTTAAAAGCAACATGGAGCGAGCCAAAGAGTCGGCTGTGTGGAGATATTACTAGCCAACTAGTTTGTCGGCTGTTAGCAAAGTAAATGATTTGAGGGGTGGTGGAAGTATTGCAAAGTACAATCCTACCAATTTAATCAAGCACATCCAAAGGCACAATGCTAGGAGCACGCCGAATTCCTGCAGCTCAACAACTCTACTACACTGTTAGAATCTACAGTGTAGAAGGAGTAGCGTCGCACATATGTGATCGTTCGAATGCGGGTCTCACAGTGTAACGTTGCATATGCAATTTCGAATATTTTCCGATAGACAAAAACTACGCTGTATGGCTTCAATATGTGCTAATGAGAATGCTAACAAATAACACTAGCATGCTAGTATCATTGCTACGACCATTATGCTTGCTGTGGGGACCGTCGGAAATATTTATAACTCACGCAACGCATCTAAAGGTTTGGTTAACTCATGCTGCTGACAAATGACATAAGATGTGCTGCAATTTTTTTTTTGATGGATCGGCTAGTGGATCGGTTAATTTTTCCGATCCCCGATCCAGCTATTTTGTCAGTATCGGGGCCAATATCCGATCTTGATATCGGATCGGTGCACCCCTAATTTCTATGACTTGAACGTCCTTTTAAGTTTTTCCCTTCTCGTGATATTTTCAGGCATTTAGCCTACTCATATTGCATTCATTCATTAATAAAGAACCCCGTTTGAAGCTTATTCTAACAACGACGTTGTCACTGGCAGTAGGGTCTATCAGATGGAATCGCGATTCAAACAGTACCATCTGCTAACTGAAAATATGCCCCCAAAAACGTAAATAAGCTTGACATTTATTTAGGGGGAAATCGCTCATTCAAAAAAAGTTCACTGGTAGCGATCATTGTCAGTAACAACGCAAAATGCGACCATTTGGTCTCAGTTTAGAGCCCTGCGTGGAGAAGCTGACCCCGGTAAATTGTGACTGGGTGTTCGTCTTGGTAGCGATTGCGTTGCTTGAATTCGATTTAACGTTCCGTTGTACGGTTTACGCAGATTTTTTTTTTCATGAACAGATTGACAAAGTTTAGGCTGTTGCAATGAAGTTCAGGTTAGTAGTCAGATAGTTACACCTATTGAAAGACTTGATTTAAGTAAGGGGAGTGCCGAACATGTTCTGTCGCCGTTTGGCTTCCTAAACAGCTGTGGAGTTGTTTTTCTTTCTAGTGTGTCTCGCGTACAGTGTTGCTGTACTGTCCTCCAGGTGTGTTTCTTAACACATGTCGACAGCCAGCCTAACTCCTTTCATAAAGACGCGAAGTCAGGATGTAGCTTCCAAGCTCCAGGTTTTTTTATGAAACAGAGTAAAACTGAAAGTATACAAAAAATATGTTTTACAATTATGATATTCAATTACAATCCAATTTGACAGAATAAAGGTCTCTTGAGTAGCACATTTCATGGCAGCAGGAAAAGTGATACAGTATACAGATAATCAGAGAAATAACTGAAATTACTAAGATCTATCTTACAATTAACTGAAAGTATTTCTGTATGGTACTTACAGACGATGCATTCTAAGAAATTAACATAAATACAAGGAACGATATTGTTTGGGATTAAGAGAGTAGTTTTGTTGTTTGTATTATCAACGTAAAAAATGAATTATTTCAGAGCCGGCTTCTGTTACCGTGGAAACAATAAACAATAACAGTGCGTTCACACTGCAGCGGAGTTGGCGGCGCGGGGCGTCGGCTTCCAATTCATTTTCAATGAAACCAGGCGTTGACGCTCGCGTAGGGCATTGTGGGAAGGCGAGCGGAGCAGAGCGTTGAAAGTTGGATTTTCTCAACTTTATGTAAATGAGGAGCGTGAAAACGCTAGCGTTGGCCAATTGGATTGGTTTCTTGTAACGTAGCAACTGTTGGTCATGATAAACATTTCTAGGTTTCACAATTTCGAGATGGAGGAGAAACTTTTCGTATGTGTCTGCACACCCAGTTCTGTTCAGAACAAAGTTACTAATGTGACGAGCCTGAATTTAAAGATTACATTAAACTAATAGTGCATGGTTGCCGATGTCGTCAGTGTTCCTAGTGTGTTTTTATAGCCTACTTTTAAATTCAGTCTCGTCACATTACGTGACTGTTCTGTGCCACTGCTAGCTCGCTAGCCCAGCCTACAAACGACTGGTTGAGTGAACGGTGGCGTAACATGTAACGTTATTCTACTGTAATCTTGCACTAGTAAAAATTCGGTATTTTGATCGATATTGTGAGTACATGAACCCAAATCTGCACGCTTGGCCATGACTACAACAGTGACCTTAGAGAACTACAACTCTGTATTAACTTGTCTAACACGCCCCCGAGCGTGGGGCACTGTGGGAAGGCGAGCGGTGCAGAGCGTTAAAAAACGCTGCAGTGTGAACGCACTGTAACACGAGTCAGCTGTAGCTGCTGCAAATGACCAACGGAAAAAGGCCGAAATTCTAAAATGGCCACTAGATGACGCTACACTGCTAAGCCTATTCTCTGTGCTTGCTAAGGGCAGAACAGTTGCAGTGAGCTACACTGGTTTGGAACCACAGGTAGGCCTAATGATAATTTCACCAACAAATCGTTTACTTGTAATCTAATGTCATAATAAATCCTACAACGAAAATGTATTTGTGAGGAATGTTTATTTTAACGATTGAAAACAGATGCATCATAGACCGCTGTAGTATGTGTTGCCCGGGCAACAGAGGCTAATGTCATGATGCTAATGCTTCAGTGAACTTGAAATAGTAGACTACTGTTTCCAAGTAGATGTACTTCCTTAATATCAAGCTCATATTGTACACTACACTTCACAATTGTGTTTCATATCACAAAGTAAAATGAGTAAATAGTAGTGCTGTCAAACGATTCAAATATTTAATCGCATTAATGTCATAGTTAACTCGCGATTAATCGCCATTTTTATCTATTCTAAATGTCCCTTGATTTCTTTGACCCATTATTTTATCTAATTTTAATGCTCTTATCAATATAGAAAAGTGGATGGATCGCTTAGTTAGTCCAAATGTAAAAAAAAAAAAAAAATGAAAACAACATTGCAACATTGCCTGGCTTGGACGAGGGGGCAGAGAATTCGCATCAGCTGTGTGCTTGGCCATCAAGTGGTATTTCATACTGGACGTGCTGCGATGATAGCTCAGTTCACAACGACAAAACACACAGATCAATTTGGTCTTGTCAATGGAACCATTTGGCAACTTTTTAAAAGTAACTTTTCCATTCAAAATGTTATTGGAATCCATTTCGGCGTCTCGCGCTCGCTATCCACTCAAAACGTAACGTTAGCCTACTACTCTTTAGCCGGCTCGCAAGCCCAAACAAGTGTGTGCGGTGTGCCTGTTGTTTTGTTTCCGGTCTAGCTAGATCCGGTGTGGTGTTGTAGTTTTTCTAAAATCAGTAGTTGTTGCAACAGCATGTGAAAAAAAACTAAAAAGTTTTCTAGGCCAAAAAGAACGTTAATCTTGCGATTAAAAAAATGAACGCTGTTAAAATGGGTTTGCGTTAACGCTGTTAATAACGTGTTTAACTGACAGCACTAGTGAATAGTTATCACCCTGGCCTTTTTGCTTGTGGCGTTTCTGCAGCTGCCTTGCAGTAAAGCTATAGTTATCCTAGCTATCTCCCAGACATTAACGAGCTGCTAAACTAATGTTCTGCTACAGGTAGTCACGTGTGTTTTCGTGACGTCAGTGACTGGCTAGCAAGTTAGCCACCATTTGCTTCACTTTTCTCCACAAAAACTTAATTTAAACTTAAACCATGCAACGGAACGCAAATAAAAATACAAGCAACGCAATCGCTACCAAGCAACGCAATCACAACCAAGACGAATCTTTTGACACCGACGTTGTCTATGTAGTCCAAATATTGAGTGATCCTTAGGGGTGGGAAAAGAAACAATAATAAAGATATACGAGAGAGAACAATGGTTGTGCTCTCGCCGAAGGCTTGAGCACACCCACTTATATAATATTCAGGCATTTTTGGCCGAAGCAGCTGGGGTAGTTTATTTAACCTCTCAACTTGCTGTTGCGATTCAATCTTGAAATGGGTTTACATCAATAGGAATCACAAGAATCGTAGCTTACTAATGATATATGGTATGTGTACCTGTCAAAATGATAATTTTGTGCGTTGCATCGTTTAGTACTTAACAATCCTATGGCCTGCTGGTGGGCTGTGGAACACTAAGAGGTTACCAAACCTATTGTTTAAACTAATATCAAATCATCCAAAATCTGGAGAAAGACGAGTTTTCATTGGTTTACTTACATTTTACAACTAATATTTCTGTATCTTTTTACACTAGAAGTGCCAGTGAAGAGAACGTTCTGTAGCCTTAAGATTAATATGTCTAGCAAAATATGTATAGTTTTTCTATAGCCTATAATTGTGTGCAAAATTTAGGTAATTCAATCAACTGCATTTACTTCACTACATGGGCAATTGTGTTTAGACTGGTTTATGTAACAAAATTCACTGATCTAGTGAAAGTGAAAGTATCCACTTTATATTGTCGTTCTGTTAGTTAAACAAAATTTGCTGAAGTTATACAGCCTCCTACCTCTAGTCCACCTTAATCCAATCGCTTAGTGAAGCGTATATCAATATGGTTGGAAAAGATCCATCGCGAAACTGGCAGCAAATTGTTTTGGGGAAATGTCGAAACGCTTACCCAAACGATGTCAAACGTTGCACTGCACGTTGAACTTTCCTTGAACCAGGAACTTTGAGTTTCTGGTTCTCAAGATAATTGTGGGAAACTCGCTGCCCTAAAATCCCATAAAAAGAAAGACAGAGATTCCTGGCATTATTAGAGAGATGACTTAGCTGGAAACAAGAATTTTAATGGCGAAATGCAAATATGTTTCGTAAAGCTGATAAACATAACTAATACATTTATTTTTTGCGTATATTCACACATGGGTGAAACAAATAATATTGTATGACTTTGATAGTTTGTAACAATTTACCTAATGGTATGTTAACCCATTTGTGAAGAAAACAAAAGTTCTAATTGTCACTGACTATCAACACGGAAATGAATGACAGATTGACCAAGGCCAGTTCAGTTTCCAAGCTATCATTACATGTCAGTAACAACGTCACTGTCTGAAGACTCGTGGATGGAAAACCGGCTGCACAGTGATGCAAATCAAAAACTGCATCACACGCCCCCAACTCGACTGCAAGCTTAGTTAAACAAGCAACAAATTGAGTATTCAGTGACATTGTTTATTATATTGAGTGACTTCAACTACTTCATGTAGTTTCGATGTGCCAAATTTAAAAAGATTGTGCTAAGGCATTTTTTATGTTTTGGGGGCAGTTTTATGCTAAATAAAAAATACTAGTAATGAGTTTCCTCCTGATGGAGGAACCTTAAATACATGATTCATGTATCGGTTTTAGGGCTGTGAAATGATAAAACATTTTAATCAAATTAATCATAGGTTTCTGTGGATAAATCATGATTAATCACATATTACCGATTTTCAAAATTGTTGTCATTAGTGTGCGTCTATGACTTTGCGGTGCTTTGATGCTCGAGTTCCCCGTTGCCACTCGCAAAATTTCGGTGAACCCCTCGTCCTCAACAATATTAATCGGTCTACAGCTTTTTGCAATCCATTTGGCAACTGTGCTAGTCAACTTGTCACAGGCAGTCTTAGTGAGGGCCCTACGCTGTTCAGTGAGGGTGGCGCATTCTACTTGAACTCCCCTCGCCGACCAACGCATGCTTCGCGTTGAGGCGGTAGCTACTTTAGGCTGGTATTGCTTCGGTGAAACGATAACGTCTTCCCGCAGAGTGTGCATATCACTTTGGTTTTATTGAATGTTCCATCATTTGTTTTTTGGAACACAAACTTCCCATAAGGTCCTCAGGTTCATCAGAATTATACATGTTGTTTGTTTGTTTGGATAGCAGCTGCCGTCTGACTGCATTAGAGCAGCGACAAGTGCAGATTGGGTGGAATTGTGGGTATATTACGTTAAATGCGTTAAAAATAACGAATTAATCCTGTAATTTAATCATAACGTGTTAACGCGTTATTTTTCACAGCTCTAATCGGTTTACATACACCTGCCTCTCATCCTCCTCTCTTGTAACACCCTCTGCACCGTGGGAGGAACTTATTCAGACTCCATTTTGTCCTCCCTCTCATCAACTATTTGTGGTCTGTCTTAGATCAACAACAAAGCTGCCACCGGAGAGGAGGTGCCACGCACCATTGTGGTGACAACCCGCTCCCAGTATGGCCTGCCAGAGGATTCAATTGTCTACTGCAACTTCAATCAGCTCTACAAGATAGACCCTCCTACATTGCAGATGTGGGCCAATGTAAGATCAACCAATCAGTCCACTCATCTTTGCGACCTTTATAGCTCAGTGATCAGAAAGTTCATTCTCTGTGGAAGAGTTAAATTCACTGATAGACATGATTATATGGATAAAATGACATACAGCTCTGGAAAATATTGAGACCACTGCACCTTTTTCAGGTAATAAACACAGTAATATTTTACTAATTGTATGTCCCGATCTTCTTCTCTGTCCCGATCAGATCCTGAAGCGTGTGCCCAACAGTGTGCTCTGGCTGCTGCGTTTCCCTGCTGTGGGGGAGCCCAACATTCAGCAGTATGCCCAGAACATGGGCCTGCCTGCCTCCCGCATCATCTTCTCCCCTGTTGCACCCAAGGAGGAACATGTGAGGAGGGGCCAGCTTGCCGACGTGTGTCTGGACACCCCACTCTGCAACGGCCACACCACGGGCATGGATGTACTCTGGGCTGGCACACCCATGGTCACTATGCCAGGTGAAAAAAAGAAACATTTTGAGAGGGAGATGTTTTCAAGCCTGGTAAAAATGTGTATAGGTGTGACTGTGTGGCAGAGAGTAGTGGATATCTCTGACAACTGTCGGTCCAGTGTAGAGTCATAACCTGTGTGTGTGAGACAGGTCGGTCTTTAAATGACAACTCTTTCCGTACAGGAGAGACTCTAGCATCACGCGTGGCTGCTTCCCAGCTCACCTGTCTAGGTTGTCCTGAGCTCATTGCCCTCACCCGTCAAGAGTATGAGGATGTGGCCGTCAAACTAGGCTCTGACATGGAATAGTAAGAACTATATTGTTTCTTCCTCCCTCTGCCTCTCATTTTCACCCCAATCTCATCTTTTATATTTATCTGCTCCTATTCTTAGTCCCACTAGCTCATCTGTCCTGGCCTAGCATTTAGATTTACGAAAGCTGTCTGGTTCTTGATTAAACCCCTCTCCTTTCCCATAGTCTGAAGATGATCCGAGCTCGTGTGTGGAAGCAGCGTATCTGCAGCCCCCTGTTCAACACCAAGCAGTACACCATGGACCTGGAGAAGCTCTACCTGCAGATGTGGGAGCACCATGCTGCTGGGGCCAAGCCTGAACACCTGGTGAACCTGCAGCCCATCGAGAGTAGCGAGAGTGCCTGAAGCGGCTGCACGCTTTAAAACCCTGACCCATCCTTCCCCAACCCTATTCATTTTGACCTTCACTCCTTACCCCTTATGCCGAACCGTGACCCCTAATACCCTGCCCTGTCAATGGGACTGTTGTGGAACCTGTAGGTATAACTCGCCTTTTCTCCTCCCCTCATCTTCATCATTTAACTGCATGTGTGTCCACGAGCCAGACGGAGAGCCTGATTCAGCCCACCCCCTCCTCCTTCCATGCCACACGCTCACCCCAGCTCTTCACCTGAGACTATAGCCCCACCAACCGCCACTGCATCCAGAGAGGGTGGGGAGAAAGATAAATACCCCCAACCATTCCCCCCTCATCCTCCCTTGTATGTCAGAAACATACAGTCCAATGTGTGATTTTCTGCCGTCTTTTGTGTGCGTGTGTGTATGGGACTTGTTGGGGCCTCATTGTCATTGTGGAGAAAGTCCCTGATCACCTCCCAAGACTCCATCAGGTCTACTTATATTTGGATGAAGTGTGTCAGTGTGTAAAAGGGACTATGTGAAGATGTAACTCTGACAAAAAGTTTAATGAGCTTTAACATGATGCACATGTAAAACTTTTTTCTTTTCTTTTTTCATTAGTTTGCAACTGCTGGGTTTTGTACGTTATCTTTAAAACTATTGAGAGAGAGAACATGGTGAAGGGAAATATAGATGTTTCAGTTATCTTGGGATTGAGAGAGATTGGTTATTTTCTTTCTTTTATTTGCCAAATGCCCACTTTTAGTTGTTTGTTTTTTGTCAAGTGTAAATGTAAGAAAAATGCTCCCATAGATTTTTCTTAGCCTCTGCTGAGTGACACACACCATGCTTGGAAGGGAACTGTGGGCTGGGCAGACAGAAGAGTAACTTCAGTATGTTTTCCTTGGAAATGGTCAGGGTTTCAAAATCAAAGAAATTGACTGTATCCTAAATTCTATCACTCTAACCAGGAAGGAACTAGGTAAGTATTTTCTAAGCAGGTTTTTGTTTTGTACTCATCTATTTTATTTATGCGCTGTCAATGGTATACTGCAACGCTCAGACTCAATCTGTTGAAATAAAGAAATATGGCAAATCATGTGGAATAGGTTTGTCTTTTTGTCCATAGATCGTCGGGGTGACCTTCTAACATAGCAAATTACACACGTCATATATGGGTCACATTTAATAAGGTCAGTTTGATTATTTTTTTACTGGCTCAAATGTTTGTCTCTGAAAAGTGACCTCAGTATGGGATTGCTGAAAACAGTTTCATGGTTGCAGTCATTGTGAAATATGTCATTGAATGTCACTTTCACCCATCAAAGTTGGAAAGGCACATTTAACACCATTAAGTGCTACATGTTTTTCATTCTTTTGTCATTTATATACTTCCCTTTTAATACACATATTTCATGGTATATATTATTTATTAGTCGGTAAAAATCCTCCATGCAATGCATCTGGAAAAACGAAATGTGGCTGTGTTAATTCCGTTTTTGGTGGCCAAGCCTCGAAGCCACCTTAAGTGTTTCTACCTATTATTGGGTGTGCTCACGCCTTCGGCGAGCACAACCATTGTTCTCTCACATATATATTATTATTGTGAGAATGCTGTTAAGCATTCTCACTCTTGTTTTTCCAACTTAGTTCTTCCGCCGTTTTTTTGGCCTTTAACTCGTCCTGCATACTTTCACCGATTCCTACCATTTTTGTATCAAAACGTTCAGGAGATGATGGCTATGACTTTTGGTATTTCTCACTTTTATACTTTTTAAGACATTAAATTGTCAAACAAATTCCTCTAACGTTCATATAGTTTAACTTACAGAAACAAGTTATACCTTAACATGTAGGAAACATTTTCCTCTTTCAGCCAATGTAACTACTAAAGAGCTCATATTGACAGACTTTCAGCTATGAGCCTTGAAGCGAGAGCAGCCTTTCAAATTCTCTCACTAACTTCAATGGAGAGGTGGGTAAAATTCGTCAGAGAAAGCAAGAAGGAAGACGATTTCGAAACTGCCGGTAGAGACATATTTATGACCGCACAGACATATAAATGACATCTCTAGTTTCGGCAGAGTCTCGGGTCTCGGAAAATATCCTTATTTTTTGGATTGGACGTATCGTTTTGCGTCTAGGTTAACTTGTTTGAGGTGTGGATTCTAGCTAAATTTCTGTTATTCTCTCCTATAGTCGAGCTAGCGCGATGGCTCTCCATAACTAAAAACCGTTCGACTTCTTTTCCACAATCGACCAAATTGGCCAAACAAGGTATGTACATTGAGCTTAAAGTGTACATATTCTAGCTAGATCGCTTTTATTTGAGCAAGTTTCACGGAAATCTGCAAAAATCGAGGCTCAAGACTGTCATAGCTGACCGTCACGAACAGCCAAACCGGGGCTGGGGTAACAAACGCTTCGTAACTGGAATGTTTTTACTTTTAATTGACGATATTGAACACAGATGTTAAGTAACTTGTCTTTACTCAAATATCTTCTCCGTTTTCAATTTGAAGCAGTATCTAGCTTACTGTAGGAAATCTCCCAATGCATCCTCTCTCTAGCTTCGCTTCGGGAACAACGATGACGATGCATGCATTGTTCACGCCTACGGTGTTAATGCAGTCTGTACAAATACCACTTTGACACTTGCAAGAAATGATCCGCTGGTTAGATGTAGCATGATCTTATTTAATACCCACAATACTGTAGTTCATCTTTTTTTGCAGCAGCATTTTAATCTGAGTTCAAGTAGCTTTTGCAGTTGCACAACCAACAAAGTCACGTAATGTGACGTGATTGAATTTAAAAGTTTTTATTTTTTTGTCATCTTTGAATTCAGTGTCTGAACAGGACTGGGTGTGCAGGCACACATGATTAGTTTCTCCTCCGTCTTGAACCTGAAACCTAGATTCTAGGTTAGAAATGTTGCCAGTCTGTTGCCAATGACCAACGGTTGGTACGTTTTTCCAGCAAGTTCAAGTCATTCCAGTGTTGTCCTTTTACCTTCAAATTCGTTCAACCTGGACTTCAGCAACTAGTTTTCTGCTACATTTTCACATTTTCCTGCAGCTCATCTTTCTGAATTTTTGCCCTTATTGTTTTGCATTTTTCTTCTCTTTTCTTCTGTTTTCTGCCTTCATCTTGCTCCAGGTCCTTTCAAAAATACCTTTCACAGCAGTACCTTCCAACTGCCAGTACTTTGGCATTTTTCTTCTCTTTTCTGTACTTTTCTGCCTTCATCTCGCTGCAGGTCCTTTCTAACATACATTTCAGGCCTTTTGAAACCTGAGCAAATGACTTTCTACAAAATGTTCTAATTATTCTGAATTATTTCTCTTTTTGCATTTTCTTCTCTTTTCTTCTGTTTTCTGCCTTCATCTTGCTCCAGGTCCTTTCAAAAATACCTTTCACAGCAGTACCTTCCAACTGCCAGTACTTTTGCATTTTTCTTCTCTTTTCTGTATTTTTCTGCCTTCATCTTGCTGCAGGTCCTTTCTAACATACATTTCAGGCCTTTTGAAACTCCAGCAAATAATTTTCTGCTACATTTTCAAATTCTTCAGAATTATTTCTCTTTTTGCATTTTTCTTCTCTTTTCTGTAGTTTTATACCTTCGTCCAGCTACAGCCCCTTTCAAAAATACCTTTCAGGCGCTTCAGCTTATAACTTTCTACAACATTTTCACAATTTTCCGCTTTTTTATCATGGTCAGCTATCCCCATTCAGGTTTTCAGCATTCTCACTGCTGTTTCGCAGGAACAGCCGTTTCTAGTTATTGTTTATTTTCGCCCCCCTAAGGATCAGTCAATATTTGGACTACATAGACAACGCCTCTGTCAAAATGTTCGTCTTGGTCTCGATTGCGTTGCTTGCATTTTTATTTACGTTCCGTTGCACGGTTTAGGAGGTTACAACGTTTTTGTGGCAAAAAAGTGCCTTTAGTCAACGAAGGGTAGTCAGTGCTAGCTACGTCACCACGTCAGCACACGTTAGCAACGACGCATGTGCTGTTGCACAGCGAGTATCGTATCGTGCCGTAGTGTAGGCTACTACTACTAGCAGCATCATACATGTACATTTAAGCAAATCAAGACTTGCATGTACAGTAAGTAATGTCACATTAAAGAATGTAAAATTTAAACTCAAGCTTGTGTGGTGCGTCGCTGGCTTCAGTGCCACAGCCTAAACTTTATATCAAAACAAACGTTCTCATTTCCGGCGCTTTCAAACAATCCCCTCACTCAGTGAAGTTTGGCTAGCCACCGCAACTAGCTTGATCGTAGCAAACTTCTTTTGAATTAGCCATTTCTCCCTAAATAGATGTAAAGCTTATTTACGTTGTTGGGGGCATATTTTCAGTTAGCAGATGGTACTGTTTGAATCGCGATTCCATCTGAAATACTGCCGGTGACAACGTTGTTACGTTAACAACGACGCATGGATACAACGTGGATAGATGTGCTGTTGCACAGCGAGTATCGTATCGTGCCGTGGTGTACTAGCAGCATCATACATGTGCATTTAAGCAAATCAAGACTTGCATGTACAGTAAGTTATGTCACATTAAATAATGTAAAGTTTAAACTCAAGCTTGTGTGGTGCGTCGCTGGCTTCAGTGCCACAGCCTAAACTTTATATCAAAACAAACGTTCTCATTTGAAGATTGAAGTTTGGCTAGCCACCGCAACTAGCTTGCTCGTAGCAAACTTCTTTTGAATGAGCCATTTCTCCCTAAATAGATGTCAAGCTTATTTACGTTGTTGGGGGCATATTTTCAGTTAGCAGATGGTACTTGTTTGTACTGCGTTCTTGAGTTTGCTAAATGCTTGAAAATATCACTAGATGGGAAAAACTTAAGGGGACGGACCCACCTGCAAGCGAGCACACCCTACAATTTCCCCAGAAATTGTACCCTCTCTAGTTGGGTGTGCTTTGCCTTCGGCAAGGGCACAACCTTTGTTCTCTCACATATATATTATTATTGTTGGAATGCTGCTTCAGCATTCCAAGTATTGTTCTTTGAATCTTTATTGTTGGAATGCTGCTTCAGCATTCCAAGTATTGTTCTTTGAATCTTTATTCAACTTCTTCATATTCTTATTCTTATTCTATTTCTTCCGTGGCACGTTTCAGCGCCTTCAAATCTTCAGCTATTAAAACCGTTCAGCTATCAAAAAATTCAGCAGTTTCAGGCCATTCCTGCTATGACTTTTCAGCTTTGTACCTCTTATGCTTGAATTAATATAAATCAATATTCATCATATTTTTTACATGGGTTTCCAATGGAGTTTTCTTTCAAATCCTCTCAAACTTCTTTAAACTTCTTCAACTTCCAAATCCTTCTTCTTCCTCAATCTTTCTGCTAGAGCCACTATTTAAACTGTAAAATGTTGACAAAACCCTAAACTATTTTTAAATAATTCAGCTTTTTGATATCTATGCAACTTTTTCAATATCACTGATTATGTTTCATGACTTTTTCAAGCCGTTTCTGAGATTTACATGGGTGTGTACGTGAAAGCCTAGAGTGCAGACTGAAACGCTTTGAGTGGAGGGGAGCTTCGGATGTCGTTGAAAAAATATTTCTAGTTTGCAAGCATTGCCACAATTTTCGCTCTTCATGCTTAGTTTTTGGATCAATAGATAGCTAATTTTGTGCTGGTCGTAGACAGTTGTCTGTTGAATTCAACAGACGTACACATTTGTTCCGAGCCCCACGAAAGCGAGACAAAGTCCAACTCTCGCCCCATAGAGACCAATGCAAATCTGGTGACAAAATCGTCAGAGAAAGCAAAAAGAACAAGATATTGAAACTGCCGGTAGAGTCGTATTTCTGACCGCACAGAAATATAAAAGACATCTCTGGTTTCGGCAGAGTCTTGGGTCTCTGAAAATATCCTTATTTGTTGGATTGGAAGTATAGTTTTGCGTCTAGGTTAACTTGTTTGAGGTGTGGATTCTAGCTAAATTTCTGTTATTCTCTGCCCTCAGCGCGTTAGCATTCATAGCTGCACCATCACCGTGGCAACCACATAAACAAGCGCCACTCAGTCTCTTAAACAGGTGATTGTTATTAGCTGATTAGTGGAGACACAAGACAAGCTATTCAGTCAACTCGTCTCATTAAAAGACTAAGAGCACCACAACACAACTACTACCACTACTGATACTGCTATATTTTATGCCACTACTACAACTACTAATTCTGCAGATGCTGCTAATATCTCTTTTACTAACTACTTCGCTAATGGAACTGTTTTGTTCTACTACGCCACTGAGTGCGTTTACTTGACCATGAGAAACCCGATTACTAGCAATTGTCGGTTTATGCCATACGACCCCGTTTACATGTGTAATTAGTTATGCGATTACTCAATAAGCGCGTCTACATGATTCTTTTTATTAATCGTTGTAAACTTGCACCATCATCCTTCTGCAACAAAGTGTCGCCGTGTCTTCCTGTATCGGCCCTACTGCTGTATGTTTCATTCAATCAACACATTGAATCCTACTACCCTTACAAAAAAGAAGTATACTTCAAGTTTATTTTGTAAGTATACTTAGTATAAAAAGTATACTATTATCATGGTACTTAAGAGTATACTAGCAGTGTACTAGCAGTGTACTTATTTATATACTATTTTTGTACTAAGTAAACTGAATTGGCCCACTTTTTAGGTAATTTAGTACACTTTAAAGTACACTTATAGTGTATTTGAGGTTTACTTTTGAATACTGTAAAGTAGCCTGTGTAGCGCACTTTCAGTTCATAAAGTATATTTCCTAAAGTACTTAAAAGTATACCTTGGAATACTCTAAAGTAACCTGTGTAGTGCACTTTCAGTTCATGAAGTATACTTCCTAAAATACCTCAAAGTATACTTTGCAATACTTTCAAGTGCACTTTCAATTAATGTAAGTACGTCAAGAAGTAAACTTAATAAATGTCAATTTACTCTGATTTAATAATACATTTAAATGTTTAGGGGCCCTTCACACGCAGCTGATCTTGCGTCATTTAGCGAGAGCGGGGGCCTTCGCCAAGTGACACCGCAGATCCTTAGCTGAAATAAATGTATTATTAAGTATACACTAATCTCTGCTATTTTTTGGATTGGACGTATAGTTTTGCGTCTAGGTTAACTTGTTTGAGGTGTGGATTCTAGCTAAATTTCTGTTATTCTCCTATAGTCGAGCTAGCGAGATGGCTCTCCATAACTAAAAACGGTTCGACTTCTTTTCCACAATCGACCAAATTGGCCAAACAAGGTATGTACATTGAGCTTAAAGTGTACATAATCTAGGTAGATAGTTTTTATTTGAGCATGTTTCACAGAAATCTGCAAAAATCGAGGCTCAAGACTGTCATAGCTGACCGTCACGAACAGCCAAATCGGGGCTGGGGTAACAAACGCTTCGTAACTGGAAAGTTTTTACTTTTAATTGACGATATTGAACACAGATGTTAAGTAACTTGTCTTTACTCAAATATCTTCTCCGTTTTCAATTTGAAGCAGTATCTATCTTACTGTAGGAAATCTCCCAATGCATCCTCTCTCTAGCTTCGCTTCGGCTAGATGACGATGCATGCATTGTTCACGCCTACGGTGTTAATGCAGTCTGTACAAATACCACTTTGACACTTGCAAGAAATGATCCGCTGGTTAGATGTAGCATGATCTTATTTAATACCCACAATACTGTAGTTCATCTTTTTTTGCAGCAGCATTTTAATCTGAGTTCAAGTAGCTTTTGCAGTTGCACAACCAACAAAGTCACGTAATGTGACGTGATTGAATTTAAAAGTTTTTATTTTTATGTCATCTTTGAATTCAGTGTCTGAACAGGACTGGGTGTGCAGGCACACATGATTAGTTTCTCCTCCACCTTGAACCTGAAACCTAGATTCTAGGTTAGAAATGTTGCCAGTCTGTTGCCAATGACCAACGGTTGCTATGTTTTTCCAGCAAGTTCAAGTCATTCCAGTGTTGTTCTTTTACCTTCAAATTCGTTCAACCGAGACTTCAGCAACTGGTTTTCTGCTAAATGTTCACATTATCCTGCAGCTCATCTTTCTGAATTTTTGCCCTTATTGTTTTGCATTTTTCTTCTTCTTTTCTTCTGTTTTCTGCCTTCATCTTGCTCCAGGTCCTTTCAAAAATACATTTCACAGCAGTACCTTCCAACTGCCAGTACTTTTACATTTTTCTTCTCTTTTCTGTACTTTTCTGCCTTCATCTTGCTGCAGGTCCTTTCTAACATACATTTCAGGCCTTTTGAAACTCCAGCAAATAATTTTCTGCTAAATTTTCAAATTCTTCAGAATTATTTCTCTTTTTGCATTTTTCTTCTCTTTTCTGTAGTGTTATACCTTCGTCCAACTCCAGCCCCTTTCAAAAATACCTTTCAGGCACTTCAGCTTATAACTTTCTACAACATTTTCACAATTTTCCGCTTTTTTAGCATGGTCAGCTATCCCCATTCAGGTTTTCAGCATTCTCACTGCTGTTTCGCAGGAACAGCCGTTTCTAGTTCAACTTATTGTTGGAATGCTGCTTCAGCATTCCAAGTATTGTTCTTTGAATCTTTATTGTTGGAATGCTGCTTCAGCATTCCAAGTATTGTTCTTTGAATCTTTATTCAAGCATCTTCTTCTATTTCTTCCGCGACACCTTTCAGCGCCTTCAAATCTTCAGCTATTAAAACCGTTCAGCTATCAAAAAATTCAGCCGTTTCAGGCCATGACTGGTATATCTTTTCAGCTTTGTACCTCTTATGCTTGAATTAATATAAATCAATATTCATAATATTTTTTACATGGTTTTCCAATGGAGTTTTTTTTCAAATCCTCTCAATCCTCTTAAACGTCTTCAACTTTCAAATCCTTCTTCTTCCTCAATCCTTCAGCTACAGCCACCATTTAAACTTTAAAATGTTGACAAAACCCTAAACTATTTTTTTTTAATTCAGCTTTTTGATATCTAATCAACTTTTTTCAATATCACTGATTATGTTTCATGACTTTTTCAAGCCGTTTCTGAGATTTACATGGGTGTGTACGTGAAAGCCGAGTGCAGACTGAAACGCTTAGAGTGGAGGGGAGCTTCGGATGTCGTTGAAAAAATATTTCTAGTTTGCCAGCATTGCCACAATTTTCGCTCTTCATGCTTCATTTTTTGATCAATAGATAGCTAATGTTGTGCTGGTCGTAGACAGTTGTCTGTTGAATCCAACAGACGTACACATTTGTTCAGAGCCCCACGAAAGCGAGACAAAGTCCAACTCTCGCCCCATAGAGACCAATGCAAATCTGGTGACAAAATCGTCAGAGAAAGCAAAAAGAACAAGATTTTGAAACTGCCGGTAGAGTCGTATTTCTGACCGCACAGAAATATAAAGGACATCTCTGGTTTCGGCAGAGTCTTGGGTCTCTGAAAATATGCTTATTTTTTGGATTGGAAGTATAGTTTTGCGTCTAGGTTAACTTGTTTGAGGTGTGGATTCTAGCGAAATTTCTGTTATTCTTTGCCCTCAGCGCGTTAGCATTCATAGCTGCACCATCACCGTGGCAACCACACAAACAAGCGCCACTCAGTCTATTACACAGGTGATTGTTATTAGCTGATTAGTGGAGACACAGGACAAGCTATTCAGTCAACTCGTCTCATTAAAAGACTAAGAGCACCACAACACAACTACTACCACTACTGATACTGCTATATTGTATGCCACTACTACAACTACTAATTCTGCAGATGCTGCTAATATCTCTTTTACTAACTACTTCGCTAATGGAACTGTTTTGTTCTACTACGCCACTGAGTGCGTTCACTTGACCATGAGAAACCCGAATTTCGATTTATGCCAATAATACAATTGCTCCGTTTACATGTGTAATTAGTTATGCGATTACTCAATAAGCACGTCTACATGATTCTTTTTATTAATCGTTGTATGCTCCACGGACAAAACTTGCACCATCATCCTTGTAACAAAGTGTCGCCGTGTCTTCCTGTATCGGCCCTACTGCTGTATGTTTCATTCAATCAACACATTGAATCCTACTAAGAAAGCCGAGTAAACGCACTCAATGCACACATCTGCTACTGCTATTACTATCCCAACTATAATGTCAGCTGTTAAGACTATAATATTCTTTTTATGACTAGCTAGCCTAGGCCTACTTCTTCTTCTGTTTAACAGTTCAGCTTTCAGCTTCTCCCGCATTGTATTTCAGCTCTTAGCGTTGTTAGATGATGCAGTTCACACTGCCTCTTTTGTGTGACTCACACATTTTTGAAATTCATTTCAGCTTGCGGGTATTTTCTCATTTCTGTATTTTCTGCAATTTAAGAAAAATAATTTCATCTTTCAGCATTCCAACGCATTTTCAGCAGGAAATGCCTTTCTAGTTCAAGCATCTTCTTCTTCTATTTCTTCCGCGACACCTTTCAGCGCCTTCAAATCTTCAGCTATTAAAACCGTTCAGCTATCAAAAAATTCAGCCGTTTCAGGCTATGACTGCTATGACTTTTCAGCTTTGTACCTCTTATGCTTGAATTAATATAAATCAATATTCATAATATTTTTTACATGGTTTTCCAATGGAGTTTTTTTCCCAAATCCTCTCAATCCTCTTAAACGTCTAAAACTTTCAAATCCTTCTTCCTCAATCCTTCAGCTACAGCCACCATTTAAACTTTAAAATGTTGACAAAACCCTAAACAATTTTTTTTTAATTCAGCTTTTTGATATCACATTTGATATCTAATCAACTTTTTTCAATATCACTGATTATGTTTCATGACTTTTTCAAGCCGTTTCTGAGATTTACATGGGTGTGTACGTGAAAGCCTAGCCTGACGTTGTCATACTCATAATTCTTGTCAGAATATGAGTCTGAGAACTCTCCATTGGGCTGTGACTATGGGGCGTGTTTCAACCGAACCCGGAAAACAAATGCCTCTTCGCTCAATTGGATAGACCTACAACCAATCAGAGCAACGTAGTATGTTAACTTTTACCAAACCCCGTAGGAAGGACGGCAAAAACATCTTTTCCATCGACAAATGCCTTGATTGCGTTTCTCTGTTCCTCTTTCAAAGCTAATGCGCCCACGAAAGCGAGACAAAGTCCAACTCTCGCCCCATAGAGATCCAATGCAAATCTGGTGACAAAATCGTCAGAGAAAGCAAAAAGAACAAGATTTTGAAACTGCCGTTAGTCGTATTTCTGACCGCACAGAAATATAAAGGACATCTCTGGTTTCGGCAAAGTCTTGGGTCTCGGAAAATATTCTTATTTTTTGGATTGGACGTATAGTTTTGCGTCTAGGTTAACTTGTTTGAGGTGTGGATTCTAGCTACATTTCTGTTATTCGCTCTGCGTTACGGGGCGTTCACACTGCAGCGACGCGATGCGAGCGACGCGATGGTTTCCATTCATTTTCTATGGAGCCAGGCGAATCGCTTGCGTGGTGCATTGTGGGTAGCGACGCGACGCGACAGAGTTGAGATTTTCTCAACTTTATGCAAATGACGAGCGATTTTCGCTAGCGATGTGTTTTCTTGTTTCTCGTAACGTAGCAACCATGGTAAACATTTCAAGCTTTCTAGGTTTCAAGGTGGAGGAGAAACGAATCGTTTGTGTGGCTGCTTACCCAGTCATGTACGATACATAGCTGTATTCGTACAGAGATGTTAATTTTAAAAAAAACGATGCAAGGCGCAAGGTTGCCGAAGTTGTTGGTGCTTGTACTTTCAAATTCAGTCTAGTCACATTACGTAACTTCGTTCTGTGGTAACTAGCACTAGCTAGCCTGGCTGGAACCCCCGTATCGACAGATTAGCAGAGACTTTGAGTAATATAATAAAAGTTTTTTAAACTTGTCAACGTGTATGTCTATTAAACAGTTTTGTATTTTGTATATAAGTTGTATTTTTATCGATGTTGTGAGTACTTAAACCCAAGTCTGCACACTTGGCCATTACAACTACAACAGTGACTTTAGAGAACTACATTCTACATGAATCTGTTTGAAACGCCCCCGAGCGTGGTGAACTGTGGGAAGGCAAGCGATGGCAAGCGATTCGCGTCGCTGCAGTGTGAACGCACTGTTAGCAATCATAGCTGCACCATCACCGTGGCAACCACACAGCTGCTGCAAATTACCAACGGAAAAAGCTGATATTCTATAATGGCCACTAGATGGCGCTAAACTGCCAAACCAATTTTTTATGCTTGCCAGGGACAGAACAGCTATACTATCCCAACTATAATTTCAGCTGTTAAAACTAATATTTTTGTTGCCTAGGCTACTTCTTCTGTTTAACAGTTCGGCTTTTAGCTTCTCTCGCATTGTATTTAAGCTCTTATAGCTTTGTTAGATGATGCAGTTCAGCTTCCACACTGAAATTCTATTTCTTCGATTGCTTCACAACGTCCAAACTTACGCTACACGCTTTTTATTAACGCTGGTTTGCAAGGAACATAAATGATCTTATTGTTTCGTAACTTTCCTTCTAATGCCGACTAACAGTCTAGCTGGAGTCATTTGCTCAGTAAGGTATGTTGATATGTATTTGAAACGTATTTGAGACATCCAAACCTAGCCCTATAGCCTACCTAGAAAATCTTCCACAAAATTGTTGACTCACAAAATTGTTTTCTAAATGTAAACAAATAAAACCTGTTTTTGATGAAGTCAACGTCTGCTTTATACTTATGTCATTACTACAACTACTAATTCTGCAGATCCTACTAATATCTATTTTACTACTTTTGCTAATGGAACTGTTATTCTACTACGCCACTGATACTACTGTATCTGCTACATTTATTACTATCCCAACTATCATTTCAGCTACTAAAACTAATATTCTACTACTTCTACAGTTTAACAGTTCAGCTTTCAGCTTCTCCCGCATTGTATTTCAGTTCTTAGCATTGTTAGATGATGCAGTTCAGCTTCCACACTGCCTCTTTTGTGCGACTCACACATTTTTAAAATTAATTTCAGCTTGCAGGTATTTTTCTCATTTCTGTATTTTCAGCCATTTAAAAAATGTATTTCCGATTTCAGCATTCCAACGCATTTTCTGCAGGAAATGCTCTTTCTAGTTATTATTTTTATTTATTTTCCCACCCCTAAGGATCAGTCAATATTTGGACTACATAGACAACGTAGGTGTCAAAAGTTTTGTCTTGCTAGCGATTGAGTTGCTTGTATATTTATTTACGTTCCGTTGCACAGTTTAGCAGGTTACAACGTTTTTGTGGCAAAAAGTGTCTTCTGTCAACGAAGGGTACTGTCAGGCCAAATAGTGTCCTAGGGCCAAATACTGTCCTACCTGACGTCACAATGCCGTTCCGATGCAAGGACGCGTCCGTCGCTATGCCGACCTTAAATTCCTGACATTCCTGAGATAGCAACGCGCTCAGGGAGAATATTATACGCTTTGCCTTCCCGGTCGGTTAAAATCGATGCTAAATAAGTAATTTTTTCGACGAAAAAGGGTACCAACTAGCTAAACACAGAAGACAGGTGTTTAATAGTCTTTGTAATCTTTTTATTGTTTACCAAACTAGCTAGCACTAGCTATCGAACGAGTGAAAACTCGTAGAGAATAGACAAATCGTAGTATAGGCTCGAGTATAGGCTAAATTGTTTTAAATAGTCCTAAATACAAAATTTGCCATACTAACAAAGGGGTTTGTATATTACGTCCTTAGAAAAACTACCTCTTACCTTTCCTCTATCTTTATGTGACAATCATATATTTTGATCAGTTTGCTCTGTCATGCACTGTAATATTATATTAATTTAAGTCCAAATATATGTTTGTGCACGGATTCAATTACACTTATAATGCAGCACAACAAGGATAGGTAATTCAAAACTATATTTGTTTATAATTCTTTATTGTATACATATACTATGAATACATACATCCCTGGAACTCAATTAGAACTGCATGCACTATGCTATATACCATGCCTTCTGCATATGGGTTTCATAAAAAGTGTTACATTTTATAAAATAAATTGGCAGTGGCTGAACAATGTAACAGAGGTTGACATAATTGCTGCATCTTGACAACTCCTGAATGGTCCTAAACACATTTGCTACACCTGTAAAAGAGTATGGAAAATGTATGACAGTGTAACAAATTAGTTATATTTGTACAACATAAAAAATATGTATACAAGTGTATATATTAAATTACGAACCGATTTCAGAACTGATTTTATGAACTGATTTCAGAACTGATTTTATGAAATGATTTCAGAACTGATTTTATGAAACGATTTCAGAACTGATTTTATTAAATGATTTCAGAACTGATTTTATGAAACGATTTCAGAACTGATTTTATGAAATGATTTCAGAACTGATTTTATGAAACGATTTCAGAACTGATTTTATGAAACGATTTCAGAACTGATTTGACAAATTATATAACATATATGATATACACAGCTATATACAAAACAACTCCACAACATACAAACCTACTCTGTGTCCTCGAAAATCTGTAAAATACTTAAAAAACAACTTTACAGCAAGAACATACAAACTCTTTTACATTATTTACAACAGGCAGGCATGATGAATGAAAACACTTACCACACCTCCTGCAAGAAACCAGGGGCAGGTCCTCCTGCAGATGCAGTGCACGCTAACCTCCATAGCGTACACTGGCTTGGCCGTGGGACACCGTGTGGAGCTGGAGAATGGTGTCAGGTGCCCAGCCTGAAAGCAGGAAAAGAGATGGTGACGCATAGCAGACTGTTCATACTCCACGCATGCTGGGTCCTCACCTCTGCAGAGAGTGAGACTGTTTGCGATTGCAAACAGCCCACAATCTGAGCTGCCTCTCTGCTGCTGGACATCAGGCCACTGCAGGCGGACCTGGGGACCTGGGAAAGACAGAAGACCAGTTATTAGAGAAATGAACTCCTCGGTTTTGCTGTGACCAGAGGAGTCATAAACATTTACTGTACCTACCTTGCAGTTGATGATGTTACTTACCGTTACCCAGTGGTTTGCACAAACGTTTAAAATCTGGACAAACCCCTGGATTGATGCAGGCACAGAGGAGAGGAAGGCGAGGGATGCTGTGGCGTAGAGGCCTCCTACATGGGGATGTTGTGCCTGTAAGAGAGCCTGACAGTGGTCAATGCAAGCATCATCCAGCCAACAACATGGGGAGAGAACTGTGGCCCTTAGTACCTCCACCCTGCTCAGTGAAGCTGGACAGGCCAACCCCCGCTGAACAACTGTGATGATGACATCATCACAGTCCTGGACATCCTGAGAGAAGACGAATTGATTATTAACATGATAGGCATCAACAACCTCATGTTTGATTAAAAAAAAAAATAATAGTGATATAAAGCAACATGAAGTTTACCTGAAGACAGTCCTCCTCCAACTCTGAGCACAGAGGTTCAGGCCAATCCAAACACACTGTCTCAGATGGATGGGACACAGGCTCCTGGAGTCCAATGCATGTAGCCTAAAAACACAATAATGTTAGATTATAGGGACAGGCCAAAAGGAGTAGATGCTGTCTTGTGACAGTATTCAGCCACTATAATATAGAATTAGTGCAGAATGCTTTTTTTATGTACCTGAAGTGAGTCCCCCTCCGGCTCAGAGCTCAGCAGTTCAGGGTCATCAGAACCCACTGGCTTGGGTGGATGGGACACAGCTTCCTCTGTGGGGGGGCTAGCTCGGAATCCTTGTGTCAATCACAGAGTAACAAAGAAATGTTATCTATCAGATGTGGTGTCATAATGATTTTTTGTATTGAGAACTGTGCTATAAGTTACACTCACTCTTCCGCAGAGGCTTCACTGAGGCATAGGGTGTCCTGGTCTTCAGAGGTTGGCCGTCCAAGGTCTCCAACTGCACCAAGTTGTTGTCTCCAACCTCAGTCACCCTAAAGAAGACATGCTATAATGGCAAAACTGGACATCACTACCTTCTCATTCTGACTACTGTTAAGTCTATTTACCGGTACTTCGTTGGCCAGTCTGGATCCATTGTGCGTCCAGGTCTCCCACGCTTCCTCTCATCCTTCTTCAACACCTCCATGCCTGGGAGGACTTTGAAGCGCTTGGTCCCCTTCTTGGTCCTCCTCCGGTAGGCCTCCTGCTGTTTCTCCTGGGCCTTCTCCACGTTGAGTCGCACCTTGACCGTTCAAGAGAAAGGAAAGCAGCTAAGCTTTATATTGTCTGTTTTTTAACTTTGTGTCTGTGACGCTATTAGCGTTATTACGCTAACAATTACTTAGCATCACTCAGATGGGTGAAACACATTGGTGTTACAGAAACTGAGTGCACCTTGTGGTGAAAGCTACAGTGCACAGTTGTGTAATATGTGACGTTATGTCATTTCTCTCACCTTGTCGAAAACCTCCTCGTCATTGTTGGCCCTGGTCTGGAGGTAGTCTTCGAAGGCGCCGTCACCAGGCCTGTCAACCTCAACCTCATGAGGAAGGTCACCTGTGATCTGAAATGACATGATAATACAGAACATGCAGCAGATAGTTGCGTGAAGTTAGTGTTTTTTTAATTCTATTGCAAATATAGCAATATTTGAGAATAAAATATCAAAAGTTTACATACCTCGGTTGACAGCCGTGGCTCCCGACCATACATCAGTCGGTAGGGTAAATACCTGGTGGAAGCCTGAACACTGGTGTTATGTGCAAACAAGATTACCTTCAGGTTATCCTCCCACCGTTCTTGATGCCCATCCAGAGTCTTCCCGATGGCCCTCTTCAGCGTCTGGTTGGTCCTCTCATCCAGTCCGTTGGTCTGGGGATGGTAGGCAGACGTGATCCGATGCTTTGCCCCCCACTTCTCGAACAAGATCTGGTTAACCTAAATAAGTACACATATAATCATTAGTTTGGTTGATGTGTGTAGTATATCCTCAACACTTAAGAAATCCAATGTTTTATTTATCATCTACTTGACCTTGTTCCAGAACTCTCTGCCCTGGTCCGTCAGGATGACCTCTGGTGCGCCATGGGTGTGGAAGATGTCCATCAGGGCCTGGGATGTTGCCACGGCAGTCTTGTCCTAGCAGTACATAGAACACAAGAAAATACATGGAGCTATAATATAGCTGTTATATTAAAACATATTAATTTTCAAGGAGAAAATTGAGATACATGTTGTGTCTACTAAATGCACAGATGTAACTCACCTGGATGGGAATGGCCTCCACCCACTTGGTGAAGAAATCAGTCGCTGTGAGGCAGTAGCGATTCCCATTCCTGGATGACTTGAACGGTCCGATGAGGTCCACACCTGGCATACAGTCAAATACATGTTTTTGGCGTTAAGTAATGGTGGGAAACTGTTTCATTTAAATGTGGAATGAGTAGAACTCACCAATCATGTACCAAGGTGAAACAGGCTTGATGCTCTTCAACTCTGGTGCCTCTGTCTTCACCTTCTCAAACTTCTGGCAAGGCACACAGGTGCGGACCTTGAAACAAATGATCAAGAGCAAGTTGAGATAATGTATGCTCCTTAGCAGTGTGTCAACAACAATATTGCTACAGTTTGTAATTGATATAGGTTTTTTTCCTACCCAGTCTTCCACATCCTTGACAATGCCAAGCCAGTAGAAGCGCTGGTTGATTTTCCCCAACATGCGCTTCACTGCGAAGTGGCCGGCGTGGACCTCGGTCAGAACTGCCTCCCTTTCCTCGTCAGACATGACGACCCTCCTTGGTGGCTGACCATCCTTGGCCCTCAAATACATGCAACCATCTAGAATATAAAAACGGTTAAAGACTGAAAACAATTGTCTTAAACAAGTCTTAAAATATTTAAGGTAAAAAAAGGAAAACAATTTAGTAGTAGTTAAGATTATTTATATCGTATGGTTAACAAATCTTACCCTGGAGCATGAATTTATCGGATGATCTCCGGAGGGAGCGCTTGTGCCCAGGAGAGGCATCCTCCTTGTACTTCCCTGCTGAGAGATAATTAAAAATGTCACTGAAGGATGACATATTTAACTACTTCAATTACAAAATGTCTAAGTATTAAGTAATATAGCCAAAGTATAAATGTCCGTCTATTTGTTTTGTAACTATAGGTTCTATCTGTATTTCTCTATTATTCTGTAAGACTATCTAAAGCTAACTGACTAGCTAGAAAGTTTTTACTAAATCTTAAACTTCGAAATCAATCAAACAGCCAATATTACAATATAAACAATCGGAATTACAAAATGTTATACTGATATGATAATATGTTATTCTGTAAACTAGTGTAAAGCTAGCTAACTTGCTAGTTTCAAAAGTCTAAGTTACTACTTCAAAATAAATCAACTAATTACTTAATAAAAACAATATACTGTATAACTATGACTAAGAACTAAATGTAAAGGAATGATTTAAGGGTTATCTGGTGTAGATTGTCTCCGGGTAGATGTCTTGATCTGGCAGATAAATGACAGCTCGAGCCGATGACGGTCCAAAACTGTGAGAGCGAGCCTGAGGTAAATTGTAATTTTGAAGCGCCTACCTAGCAACCAGAATAGCAACCAGGACATTTCCCGCTGCTGGCACGCGTAGATATCAGGAATTTAAGGTCGGCATAGCGACGGACGCGTCCTTGCATCGGAACGGCATTGTGACGTCAGGTAGGACACTATTTGGCCCTAGGACACTTATACTCCTTTTCCACCACAGCCGGGCCGGTGCTGGTTCTGGGCTGGTTCCAATTCTCGAACCAGTTCTTCGGTTTTCCACACAAATAAACCTGGCTCCGGTTCCAAAAAACAGGTTCCAACTCAGCACCAACTTTAAGGTGGGCCAGAAACAAAAACCGGTGATGTCGGGTGCCAGGGGCGGGATTATGGTCCCCACCCGTGCCAAAACAAATACACATTACACTGCCACTTCTAAAAAGACCAGTAACACAGCTAATAAAATGGAAGCTAAACTAAAACAGCAATGGTCTGAGGAGGAAACGAGATGTTTACTGGCTCTGTGGTCCACCACAGAAGTTCAAAATAAATTAGACGGTGTCGTTAGAACAAAACCAATTTTTGAAAGTATAAAATTGGAGATGTCCGCAGCTGGCTACGACAGAAGTGTAGAACAACTAATAAATAAAATTTAAAAATGTAAAAAAGAATATAGGGACCAGAAGAAGGACCTTGGGCGAAGTGGCAGTGGTCGTCCTAAAAAAAAAACATATTACGACATCCTGGAGTCGGTATTAGGTGACAGACCGGCTTGTCAGGTGAGGGGGGCGCTGAATTCAGCCACAGCAATGCTGGAGGAATTGATGGATGACAGCGGACAAAGTTTCGCTGCTTCAGGTAGGTCTTCTAATTACGTCAAGTCATTAAATATATTTATTAAATGTGTCTCCTTTTAACATTACATTAAATCGCTTGGTAACGTTAAAGTTGTTAACGTTAGCAGCTGATGCTAGTTGCTAAAACAGCTGATAGGTAGGCTAGCTCTTGCTATTTAGCTAACTTTCCGTAACCATGGCTACAAAAGTAAAAAGTAAATGTTTTCACGAGTTGACGTTTGTCACCACAAAAAGACTGAAGTTGATGTAAGTGTAGTTTGCAAGACTATGTTTAGGACACAATTCTATTGATTTGGCTATTTATAGAGTTGTCTGTCACTGATGTGGAAGTGGAGGAGGGTGAGGAAACAACTTTGCCGCAGCCACGGGACAGCAGCTCACCGGCACCATCTAGCTCTGTACAGCAAGCCAAAGGAGGTAAGATGTGTTGTGCATTAATGCAGACATCCCGACCTGCAGAGATTCATTTCAGGGGGGTGGCTTACCCCCTACAGACCTTCTGTCTGTGCACTGTCCTTTTGTTTTTCTAATCTGTATTGTTTTGTTTTGTGAACAGGAAAAAGAAAGCGTGCAAACGAGGACCTAATTAATTATATGGAGAAGGCGGACACAAGATTTTTAGATTTCAGCAGGGAGATGATGCAGAAAATGGAGGCAGATACGGGCGCTCTGCTGGGTCTTATGGGGCGCATGGTGACGGCGATGGAGTCCCAAGCCAATAAATGAAATATGCATTGTTATATCTAACTATTATGAATTTAAAATATAATTATTTATCTATTTATTCTTGTTTTTATATTTAACTATTTATTAATAAAAATATAATTATTTATCCATTTATTCTTGTTCTTCAGTTTTAAATAGCCTATGTGAATAACAACTCAAACTTGAATTGATGAGATGTGCAGCTTTAATCAGGTAAACAGAACAGAACACAGTTAAGGGACAGTGGTATGCAGTACAAACATTTATTCTTCTCTTCTGTTGAAGTAGCTCATTATGGCTGCCCTAATGTCTGCCCCTTCCAGCTCACCATGCTCAGGCAATGCCTGACCTGGCTGAATGTTGAACTGCCTGTCGTGGCTCCTCCATGAAATTGTCACCATGCTCTTCACAAATATTATGAAGTACACAGCAGGTCAAGGTCATTGTCTTGCTCAGCTCCAGCTTGCAGTCATTTCTTTTGAGGAGACATCTCCATCGCCCCTTTAGTCTCCCAAAAGCCATCTCTACAACTGAGCGTGCACTGCTCAGTCTGTAGTTGTATGTGTGTTGCTCTGCTGACAGTCTACCAGTGTCGGAGAAGGGCTTCATAAGCCAATTCTGCATGGGGTAAGCCGGGTCACCAATTAAATAGTGGCCAACGTTGATGCCAGAGATGGCCATTTTGTTCTTTCCCAGTAATTCCCCATCATTTAGTAGCTCCCATAGATGGGACTGCCTTAGCACTCGAGCATCATGCACACTCCCTGCATAGCCCACACACACATCCCAAAACAGGCCTTTCCCATCCACAACTCCTTGTAAAACGATCGAGTGCCACCCTTTCCTGTTAAAATAGTCCCGGGGATACTCCTCAGGTGCAATGATAGGGATGTGGCTTCCGTCTATTGCGCCAACACACTGTGGTATTCTCCAGCGGTTATGGAAGAACGTGGCCATTTCAATGAGCTTGGCAGCATCCGGAGTAGTAATATGTTGAGGAAGCAGGACACTTATGACAGCGTCGCAGAAATCCTCAACACAGTTGAACACTGTGCTTAGACCAACACCAAAAAGGTGGCTGATGGACCTATATTCGCTGCCGGTGGCCAGCTTCCAGAGAGCAATTGCTACACGTTTTCTCACAGGAATAGCCAGACGGTAATTTGTGTTCACTCTGCCCATGAGATGCCTGACCTGATCGCAAATGTATTCAAAAGACTCCCGGGACACTCGAAAGTTTTGAACAAACTGTGCAGGGGTGAAATCCGGCACAACTGTGTCCCACCAATAGCGTGATCGGGGGTATGTCCACACAACATGTGACCTCCGCCTTGCCCTCAGCCATAATACGATCTGCAAAGGTAAAATCATGTATGTTTGGGTTTGTTTACAGGTATAGTCTATATGAGCTGCTACATTTAGCTATAATACTAACAGCCAAAACGTTCAAGATAATTAGCGTACCGTTCTTCTTGAACGTAACCTCTCTTCATAGCGACCACGAAGAGCTGTAAATGCACGTCTACGAAGTGCAGTATACGTTTGTATAGCCAACATTAAAATTACTGGTAGGTACTCCTCCATTGTTGTTACAATTACTTCAATGTTTTAAGACTTGTGTGTGACAATGTTGTAATGAGTTGTTACAATGATTTCATGCTGCGTTGCTAGGACAACGGAGGCGTATGACGTGTTTAAAGACGTAGCCCTACTCTGGCTCTGTCGGTGGAAAATCAAGCTGGTTCTTAGATTAGAACCAGCACCGAACCGCATAAGCACCAGCCCAGAACCAGCACCGGCCCGGCTTTGGTGGAAAAGGGATATATTTGGCCTGACAGCACCAGTGCTAGTCTACGTCACTACGTCAGCACACGTTAGCAACGACGCATGGATACAACGTGATAGAGACGTTCTAGCACGCAAATTGGAGCTTGGATTATGAGTGAAAAATGCCAACCCCCAAAATTACATTTACATTACATTACATTTACATTTACGCATTTAGCAGACGCTTTTATCCAAAGCGACTTCCAAGAGAGAGCATTACAAAAGAGCATAGGTCACTGATCATAACAACGAGATAGCCCCAAACATTGCAAGCAGCCAAAACATGAAGTATACATTGTGAAAAACCAAATAAGTGCCAAGGGGAAGAACCATAAGAGCATGCAGTTAAACAAGTTACAATTAAACAACATGAAACTCAAAAAAGTGCAAGAGTGTACCTGTAAAGAAGAAGACAAAAACAACAGTCAACAGTAAAATATTTCACAGCGAGTACAAGAATTTAAAACCGTCACAACTAACCAACAGGAGCAACAAGTCTCTCAATACGAGTCATTGTGATCCTGGAGGAAATTAACATCAGGTCCAGCCAAGCATTCCTAAGTGCCGTTGTACTCCCGGAACAAGTGTGTCTTGAGCCTTTTCTTGAAGGTGGGGAGACAGTCAGTGTCCCTGATGGAGGTGGGGAGTTGATTCCACCATTGGGGGGCCAGACAGGAGAAGAGCTTGTGTTGGGACCGGGCGCTCTTGAGCGGTGGGACCACCAGACGGTTGTCAGAAGAAGACCGTAGGTGGCGGGTGGGGGTGTAAGGCTGCAGGAGAGACTTGATGTAGTCGGGTGCAGTCCCGTTCACCGCTCGGAAGGTCAGTACCAGAGTCTTGAATCTGATACGGGCCGTGATGGGAAGCCAGTGGAGGGAGATGAGGAGCGGGGTAACATGGGAGCGTCTGGGTAGATTGAAGACCAGACGGGCTGCCGCATTCTGAATCCTCTGGAGAGGGCGGGTTGCGCATGCTGGGAGACCGGCGAGCAGCGAGTTGCAGTAGTCCAGCTTTGAGAGGACAAGTGCTTGGACTAGCAGCTGGGTGGAATGCTCAGACAGGTATCTCCTGATCTTCCGGATGTTGTAGAGGGTGAATCTACACGACCGGGAGACCGCAGCAATGTGGGCTGTGAGGGAGAGCTCGTCATCCATGGTCACCCCGAGGTTCCTGGCAGAGGATGAAGGGGTCACCGTCGCCGATCCGAAAATTACCAACCATTGGGTTTTGTTGAGAAAGCAATTTCGAGTAGAACTGCCATCTCGGATTTTTTATTTAGGTCGTGAAAGTCTTTGTAATTTGAGCGAGTGCGGGTCGCCCGTGAGACTGCCTAGGCGGCAGCCATGCAAGCGTCATAGTAGTTTAGTATTTTCGTATTTTTATAGTTCGGTCAATTCTACACCACAAAACAGAAGGAGGGCAATGTTATGACGATATGACTATTGTGAAGACAGCCAGATGGTGAGATTTTAATGTAGGTTGTTGTAAAAACTTTGATTGGTTTGCTACGTGAGAGCCCCGTCAGCCTCCGTTGACGATTGCGTCAGCTGTTGTCGATCTTTGATGAGTATTTTCTTAATTTCGTACCAGGGTCAATTCTACATCAAAAATCAGAAGGAGGGCAGTGTTATAAAGATATGGCGATTGCGAAGACAGCCAGCGCGTCAGCATATTTTTGTGATTTGTGTAAAACTTGAGTGACACCACGGCTTGTTTTGACGTTAGCCTCAGTCAGACTCGGCTCACCCACTGGCAGTGTGTAGTACTGTCTTCAATGCCACAGCTAAACTTTATGTCAAAAGAAACATTCTCATTTCCGGCGCTTTCAAACAATCAGTGAAATGTGGAGCAACAGCAGCTAGCTTGCCTCTAGCAAACTTATTTTGAATTAGCCATTTCCCCCTACATTAATGTCAAACTTATTTACGTTTTGGGGGGCATATTTTCAGTTAGCAGACGGTACTGTTTGAATCGCGATTCCATACTGCCAGTGACAACGTTGTTACAGTAGCTTGTTTCAAAGGGGGTTTGCAGCTGTTTCAAAGGGTGTTCTTAATGAAATATGCAATATGAGTAGGCTAAATGCTTGAAAATATCACTAGAAGGGAAAAACTTACAACCGACGCAAGCAAGCACACCCTACAATTTCACCATAAATTGTACCCTCTCTAGTTGGGTGAACCTTTGTTCTCTCACATATATATTATTATTATTATTAATGTTTATTTTCGCCCCCCTAAAACTCAGTCAATATTTGGCCTACATAGACAACCTAGGTGTCAAAAGTTTCGTCTTGGTAGCGATTGAGTTGCTTGTATTGGGATTTACGTTCCGTTGCATGGTTTTAGGCTCAAGTAAAGTTTTGTGGCGAAAAGTGAAGCTAACGGTGGCTAATTTGCTAGCCACTGTCACTGACGTTACTAACGTCACTAACGTCACGAAAACACGCGTGACTACCTTTAGCAGAACATTCGTTTCGCATCTGTTAACTTGGGGGATAGCTAGGCTAACTATAGCTTTACTGCAAGGCAGCTGCAGAAACGCCACAAGCAAAGAGGCCAGGGTGATAACTATTTACTCATTTTACTTTGTGATGTGAAACACAATTGTGAAATGTAATGTACAATATTAGCTGATATTATTAAGGAAGTAGGCCCACGTCTACTTTCGGAAACGGTAGTCTACTATTTCACTGAAGCATTAGCATAATGACATTAGCCTCTGTTGCCCGGGCAACACATACTACATTGGTCTATGATGCATCTGTTTTCAGTCGTTAAAATAAACATTCCTCACAAATACATTTTCGTTGTAGGATTTATTATGACATTACATTACAAGTAAACGATTTGGTGGTGAAATTATCATTACCTGTGGTTACAAACCAGTGTTGCTCACTGCAACGCTGTAGCCTACGCGAGACACACTGCAAAAACATCTAGCACTACACAGCTGTTTAGGAAGTCAAACGTCTAACTACTAACCTGAACTTCATTGCCACAGCCTAAACTTTGTTCTGTTCATCTGTTCATGAAAATAATTAATTTCAGCCTAAACCGTACAACGGAACGTTACATCCAATTCAACCAACGCAATCGCTACCAAGACGAGCACTGCCAGTCTAGTACTGTACTGTAGTAGTACAATTTACCGGGGCAGCTTCTCCACACAGGGCTATATCGCATTTTGCGTTGTTACTGACAATGATCGCTACCTGTGAGCTTTTTAACGAGCGATTTTCCACTAAATAAATGTCAAGCTTATTTAGGTTTTTGGGGGCATATTTTCAGTTAGCAGATGGTACTGTTTGAATCGCGATTCCATATTCTACTGCCGGTAACGTCGTAGAATAATCTTCAAAGGGGGTACTTTATTAAAGGTCACATGACATGAAAACTTCACTTTAGGAGGTTATTTAACATTAATATGAGTTCCCCTAGCCTGCCTTTGGTCCCCCAGTGGCTAGAATTTTCGATAGGTGTAAACCAAGCCCTGGGTGTTCTTCTCCGCCTTTGAGAAAATGAAGGCTCAAACGCTCGGTTTGAAAATCTCCTTTTATTGACGTAACAAGGAGCCAGGCTACCGCCCTTCTCTCTGCTGTGCCCGCCCAGATAATCTGGCCCGCCAATGAGGAATTGAGCTACGATTGTGCAAGGGCGAGTGCAATATCGTGTTTTCCTGCAGAGACATCATGCCATGGCTAGCAAACGAACGAAGCATAACAGTTGCTCAGTGCTTGGATGTACAAATCAACACACAAGTCTTTTTGTAGTTCCGTCATCCGAGCCTCTAAACAATCAGTATCTTAATTTTATTTTCGCTGAAAATGCGCCTACACAACTTCTGTTGTAGGCGCATTTGTTTTGTATGTCTGCGCCAAACACTTCAGCCACGACTGTTTCCTCAACTTGAGCTAATACAAAACTGGCCTTGCTGAAATTAAATTCTGGATCAGTACTAACTCTCCTTCGTCCAGCTACTAACCTCGGACAAGTAAGTTAACTAACGCTATATCATTTTGTAGCTTTACTGTATATGGTTACCTAGCTTGCTACCCTTAGAATGTGTCTGTAACATTAGCTCTGCAGCTAACAGCTGAGTTAGTGTCGCTATGGAAAGGTAGATAGCATCAAGTATAAGTGTGAATACATATGCTGTACGTGAGTGTTGTACACTTCTTTGTTATTTGGATAAACGTTCTGCTGTTGGTGTTATGGCGCGCGCGATATCCACCTTTCCCCTCATTGAAATGACTGAGTGTGTACCTCTGCAAACCAGGGTTATCAGATGAGAATGGGCAAATTCGAGGTATTTTACAGCAACGGGGTTACAGCCATTGCGATACATCCGTTGTAAACATTAGCGCATGGTGCCGCCCCTCCGCTCCTCATTAGCATTTAAAGCTACAGACACCAAAACAGCGCGTTCTGAGGAAAGCTCCTTGTGGGACTGCTAGTAGTGGCTGTAATTCTGCACCAAGGCTGAATTTCGGGAAAGAGACTTCTGATACAGTATTAGGGGACCACTAAGGCCTATATAAAAGCATCCAAAAACAGCATGTCATGTGACCTTTAATGAAAGAATGCAATATGAGTAGGCTAAATGCCGGAAAATATCACGAGAAGGGAAAAACTTAAAAGGACGTTTAAGTAATAGAGATTAGGTCAATTTTTACACCGCCAATCTGCCATCTGCCAAATGTATTCGTTTTGATTCAGCTATGAGGCTGCCTCTTGCAGGGGAAATGAGAAGACATCTATTTCATTCTACACTTCACTCGTATTTTGCTTTGTAAATGAGCAGCAAAAAAAAGATGCTTTTAAATCTATGTAATCTTTATAAATAATAAGTATGCATTTTTATGTAAAATATACAAAAATGTCATTAAAAAACGGACCCTGTGCAACCGACGCAAGCAAGCACACCCTACAATTTCCCCAGAAATTGTACCCTCTCTAGTTATTATTATCATACATCTTCTGCCATGGGAGTCTATGGCAGGCCCTAGAACCGTATTGTCAGAAGTTGTGAAATTTGGCACACTCTTTGGGGCCAGTCCCCTCATCAATTTCACCAAGTTTCATGTCTCCATTGCAAACCCTCTAGCGCCACCAATGGGTCAAAGTTGAAGGTGTGTTTACACACGTTACTTTTGAACCACATGTCTCATTTTCGAAATTGAGGTATCATTGTATTCCCTGGCTCAAGACGAGTCCAACGCACTCTATGGCGTCATACCCAGTTATATAGATTCTCCGCCATTTTGAATGTTAAGGAAAAACGTTTTTTTCATAACTCCTCCTACAATATTTGTTGAATCTTCTTCAAAATTGTCACAGATGATCAAGGTGACCAAGCCTCACAAAAGTTATCATATGGATTTTTGATTTTCGAAATCGTTTGTTAGTTACAGCCAATCAAATTGATGTGACCGAATTGATGTGGCAGCCATTTTGATTGAATGACTATAACGTTTTTTCGCTAACTCTCCTATAAAGTTTGCCCAATCTTCACCAAATTTGGCACAGATCATCTTCAGACCAAGCCTCACAAAAGACATCACATGGCGTTTTGATTTTCGCAAAGGTGAGGTCATATCTTAGCCAATCTTTGATGAAATGACTCCAAACTTGGTGTATGGACTCAGGACTCTCTCAGGGCTGCCAACTTTTCCAAAAACCTTGGCGTGAGAACCCCCCGCCCCCCCCCCCCCCCCCCCTCCTTAGGCAAGCTTTCGCGAGCTTCACTCCCCCCCCCAGGCGAGTTTACACGGCTGTTTGCGCGTCTATGATGCTTCACTCCGTTAACCTGCGTGAGATATACAATGTGTGGCGTGAGAAATGGTTGAAATGCGTGTGTCACACGGCGAAACCGTGAGAGTTGGCAGCTCTGCTCTCTTATTAAGAGGTCTGAGACAGGTAGTGTCATTTGACCTCTAGGGAGCACTACAATAGGCAGGATTGTGTGTTGACCAATAACTGTTGATTTGTTTGTCTTATTTAAGTGATTCCTTTGTCTCGTGATATCTTAGTAGATCCCGTGTCTGACACATGTTAACTTACCAGCCAAATTGATGTGGCCGCCATTTTGAATGAATATAACGTTTTTTCGTTACCTCTCCTATAAAGTTGTCCAATCTTCACCAAATTTGGCACAGATCATCTTCAGACCAAGCCTCACAAAAGACATCAAGTTTTGTTGATTTTCTAAACCTTTTGACTGGAACAGCCAATCAAAGTCGTCAACCAAGCCACCATAAAAGAAGTGAGGTCATATCTCAGCACCTCTTTACTGCATTGACACCAAATTTGATATAAGGACTGTTTTAAAGAGGTCCAATAGGTCATGCCATTTCACCTCTAGGTGGTGCTGCAATAAGCAAAAATTTTGCACCAATTATCTTCAGATCAAGCCTCACAAACGTTTTCACATGGTTTTTGATTTTCAAAACAGTTTTTCCGGTAAAGCTGATCAAAGTCGGCGATGAAGCCGCCAAAACAGGAAGTGAGATCATATATCAGGAAATATTTGCTGAATTGACATCAAACTTGGTACAGGTCAGAGAATGTCTAATATAACGAGCGAGTGCAGAATGAATGGAGGTCTATGGAGCTATACCCCTCAAAATCCACTTTTCTCAGGATATAATTTTTTGTCTAGCAATTTGAATTCTGAATTCGAAAGGGAAGGCAAAAAAAATACACACTGCTGGCTGTTACATTTTTTAAAAGTCGCCTTTCTGTTCTAAAAAGCCTTTGAAAATGTCATTGACGTCATACACATCGTACGACCGGAGCTACTGCTTTACGACAAGCTCTGGTCACTTCCTTTTTTCTCTCAAGGCATCGACAACACAGGTTAGGCTCTCCCTGTCAATACACATGCTAGAAAGAGTTTTGGCTTGCTAATGTTGTTGCTAATGTTGCTAATGCTCTGACATTCTGATTCCGCTTCAGATGCCATCAAGCAGGTGCTCTGGTCGTATCAGTCCTTCACTAACCAATCAGCATTCATTAGCAGAATGCTAGCGTTTTATGGGCAACAACGACTCACCCTGTAAGAAATCAAAAGGACATAAGTACTCGTTCATTCAACTTTCGACCTATAATCCATGTTGAACATGCAAAAACTACAATCAAATCGGAGATTTCTCAACGACAATCAGGCGAAAGAGAAAAATTTAGCCATTTAGCTCCATAGACTCCCATTCAACATGCACTCGCTCGCGATCACCCCCAGTGGAACTCTGGTGGAACTGCAACCAAATTCGGTACAATGGGGCTTAATAGGGAGTGGCAAGAGATGGGTATGGCTGCAGCCTGCAGCCTCCCGTCTCATGCCCCGTCTCATGCCCTCCCGTCTCATGCCCAGGCTGTCCAACGGTAAGTTCAGAGGGTCAAAAATACTAAATCGCGAATTATTTTACGGATGGAGTTGAAGGTAAATTCGTGAGCACGTTTGTTGCAATAAATGGAAAAACTTGAAATATATAATATTTTTTTCATCCATATAGTTTTCTGATTTCTGGATGTTATTGTTCTGTCCCTGATGTTAACGTATATTTGATGAAACCCGTCACCGAACGTCCCCAGGACGTCCCTTGTTACGTGGTACAGTAATGTTAGCTATAGCAAACAGTACAATACCTGTCTCTTCTGGCAGATGAGTGCATCCTTCACCGACTCCTGGCCTTAAACTAATCCTAACCTCAACCGTCGTTGTGACGCCTAAACTCAACTGGGCCTCCCAGGCTGCAGCCGTAGAATGGATTTTTAGTTTGTAGTCTAGCTATAAAAAAAACACGTTACACCAAAGTAGGAAGGAGAAATAGCGGACCAGACAAGCTTTTATTTTGAAAAGTAGAAGCATGAGATGGGAGGGCATGAGACGGGAGGGCATGAGGCGGGAGGCTGTAGGCTGCAGCCATATACTCTTGGGTGGCAAGGCTCTCCTTAAACAGGCTCTGGCAGGGCCGGCCCAAGGCATAAGCGAACTAAGCGGCTGCTTAGGGCCCCCGTGGCCACCTGAGGGCCCCCAAGAGCACATGAAATTACAGTTTAATGTACCGTGTTTCTTCAATTAAACGCTGCTCTTGTTTAAACGCTGCACCAAAAATGAACATTTTTTAATAAACGCCATCCCAAAAATACGGTAGGAGTAGCATGTCCTGAAATACCTAGTAGCAGCATGTCATTTTAATAAACATTCTCTTGTGTTGCACTAGGGGTCCACTGTTAGCTAAATATGTTTCAAATATCACATCAACATACCTTACTTACCAAATTACTCTAGCTAGCTGTTAGTCGGCATTAGAAGGGAAGCTTACGAAAAAATAGCCAGAAAACGAATAGCAGTCTAGCCTATTGCTAACGTCTAGACAGGCCCGTAAAGATTACCCCGCAGCCCCTGCACTGCGGGGGGGCCTCGCAGGGATGGGGGGCCTCGCGTGGCAGGTCCCCCGTTTTTTTTAATTTTATCCAATTTGAATTACATGGGATGTCTTATTGTCTTGTCTGTGTTTCCAGAGTTGATATAAAAATAAAGAAAAGTATATTTAATTGTGCTTTAGCACAGTTAGCTAGGTAAGTGACATGATGAAGTAGGTCAGATGGTCACACAGACCGGCGAGCCCGCTGCAAATAGGTAACTGTAGCGTAGCGTAGGAAAAATGAAACGCACATTTAAAAGCGGTGCCCAAAAGCGGCATTCAAAACAGAACATTTCTGAATTATATGCCAAACTTCCCAAAATTACAAGTCTTTTTCGACCAGCCGGTGAAGGATGCACTCATCTGCCAGAAGAGACAGGTATTGTACTGTTTGCTATAGCTAACATTACTGTACCACGTAACAAGGGACGTCCTGGGGACGTTCGGTGACGTTCCTATTTGGTCCCCTATAGGTTATACCGTGACGTTATCCTTAGGACGTCCTTAGGACGTTGTGTGGACGTTATTAAAGTTCCTAAAAGGTCACAATTTAGTCAATTATAGACATTTATTTTTAAACTTTCAGGGGACGTTCCAGGAACGTCCCTAGTTGGTTATGATATGACATTATGTTAAAAACCTTTGGTGGACATTCCTGACATTCCAGGAACGTCCCTGGCTGGTTATGATATGACATTATGTAAAAAAAAATCGGGGGACATTCAGGACGTCCCAGGAACGTCCCAGGAACGTCCCTGGTTGGTTATGATATGACATTATGTTTAACATTTTCGGGGGGTTCCAGAACGTCATTGGTCATAACGTAACCATCTAAATTCCGGACGGATATTTTCGTTTGTGTGTCATTCTGTGATGTGACTTGCTCGAGCTATAGCCTACTGTCACTGTGGAAACTGTGCAGTATTAAATCAATTGTTTATGTATGGTACCAATAACTTGCATTTGAGCGAAGTAATACATTAGTAATAAATAATTTGGGGATGTACCATCACTGAAACAACATCTAAGCTGGATCCAGCCTATCCAAGCACCAGCTGCGTCTCTAGAAATGTTCCATACTAGCCTATTACAGCACATCTCTCGCGGACGTCACCGCTCATGACGTGAACCCTGTTGTTGAGTGAAGAAGTCGTTGAGAGACAGCAAAACTTTTTGATCCTGCATCCTTCATTTATAGCTATAATATAGTGAGAATCAATTCGTATAAATATATCTTCAACTTAAGTTTTAGTGTTGATAGTATAGTTCTTTGTCATTGTGTTTTTAATAGTGTTTTTTGTGTAGTTGGCTAGTTTAGAGTAAATATGTTTTAATACAAACTTTAGCTCTACTATCTATGTATTTGTATGTTTATCCAACGTGAAATAGCCATATCGAAAATAAATGTATATTAATTTCTAGCCAATTTGAGTTGGCACTGGTTTTCTAAGTCGGCTAAATTGAGACGTCGTACAGTATCGTCTTAATTTGTACAGTTAGCTAACAATGTTATCGATAGCACTAGTTAGCTCTAAATCGGATGCCTACACACTAGTGGTGTCGTCTCTTTAAGGATACAGAAAATACAAAACAGCTGAAGCTACTTTTGGACAGGTGAAGGCCACAGCTCTAGCTAGTCAAGTAGCGTTAGCTCTACTGTAGAGTAGCAAGCTACTTTTGGACAGTTAGCTCTAGACTAGAGCTACAATAAACCAATACGTTTTGCAAGAAAAGTATCATAATGACATGCTACGTTGCTACATCGGACAAATGTTCACGATGGGTAGATGAAGGAAAGTTGATTAGCACTAGCTAGATGGTTGTAAATATCTGGATACTGAAGGACAGGGAAGCTTTCCGTTTCACTTGTTACGGTCCTAAAAATAACTCCAGGAGCATGTGGATAAAATACACTTCCACTTAATGTTCTTTGCATTTGATCTGCTGTCTAACTGTAGCTAATTCATGTTGCAGGTGTTGATTCTAGACGAACTGGTGGAGGAGGAGGAGGAGGAGGGAGAGGATGAGGAGGGGTTGACACAATTAAAATATAAGTAAATTAATTCAGGCTTTTAAAATGCATTTGAATAAAGTGTTTGTTTATACTGTAAATCGTGTTTTTTCTTCTATAAGCATACACATAATAAGTTACAATACTTAGCAGCAGCCTGTTATACTTAAAGTTCTCAGGCTTATTCTGCGGGGGGGCCTCATGTGTTTCCGTTACGGGCCTGCGTCTAGAATATCTATTGAAAGAACTGGAGAAGCAGGTGCTCTTGCGTTAGCAAGCTAAACTAGTTTACAGGCTACAGTAACGTACGTCTAGGTGTTTTCGCTATCTAGCTGTTCTTGCATTCCTTGCAAAACAGCCTTAATAAAAAGAAGATGACCTAGGTAGTCTAACTAACATTGACATTTGCTCGTTGCTTAATCGGTGATTTAGAAGACGGTACTGTTCAAACTGTCTAAGAACATTTAATGTAGCGAACTAACACGTTAACATGTTCGCGCAGCTAGCCTAGAATACCGTATTTCTTCGATTAAACGTCGCCCTCAAATAAACGCCGCCCTCGAATAAACGGCGCACCAAAAATGAACAATGTGTAATAAATTGAAGTTTATTTGAAGAAATACAGTAATTAAGAAAAAATTATAACAATTGGCGACGCCGAGCGGCCCCCAAATAAATTCTGCTTAAACATGTTTTGCAAAGCGTGTTTTTAAAGCTGCTTTAAAAGAAGACACCAATGCTTATCTTGTGTCTAGAGTTTAGTGTCCTGGATGGCGAAGGCCTAATCACCTAATGATCTTAGATCTCTAGACTTCAGAAGGGCCAAATAAGCCCCACCCAAGAATTATGTACAGGTCTATAGTGAATTATAATCTTATTAATGTAAAATTGATCTATAAAGTTTAACCTGTTTAACCTGCTCAAGGCAATATCAGTGGGATGATATGTTGCAATCTGTGTGATGACACCAGATGCATGAAGTAAGAGTGGAGAGAGATATTGATGGATAAACTTGCAAAAGTATATTTATTAATTTCTATGTAGCAACAAGCAGTCAGATGTGCGTGTGTAATCCACCACTATATGGTTCACCAGTGTCCATTAGTGCAGTGTCTTTATACTTACTCCTTACAGAGTCATTTAAGCCATCTACTAGACACCCACACAACACCAGGAAATGTTAGATAACAGCTTGTGAACAGAACTTCTTGTCCAACTAGTTTTGCGTATACTGTATGTCACAATAGGACTCTAACTCTAATGGTAGGGTAGATACTTGGCAGGATCACAAGGACACAACTGTGATGACAAATACATAGGAGGACTGCAAGACAAATACATACTATGTATGATCACTATTGGGAAAAAGGGACTTCACATACATTTTGTAAAGTGTAGTGTAAACAGACAGAGTGCACAAAAGTTATCCTTACACATATGCACACACATGTACACAACAATTTGGATAGTGTCTTTAAGACCTAACAAGAAACCTTTCAAGCCTCATATTCGCATATTCCAGAAGTGGCGTGCTCAAACAGGTCCATAACCCTCCTCTTAAATTCCTCTTTTCTGCTACACACTCACACATTTCTGTTCATGAACATGTTTCTTTTGTTTTTACATGTATCTGCTTAAATTGGAGTTGTGACAACTCCCTGACTGCCATAAATTTGAACTGATTATTGAGGCTTTGTCCACTTAACACTGATAACCCACTCACATCCTCTCTATCTATACATTCCAACAGACCACTATTTCACAGCTAGTATCAATATGTATGCTGCTTTTAACACGTGATTTGTCACTGCAAAATACATCTGCAAATCTTCTTGTTACGGACCTTGTCTAGGGGGAAAGGCCGTAACACTGCTCAATGAGCCTATGACACTAAGACACACTGAGGTACAAGCAAACAAAAAGTTTATTTTCTACACAAAAAGGGGAAAAACACAGCCGACAGGGTACAGTGGAACTATGAGCGGTGCCAAAGAAAAGTAAGTAACAAAAGAACCCTATCTACCTAACCAAAAGACGTCCCTATACTAAAAACATACATGGGTGGCACACGCTCCTTACCTAGGGTTTTTAACAGGGGTTAGCTACGTGACCCCTGTCAACACACCCCTGTAACGAAAAGCACAATACCGAGTATCGGCGATAACTAGACAAACAAACAAACAGGAGGATAACAACGTATAACACTTAACGAGTCTCAGAAGTATCGGCAAATGGCACAGACACATACAACGCCGACGACAAACACACACAGGCAGGGCCGGATTAAAAAATGTCTGTGCCCTGGGCAACAAGGCACAAGGCCTCCCCCCCCCCCCCAGGTCAGCTAGTTTGAGGTGTATAGGCTAACCATTAAATTAGCAGCACATTTCCCGTATTTAACAATGATTAAACATGGGCTTACCTGAAAGTGATGCACGGGCACCATCTTGCAGTCTCTTTCTTTTTTTCTTCACCTGACTCCTGTTATCTTTTTAAGACCATTTTAGAAAATTTATTTGAAAAATGATTTTTCAGTTGGCTAATTTTTGGTGCCCCCTCAGGAGTCGGTGCCCTACGCACAGCGCGTAGTGCGCGTTATGGGAGCGGCGGCACTGGTAGGCTACTAGACTACACAAACACTGTTTTTGACGTGATTTAACATAATATTTTGATAGAACGAGTTGCAATAAAGTACTCACATTAAGGAAAGTTAGGACTGCGTTCATAACGTGATATAACATTTTAGTTGACATTGTCCAGGGCCCCTTAGATGTCATGTGCCCCTGGGCAAGTGCCCAGTTGCCTTAATGGTTAATCCGGCCTTGCACACAGGGCTAGAGACTACTGAATAGAGGACAGGGTTTAAATGTGGACGGACAGACAGTTGATTGGAGGAGTATAGTGCGTTGGCGGCGGGGGAGTGGTGATGACAGCCAATCACGGACGGAGATGGATGGGCGTAGGTGCACTGGTAACGGGGAATGGAGGCGGTAGCCAATCACTGACGGGCACCTGGTTGCAGCAACGAGAATGAGGGGAAACAGAAGGGAAGACAAGCACACAACAATACCGAACACACATACAAGCAGGGTGAGGGACGTAACATGTATGCTGCTTTTAATACGTGATTTGTCACTGCAAAATACATCTGCAAATCTTCTTCAGTGGTACAACAATGTTAATTTTGTTTGTGACCAGGTTGACAGAATGTTATGCATATCAGGTTACAGATAATCTTGTCTGATTTTAACTTAACTAGGAGGTTAAAAAAGACCACAAACTCAGTCAGTCAACAAAGAATACAGAACAACATAATAATTTAGTTAGAAAAGAACATGAAGATGAAAGTCCTTATTGGATCCTTAATAGTAAAATAAATTGCATTATCTTGAAGTGGCTGTAAAGCAGAAGTGAAAATTAGTTTTAAGTTCATCACACCACAGAAGAATGTGTTAACTACCCATCCAAATTCGAATGGAAAAAACTATGTTAAATTAGGTTTTGAAATCGTGAGATTTCACGCTTTGCACATGCTTTCAGCAACTAATTTCACACGTATATAATGTACTGAGAGGCAAATCATGGAATTTGCTTTACAGCACCTTTAAGTTTTCGCAAGTGAATGGATTAATAACCACAGGTATTCAATTTAAAACACAGATTTTATTAAAACAAAAATATCTTCTTACATGTAATTTTAAAAGAACGTATCCAGAATGGCACCATGTACAGGCAGAATATTGGGCATTGTTGACAAGGAACAACAAATGTTTTCAACTGGCATAAACACAATTTTCTCAAACTTGCTCAGATGTGCTTGTAAATTGTATATGAGGTTACCAAGACCCTGTTTCATTCTTCTTTGCATACACTTTGACCGCATGATAAAAGCACAAACACAATCGTTGGAATAATTGTACATGGACTGACAAAGTGTCCCTCCCCTGTGGGATCATGCACCCTATGACCCTCAGCAGAAAAGGCTATGCCACTGTGAGTAAGCATGGTGATACAGCAAGCAGAAGTGGAGATGGACCAATTTCAAGTGGGAGAAGAGGAGTAGACAGGGATGCCTGGTGGAGGAGATGCAGTAGAGGTATCATTTTACTTGGAGACCTCTGCTGCTTTCTTTTCCTGTTCAATATCTGTAAGAGAAAGATTGAGAGAGAGATCAAGTAAATGTACAGTACCAGTCAAACTTTTGACTGGTACTGTACATATTTATTATATGGTGAGATGCATTCTCTGTTCACGGATACAAATAAATACATTCACTGTAACAGTTCTACTGGCAGGTGTGATTTGAATGTCAAATCATTTTCTGCCAAGTATTCCTAAAAAGTACCCAGCTGGGAAAGTACCCGTATTGGAAAGTACCAGTGGATTTGCAATGGGAATAAAAGCAAGGCCTCCAAATAAATGAAGGGAAGGTTATGTATTGCTCAGTCACACAATCATGTTTGTCTGCTCTGTTAGGTATAGAACCTTATGGACCAGACTAATAAGCATATCAAATCCTGACTAGTTTGACAAGTAAAACCAGATGCAAGCTCAGAAGTCAGTATGGTTTATTACTCTCAGCATGGTCTAGTGTTCCCATTTATAATTTCTGCTTACATCATTAACCACTTAGAGTTTGATTACCCCATAAGGAGAGCCTATAATTGCAGTTAAAAGCCATGTTCCCTACCCATCATCTTCAGTTCTTATTAGGGGTGCAGGAACCAGTGTGATGCAGGCAGGATTGGAGCAGCTAGATGGTAGGGGTGGGCGGATCGATCCTGAAGTATCGATACTGATGTTGTATCAAAAGGATCAATCCTCATATACAATTATATAGATACTAGATGTTTATTTCAGTAATTACATTTATTTAGCATTAAATGTAATGTTTAAAATAAGCTTTGAAGCCAATAACATTATGCTCCTTCCAATCTTGTGCGTAAGCCAATCAGCAGAGTAGACACTTCTGGCTGTACGTGAGTGAGAGATGTTATGATGGCAGAAAAGAAAGGAGCATTGTATGGAATAACTTTACAGCAGTAAATGAAAACTGCGATGTGCGTCAGAAGGCTATTCGCTATTGTGGCAACACCATCAACTTGTACAAATGCATTAAAAACACACAAAAAGGATAACTCCGAGCTGCAAAAGAAATGGAGAGGAGGAGGGAAATCCTTCAGACAGAACCCCGGCAGTGCCAGCACTAGGACAAAGGTGACAAGCAGAGTCCTTTCAGAGAGGCAAAGAATATCCAGGTAGCTAATAGTGGTGAAAGTAATATTTTAGTCATATGATCTTCAGCATTAGTTAGTAAGTTCAAATGCATGCTTTTAAAAGCAAAAAGTATCTGTATCGGTGATATTGGCCCTATATTTACTTGGGATTTGACCGATACCAAATTTTGCAGTATCGCCCACTCCTATCAGATGGTGCTTCTCCTGTCTTCTGGCTGAGTTAAAATCTGCCTGGTAAGACTTCAGCACAGCCAGTCAATGACCAAGTATCTTTCCTCTGCCCTGCTATCAACAGTCTTGCTCCAGCCATAGATCAACAGAGAACACAAGGAAATGCTGATTCAGTGAGTCTGTTCAGCCTTACAGTCCTGATATTTTTCTGGGGTTCAATTGGGAGCGTCTGAGAAGAAAAGGAAACAATTTACCAAAATGAAGTCATATACACAAACTAATTTCCAGTGTACCGGGATGGAATTACAGCAAAATCATGTAAATACCAGGGATATCAGGTATACATGTCAGTTAACTATTCAGACAAAATGGGCTGTCTTCCATACCCCATTTTGTCTCTACATTGCAAATCAAGCCCAGTCTGACTAAGAGAGTGGGTGGGAGAGAGCGATGGCAGAGGTATTCTCTGGAAGAAGGCAAAAAAGGATGAAGGTAATTCGCCAGCCACCTCAAAGACTTCCTCCTTGACTGGACTGTTCTCTACTCCCCCACTCATCTTGACAGTGAAGGAGTAGAGAACCGTCCAGTCCAGCAGAAACTGGACTGTGAATTGTGTGTGTATCATGATGAGAAAATGCTTGTACATAGCATTTCTTAGTCATGATAAACAGAATTCACACAGGACAGAATATTTGGGCACAACTGTATAAAGTCAATATAACTGCCATTCTGATACTGTCCAAAGAGTTTGCGCTGCAAAGCAACTGGATAGTACATTTTGGTCACCTGTATTACTGATTTATACTTATGAACATGCATATGGCAGCATGTTCTCTTCACAGTGCAAATGTGGTGACTGTTCATCTATAGCACCATGATAACTCTGCTTTGCACTAAATGAAAGGACAGGGCAGACTCTCAAAACAAGGCACGCCCATATTTCTTTCTCACAAAGTAGATACAGATTGAAAAAAATGGGTTGACCAAGGCCAAGTCCTTCTATTGTTGGCTGCCATGTCACACCACAAGGTGTGCTCCTGGGACGAATCAAAGCTTTATCTCTGAAATGTTTGCGTTCCAGGTACAACAGGGGCCTGTTCCATAAAGGCCGCTCAAATAAGTTGGACTTAAAGTCCCAAACCAGACTTGAATTAGCTTAACAAGTCAAGCGGGGCTAAAGCGGTTCCATAAAGGCCAATTTCAGCTCAGGCAGTCCTACTAATTCAAGTCAGATTTAAGTAGTCAAGCTAATTGCGCGTGCACCCTATTCTTAAGCAGCCCGAGAGGTAAAACATGGATCATACAATCCACCTCGGCAAAAGCAATGCACACGGCCACGTGACTTTTTCCAGAAAGAACATTCCCTTTAAGCCTTGTACTATGACAGCTCCCTCATCCACCGCTTCATCAAAATGAAACGACACGCCATGATTGACGTGAACGATAGGCTACGTAGGTCGAGGTCCTTTTTTAGACCTTTAGTTACTTCGTTGATTAAAAAACAGACACCCTCTAAACACATGTAAATTTACTTTTTTGACATTGTTTTAAATAAATAGCCTACTATTAATCAATACATTACCCAGTAGCCTAACTTTTTAACATGGTTGTGTCGGGAAAATGGAGGATATAGATGTAGCTAGCCTATGGATTTAGGTTTGTTTTGCAATTGTAGACTACTGTTAACAACTATATAGCGATAATTATACTCGCATAATTTGGATTGAGATAGGCCTATGCCTGATGCCTAAACATTTGAAATCCCAAACTAGGCTAGCCATAGGCTACGTTTAACGTGGCGTGTATCAAATCATGTTCATCATCGTTTAATGCATTAGGCTAAATGTTGTAGCCTATGTAGGCTATTTAAGTTGATTTTCTATCAATGTTGAACTGATGAGAATAAGAAAATGAGAATATCCGTGGTAAATAATCGTTTTCCCGTTGGGTCAGCGTTACAGGAAGGTCTGGTTACGCACCAAGTCACACTAAGCCTGACAGTTAGCCTCCCCCGGACCAGACTAGTTTCGTAGCCTAAGTTGCCATAGTAAACGAGTTCGAACTACGTTGAGCTAGCTTTATGGAACCGAATGAACTAGAAATGAGTCCGACTAACTGACATAAGTCTGGCTTATTCGGTAAACTCGCTTTATGGAACAGGCCTCTGATACTCAGTCTCTGTAGACACAAAAGCAGGCTGGGGTTCGGCCAGACTAACCTTTAGATTAAACCACCTGTGTAGTGGTGATTTAAGAGATTTGTATAAAATAAGGACATATCACAGTTTATATCAATATGCATTTTATATTAGTGGCGGTAAAGAAGTAATTTAATGGGTATAAATTAGTATAAAAACTAATTCTGTGAACCTTTTTCAGGATTCTTTTTGATTCAGGTAGATTTAAATCGGTTTCCCCATGAGTTCTTCAGAGGGTTCTCCAAGAGAAAGAAACAAAAACATTTTCCATCATTTTTAAAAGGTTCATTGGAGTATGGATAAAAAAGGCTACTTTCCTGAACACATATTAAGCATACTTTTAATCTAGAATCTCCACCAGTGTTGTGGTCTGTGTTGACATACACAGAGTTTTAACCAAGTAGAATAGCTTCTGGACTGATTGAGACACCTACCCTCCTTGGTAGGCAGAGTGTTTTTCTCTGCTGTGTTGGTCTTTTTTAGGCACTTCTTATCGAAGGTCTCCACACCCTGCTTCACTGGATTGTTGTCACTCATTGTGAATGATTGCTTGGAAAGAAGGGGAGAGGGAGAAGGGGTTAGGGAATAAAGTGTCAGGGTGTGAATTAGAGGAAAGTGAGAGTGTGTGTGCATAAGAGAGATAATTTAAAAAAGTATTCTACTGATTTATTTGTATTTTTTACAAGATGTAATGTACCATGTGCAAGACAAGTGTGAGCAGGTAAAGTCCAACCACACCCAACCCCACCGCACCTACAAACTGGCACTTAGGGCTACAATCCAGCCAGGAGAATGGTTATGCAACTCAAGTCTTTTTTAAACGCACATATGGTACACTCCCACAACACTAGAATATGCCAGTGAACAAACAGCTCTGAGAGAGTAGTTTTATTCTGTGAACCTGACTCAGCTCTGTAGTAGAGACGGCCGTGGGTATTGCCAGAACTCTTCCTCAGCTTATTGTAGGCTTTTTTTGGGCTCACTCTTATAACTGAAAGTATAAATTAAATGTCATACATACAGCCGGAGTGTATGGATGATACAGAGCAAGGCGGTGGAAACATGGGCCAAAGAGTGTAATTAGTCACTAAAACTTTATCCTAGTCTTAAACTAATTTGAATAACCATTTTACTATGTCCTATTGGAAAGCCAAGGGGAAATGGGCACTACAGAACTACATAGGCCTACTGTATATGCAGACTTTATAGGACTGCATACATGACCAATGTTATAGCATTATATGAATGTATGTTTTCAACTTTAATGGAAAATACATTAGTAGCTATGAATGTACCAAACCGGATGTTTAAGAACTGGGGAACAGAAAGATACTTTGTGCAGACCGTGAATGTCATGCAGGGAGCCGGGTATATAATACACTTATCAGAAAGCCACACCCTATACAGAAGCAACCGACGCTAAATGAGAAGCAGAAGGAGCTTGGATGCTGCGCTGTCAGCTCGCGGCATAAATTGGCAAACGCACAGAGCGACGTGTCAGGGAATGTAGTCTATTCGTTGTTGGCCTAGCTAGTGCTGGTCATCTTTATAAACGGCTACCATCTTAAACAATTATAGTAAGCGATGAAATGCCGCAAGTTGCATATCACTCAGCACAATGCAGAGCTACCCAGACCGTAGCAATATCTGACTCCTAGCGATGGATGAAACACTCGGGCGTACAAATGACCAACGATAGTACGAAGAGTTACCAATCTTTGTAAATATATATTTACAAAGATCCTCGGATACCTCATTTACACTTTACTTCACCTGGATTGCCCACATACAACTTGTCTGAATTAAAGATAGACTGTCAAATTAAACCGAGGGAGATAACTAACAATGAAATACATTTACCTGATGCCGGGGTATACGTTGACAATCTTCTTACAGGTGAACTACGTTTGTGCAATCTGTGCCGAGCAATTGGTTTAAATAGAGAAAACACGCCCTTCTCTGTGACAACATAGAAACCAATCCGCTTTCTTGCTCATCGGCCCAATCCCTCTACAGTAAGAATGTGATTGGCTCAAAGAAAGTCACTGCTTCATCTGAAATGGGCTTCATATTCTCAACTGTCACTACATTCAATAAATGTATGAGTAAATAAATTACTGTCAGTACCCCACCACCAATTTCTGTTGTTCTATTTTTCTGCATAGGTTGATTATTGGGACGCATGCGCTTTGGTAAGGAGTTGAGCACTGCGTCCAGAGTGTGCGCATGATGTCATTTGCATTTGTGAGTCCTGTGTACGTGCAGCTCCATCTCGCGGAGGTAGCACAATGATCCAAGAACGTGAACGGTGTCCGTGTGTGGTCACGGACTACAAATTAACACACACTTGAAAAAAGGCAATAATTTATTATTGTTGTATTACTGTCCAATCAGTGGTTGCAGTATTATAACTTCAGGCACATAAACAACAACACACACAAACAAGACCCAGCAGAAAATTCAAGTATATTCCTCATGAGACAGAAGAGAGAGGTATATTGTAGTAGGCATACACTTTCCAGCATGCCTTTCTGAATTGTTTCATTCTATTTTGTACACCTCCATGAGCTCCTTAACAGCAACAGACTATAGCCTCTTGAGATACTTGATCTGCTTCCTTGACAAAAACTCACTCACTGTGTCAATCACTTTCCTCTTTCCCTCATTTTCCTCAAAGGCAAACGTGATGGCAGTAGAGATTCATGTGAAAGTATTATAAGAAAAAGTTGTTTCGAGTATAATTTGCTTGAGGCAGGTAGCTCTGCATGTTACTGAAAAGCCCCCAAATCACCAACTGAACTTAAAGGCTGGCTAGGTAATGCTGTTGAGAAGCACATTTTGTCATATTTGCTGAAATAAACTTCACATTCTGACAGCAACTGAAATCTAAAGGTTTGACAGTCAAATTAAATCCAATATCTATGGGCAGCAGGACTGTAATAAACACAATCAATCTTTAAGGTCGGACCAACACTAATTATTGGACTGCTACTCTAGTAGTCAGATTTGTTGGTTCCTTAGGGTCAGCAGGGTAAATCTGAAGTTACCTTTACTACCGGAGGAGAAGACACTTTTGAATTTACAATTCAAAAGCATTTGTTTGATTTTACCTAGAATGTGGTATTTAATAACCCACTGTTTTCTTATGTCAGACAGTCACTGATAAAAACATAAAATGATTCCAGAATGTATTTCAACCTAAGTCTGCAGTGGACATGATTTTAGCAGGCATGCTGGGCCAGCTGGTCATAGACCGCTGTGGTAATGCCCCAGGTAAGACAAGACCGCACAATAACCAGAGAGCCTCCTCGGTAGAGTAGAGTTACACTCCGTTGGCGAGACTCCCATAGAGCGTTCCATGTCTCCATCGCCCCTGCTACTGTCTCTTTTCCCACTCTTGCCTGCATGTTAGCTATCAACACAGAAAGAGGGTATAGGGGCAAACTGATGGCCATAGAGTTCACCATTCCAGACACAAAGGAGGAGGCTAAAGGAGAGAGGCCCTGATCTGCCATAGCTGCCCTCAGTGGGTCCTTCAGGCCGAAGTACAGACTACTCCCCAGGGCGTTGCGTACCAGGGTAGGAAGGAAGGCACAGTAGAGCCCGATGCCCGGCCTTTCGTTGGCCAGCCTTGCCAGCACACTCCTTAGTGTGGGGAGGTACCGGTCATTCTGACTATTCTGCAAAACGTTCTGCACACGCTCAAATGGTGTAAATACGATGGCTTCCACCCCACCTGCACCCAGCCCCGCCAATGCAGAGAAGCCGGATAGAGGGATGAGGGAGGTAGAGGATGGGAAGGAGAGCTGATGGAGGATGGTGTTCTGGAGACCAAACAGCAAAGTACCATTCAGAGTCTTCATCACTAGAGGCGGTATTATACCTCTGTAGAGTTTCCTAGGTCCTTCCCTATAAAGTTGCTTCACAGCCTGACGGACAAGGTTGTTGTGCAGCTGCTGCCTAAACACTGTCTTGTAGACTGGGAAGGTGACCATGGTGGTGAGCGTGGAGAACAAGCTGGAGGTCCCTCCATGCAGGTAGCTACGAAGCCAGGCCATGGGGTCCCGGGGTACCACCTCGACCTCAGGATCCAGATCCTGACAGCGCCCCATACTTCTAAGAAAAGAAGAGACCATGAAATAAATACATTTTTATTGTTTTGTATGTTACTATATTTATCATGATCAAGTCAGTAAAATACAATGTATAATTTAAATAAGGCTACATTTCTAAAGAAATGGCTTCACTGAAAATGAATTACCTCAAAACGTTTACACTAACACAAATTGTTGATATAAGCGAACTGAATATATAAATATATATATAAATAATAGAAAAAAACGATTTCGCTTACCGATTAATTTTAAATGTTTACAACGAAGCTAAACGGATAATAAGAACAATTTTCAGTTTAATCGACTGTGTTATAGGCGCTTAAAGGAAATGCACAGGGCGTCATCCGTATTGCCATACTAACCCGTTCAGTTTCCAATTTACCAGTGGCCACAACGCGTGACTGCAAAAGTAACCCGAATATGTTGAGCTTGTTTTCAATTGTCAGCCCCTAAACCTAATTCAGCTATGCTCTCGTGGAAGATACATACACACATAACCAGGTAGTCTACTGCGGTGCTTGATTCAAGGCCAGTTACACGTTATCGGTTTATTCCACCCTTGCAGGAATAACCATTGGATAGCCTGAAACCAGTCTCAAACGATTGGATAGCGTTAACAGTCGATTGGTGTCGCAACCACTGAAATCTACCATACAAGGTACCACGTCAGTTGTTTTTACGTTTCTTGGGAAACAAACGTCTGTATATTTTTAAGTATGCTTACTTATTATTTATGAAAATTGCATTGATTAAAAAGGATGCAACACATTTCTTGCGGCTCACTTCAAAATATTAAAGGTCACATGACATGAAAACTTCACTTTAGGAGATTATTTAACATTAATATGAGTTCCCCTAGCCTGCCTTTGGTCCCCCAGTGGCTAGAATTTTCGATAGGTGTAAACCAAGCCCTGGGTGTTCTTCTCCGCCTTTGAGAAAATGAAGGCTCAAACGCTCGGTTTGAAAATCCAGGCTACCGCCCTTCTCTCTGCTGTGCCCGCCCAGATAATCCGGCCCGCCCATGAGGAACTGAGCTACGATCGTGCAAGGGCGAGTGCAATATCGTGTTTTCCTGCAGAGACATCATGGCTAGCAAACGAACGAAGCTTAACAGTTGCTCAGTGCTTGGATGTACAAATCAACACACAAGTCTTTTTGTAGTTCCTTCATCCGAGCCTCTAAACAATCAGTATCTTAATTGTATTTTCGCTGGAAATGCGCCTACACAACTTCTGTGGTAGGCGCATTTGTTTTGTATGTCTGCGCCAAACACTTCAGCCACGACTGTTTCCTCAACTTGAGCTAATACAAAATTGGCCTTGCTGAAATTAAATTCTGGATCAGTACTAACTCTCCTTCGTCCAGCTACTAACCTCGGACAAGTAAGTTAACTAACGCTATATCATTTTGTAGCTTTACTGTATATGGTTACCTACATTTACATTTACATTTATGCATTTAGCAGACGCTTTTATCCAAAGCGACTTCCAAGAGAGAGCATTACAAAAGAGCATAGGTCACTGATCATAACAACGAGATAGCCCCAAACATTGCAAGCAGCCAAAACATGAAGTATACATTGTGAAAAACCAAATAAGTGCCAAGGGGAAGAACCATAAGAGCATGCAGTTAAACAAGTTACAATTAAACAACATGAAACTAAAAAAGTGCAAGAGTGTACCTGTAAAGAAGAAGACAAAAACAACAGTCAACAGTAAAATATTTCACAGCGAGTACAAGAATTTAAAACCGTCACAACTAACCAACAGGAGCAACAAGTCTCTCAATACGAGAGTGATCCTGGAGGAAATTAACATCAGGTCCAGCCAAGCATTCCTAAGTGCCGTTGTACTCCCGGAACAAGTGTGTCTTGAGCCTTTTCTTGAAGGTGGGGAGACAGTCAGTGTCCCTGATGGAGGTGGGGAGTTGATTCCACCATTGGGGGGCCAGACAGGAGAAGAGCTTGTGTTGGGACCGGGCGCTCTTGAGCGGTGGGACCACCAGACGGTTGTCAGAAGAAGACCGTAGGTCTTCTTCTGACAACTAGGTGGGGGTGTAAGGCTGCAGGAGAGACTTGATGTAGTCGGGTGCAGTCCCGTTCACCGCTCGGAAGGTCAGTACCAGAGTCTTGAATCTGATACGGGCCGTGATGGGAAGCCAGTGGAGGGAGATGAGGAGCGGGGTAACATGGGAGCGTCTGGGTAGATTGAAGACCAGACGGGCTGCCGCATTCTGAATCCTCTGGAGAGGGCGGGTTGCGCATGCTGGGAGACCGGCGAGCAGCGAGTTGCAGTAGTCCAGCTTTGAGAGGACAAGTGCTTGGACTAGCAGCTGGGTGGAATGCTCAGACAGGTATCTCCTGATCTTCCGGATGTTGTAGAGGGTGAATCTACACGACCGGGAGACCGCAGCAATGTGGGCTGTGAGGGAGAGCTCGTCATCCATGGTCACCCCGAGGTTCCTGGCAGAGGATGAGTTGGTCACCGTCGCCGATCCCAGGGTGATTGAGAGATCGTGGGAGATGGAGGGTTTGGCCGGGATGATGAGGAGTTCTGTTTTGGCGAGGTTCAGCTGGAGGTGGTGCTCGGTTATCCAGGCGGAGATGTCTGTGAGGCAGGCCTCGATCCTAGCTGAGATCCCCGGATCAGTCGGGGGGAACGACAGGTACAGCTGCGTGTCGTCAGCATAGCAGTGGTAGGAGAAGCCATGGGAGGTGACGATTGGTCCAAGCGAGGTGGTGTAGAGGGAGAAGAGGAGCGGTCCAAGGACAGAGCCCTGTGGGACACCAGTGGAGAGCTGGCGGGGGCCTGACACTTTGCCTCCCCAGGAGACCTGGTAGGATCTTCCCGACAGGTAGGATGAGATCCACTGAAGTGCAGTGCCAGTGATGCCCATCTCAGAAAGTCTGGCCAGCAGGATCTGATGGTTAACCGTATCAAATGCTGCAGAAAGGTCCAGCAGAATGATGACGGATGACCTCGACGGCGCTCTGGCAGACTGAAGGGCAGAGGTGACTGACAGGAGGGCAGTTTCAGTGGAGTGACCAGTCTTGAAGCCCGATTGGTTGGGGTCAAGCAGGTTGTTCTGAGAGAGGAAGTTTGACAGTTGGTTAGATACAGCGCGTTCAATTGTTTTAGAAAAGAAGGGTAGTAGTGATACCGGTCTGTAGTTCTGGAGGACAGCAGGGTTAAGGGAGGGTTTTTTGAGTAGAGGGCTAACTCTGGCCTGTTTGAAGGCAGAGGGGAAAGTGCCGGAAGTAAGAGAAGAGTTAAGGACATGGAGAAGAAAAGTTATGATGGAGGGAGAGATGGTTTGAAAGAGAGGGGATGGGACTGGATCAAGGGGACAGGAGGTGGGGCGATGAGAGAGAATGAGGTCAGAGATCTCTGCCTCGGACAGGGGAGAGAAAGAGTTTAGACATTTAGTTGGGTCAGTCATAGAGGGTGAGTGGGTAGGAAAGGTGGGTTCAGGGAACCGACTGCTAATGTCAGCAACTTTTTTCTCAAAGAAGGAGGAGAAGTCGTCTGCTGTCAGGGTGGAGGGGGAGGGTGGGGGAGGTGGGTTAAGAAGGGTGGAGAAGGTAGAGAAAAGTTTGTGAGGGTTTGAGGCAGAGTTAATTTTGTTAAGGAAGTAGTGGGTTTTAGCATCAGTTATGCAGGCAAAGAAGGATTTGAGGAGGGAGTGATACTTATCGAGGTCCAGACCGTCTTTGGACTTGCGCCATCTCCTCTCAGCTGCCCGAAGGATGGACCGTTCTGCACGAATCACATCCGTGAGTCACGGGCAGGAGGGAGAGGATCGCGCAGGCCTGGTTGACAGGGGACAGAGAGTGTCAAGTGATGCAGTTAGTGTGGATAACAGGGTGTTGGAGGCAGTGTCAGTGGGGTGGCACATAAACTCGTCAATGGGAGGGAGGGAGGATGTTACAATGGAGGAGAAATGGGAGGGGGATAGGGAGCGGAGTTTGCGGCGGAAAGTTACGAGGGGAGGGGAGGTAGGAGGAGTTGGAGGGAGAGAGACAGAGAATTGGATGAAGGAGTGATCAGAAATGTGAAGTGGGGTTACAGAGGTTAAGTCAGTGATACAGTTACGTGTCAGGATGAGGTCGAGCTGTTTTCCTGCCTTGTGGGTCGCCGGTGTGTTCAGCAGCTTCAGGTCGAAGGATGTCAGAAGAGACTTGAAGTCGACGGCCTGCGTTCCTTCGAGGTGGATGTTGAAGTCCCCAACATCCACCTAGCTTTACCTAGGTTACCTAGCTTGCTACCCTTAGAATGTGGCTGTAACATTAGCTCTGCAGCTAACAGCTGAGTTAATGTCGCAAGGTAGATAGCATCAAGTATGTGTGTGAATACACATGCTGTACGTGAGTGTTGTACACTTCTTTGTTATTTGGATAACCGTTCTGCTGTTGGTGTTATGGCGCGCGCGATATCCACCTTTCCCCTCATTGAAATGACTGAGTGTGTACCTCTGCAAACCAGGGTTATCAGATGAGAATGGGCAAATTCAAGGCATCTTACAGCAACGGGGTTACAGCCATTGCGATACATCCATTGTAAACATTAGCGCATGGTGCCGCCCCTCCGCTCCTCATTAGCATTTAAAGCTACAGACACCAAAACAGCGCGTTCTGAGGAAAGCTCCTTGTGGGACTGCTAGTAGTGGCTGTAATTCTGCACCAAGGCTGAATTTCGGGAAAGACACTTCTGATACAGTATTAGGGAACCACTAAGGCCTATATAAAAGCATCCAAAAACAGCATGTCATGTGACCTTTAAGAGAGAAGTGTAGAATGAAACAGGGTTCAGAATCAGTTTTATTCGCCAAGTAGCCTAAGTTTACACACACAAGGAATTTCTCTTCTAATTTCCCTTATAGTCCAGTAATGATGTAATTTGACCTCACACACATTTTCACAAAATATAGTGTTTTGAAATGATTAAAGTAGCTGGCTAGACCACATTTATACCATAATCATTGTTTTTGAAAATAAATAGTATATTTTGGGTTTCATTAAGATTACTTTTAGATAACGTTTTTACCTATTTTAAACTCAATTGAGTTGAGAGCTGAACATACTATGGGGCGCCGTTTGTAAAAGGTTGCACGTCCGTTTTTCCTGCTCAGTTTTCGCACATTTAGCACAAATCAATGCAGCAGAATTTTCAACGGTCACTTTTTTAATCTAATCAATTTGATCAAAGTAATTATTAATTAAAATTGTATTTTTGATGAGCGATAAGAGAGGAACAATAGAGTGCAATACTTGCACTGCTCCTGCACATTCTTGGCAAACTCTGAGGACTGGCAACTCAACAACCCCAATTTACTGTCAGCAACTAATTCATGAGCTCTGTCCAGTGAAGGTGTGACGTCTAGATGTGAGCATATTCTGTAGTTTACAGTTTTTTCCGATTGCTTAGACACAAAAATGTCAAATAACACACAGTTAGTGAAACCTGACACTCAAGGAGCAAAACAGAAGCCCAGACCTGCACAACTATAAGCACATTCTCAGCCTCACACTATTTGCAAAATACTACACACAGTGTTTTGCAAATCACTAAACACACTTTTCTACATGTAGCCCCTTGCTAGTATTTGATTTCATATTGCATTTGTTTATTGTTTTTCTGTTAATATAAACTAATGCTGTTAAGTTTAATATATTTTATATAATATTTCTGCTGTTAATATTTGGATTTCATTTCAGTTCAGCTTATTGGTTGATTAGTTTGAACCTTGACCTGATGTCGGGATATATATTGGGAGGAAGGAAACAGAAGAAGAGATGGTGGAGGTCATATCAGAGTTTGTGTGCGTTGAGTTTGATTCGAGGGTTGCAGTCATTATAAAACTGAAGCTGTAGCATTAAGTGATTTGAATGTGTTGCCAACTCGATAACACTATCCTGAATTGTAACGGGTGAGTTGTCGGATAGGCATCTCCAGCCGTGCTTACAATTCATAAAGGGACAGCGTCGGACTGGAGAAGGACAGAATTTGGCGGATAGCCAAATTCAATGAACTTTCCATTCTTACGGACATCCAAAGACCTCAACGAACTCTGGTAAAATTATCCTGGACACAGTCAACCTGCTCAACTTTCCGACCATCGTCACGCCACGAGGTAGCTGGTTGGGCCACGTGTTGCCCACAGACGGCAGCCGCCATCTCGTGCTGTGGAACAACGTACCCGAGCCGAACTCCAGTTGGTATTTGACGGACTGGGTTTTTTATTTTCTATTAGTACCTAATAGGATAATTACGGCCAGTGATATTGTCCTTTCAATTGTAATGTCTTATTAAATGTAAAGACTGTGTTTGTTAAGTTGGATGCGGATGCATTATTTGTAATTGAAATAATAGATTGGGACCTTATAAAATAACGGCTTATAATTTAATTAATTCCTTTTGCAAATATTAGTTTCAAAGAACTCAGAGCGCCCTAGTATTTTGTTAAGTTTATTAACAAAGTTATTTAAGTTTATTAAGTTATGCCCGAAAACGAGGCTCAAGGGGCGCTACATACATTAGACACAGAAATGTAAGACTGTCACTTAATTGCCTTTTTTCTACACTGTCTTGTAAAATAACACACATGTGAACGAATGGATCAAACACGGGCGTCAGGTGTACAAGCGTCAGGTGCTCAACTGTAAACATACCAATCAGGTCAGGTGTAAGCACTTTAAAAAGGCAACAGGTCAGTGTACCTGTCCTCATCAAAAATGGAAGGCAATGTTGCAGTGTTACGTCCCGAGACCCGTCCCTGTTTGTACTGTTTGTTTGTCTCCCTCTGTCCTGTCTATGTTTCCCCAGGGGTTCCAGGTCCTGCCCTCCAATGGAATCAGTGACATCCAAACGGTGACATCCAATCAGTGACATCCAATCAGTGACACGCAATTGTCAATTACCCATCTACCCCTGCACCAATCACGGCTTTCTTCATGCTATTTTAAGTTCCTTTGTTCTCCCTTGTGTGGAGGGTTCTTTGTTGCTATGTGATACCTTGACTGGGCGATATATGGTTTGTTTTGTACCCAGTGTATGTTGTCAGTGTTTCGCCGTTTGTTTAAACCCTGGGGGGAAGGGGGATGCCTGTAGGTAAGATGCCCATAGGCTTACATTCCACCCGTAGGAACTACTCTGCCGCCGCAAACATACCGCGGAACCAGAGTGAGGAAAGTGGAGAATGAGGAAGGGGACACGGAACAACCGGGGTAACAGAAAGAAAGGGAGTTTATTTTCTCCTCGCAAACACAGAATAACAATGGTAGTGATTAACGATGATGCTGGGGGAAAGGGGCTGAGCGGGACCAAAGCAAAGAAATCAAAGATGTAACGTCCCCACCCCTAACCTGTCCTAACTCCCTACCCCCAACACTCGAACTGATCTGGCACACAAACAAGGCACCCTAAGCAAAACAATACAGGTGGTGGTCCGCCCAGTGTCTTACCTAGGGTGTATAGACAGAGTAGTTCCTACGGGTGGAATGTAAGCCCATGGGCATCTTATCTATATTAAACAGGCTCTGACTGAGCCTATGCAGGTCACGTGAAAAATGATACAAAGACTCGTACCCGGCAGATGAACGAATCGTTCACCTCCCAACCGTGTCTTCGGATCAATGTTTCGTTCTTCTGACAACCGAGTCTTCGGATCAATGTTTCGTTCTTCTGCCAACCGAGTCTTCTGATCAATGTTTCGTTCTTCTGCCAACCGAGTCTTCGGATCAATGATTCGTTCATCTGCCGGGTATGAGTCTTTGAATAATTTATCAAGTGACCTGCATAGCCTCAGTACTGGTAGCTAGAGGAAACAGAAATGATTCGTTCATTTTGACTGGGTCTTCGGGTACGAGTCTTTGGATCATTTTTATGTGACCTGCATAGGCTCAGAAGGAAACAAAAAGTATTTGTCTGCCAGACAATTCAAATATGGGTCGAAAAAGACCCATAGATCCCGCCTTAATATCTTTGCCGTCCAATCACCGATTTTATTTCTGAAAACTGCCAGATACTCATGACAACTTAAGCTCAAAGCACATATCATTGGTTAAGGGGTTACTGCCTGTCAAAAAATACAAACAATAAATGTATCGTCAGCAACGGCAGCCATTGTTTTCCGAGGCGGAGCCAGAGCGGATACCATGGGAGATTGCCTACAGTGTTAATTTACAGCTTCGAATTGAAATCGGAGACGATATTATGAAAGACAAGTTTCTTAATATGTGTTGTCAATATTGTCAATTAAAAGTCTAAACTTTTTACTTACGAAGAATTTGTTTGTGGGAGTGACGCGAGTTTTTTCAGGAAAGAATTACGTGTCCTGCTTGGCCGTTCGTGACCATAGACATAATATTATGTCTATGGTTTCCACCATAGACATAATAAAGAGTAGACGCCGCATCGACCGCTACTGCCTACTGGCGCTGACGAGCCGTGGGGCCGCCATCTTGGAAAGGTCAACCGCTCCACTCAGTGTAATCTGTTTGGCTGGTGCAATGAGCTGTCAGCGCATTTAATTGATCATACCGAACTGAATACCGAACTGATTTTCACGCGGTTTGCTTTGCTGCAAAGGTCATACATGTAGCTATGATACAGGACATGGTTATTATTTTCACAAAATAAAACCAATAGTATTGTAATGTTAAATTTTACTTGTGAAAAGTAATCCTCCGAGCCCTGTTTGCGATTGTCCGCCGATTTGAGCAGGAATATTCTGCACAGTGCTGGTATCTTGTTTATTCTGATGCTAAGCAACTAGGAATTGTCCCTTTCCAAGATGGCGGCCGCATTTCTCGCGCCCAGCAGCCAATGCGGCGTCTACTCTTTATTATGTCTATGGTTTCCACGCTAACTGGTTCCCCAGCTGTGCATTCACATATCAGTCTTCCTCTATCACCTGATTCGTCACAAGTTCACAAACATATTACTGGCGATTTTCAAGTCGGATCGCATATTTCTGCGGCGAATATGAAAGTATGAAAGTATAGGCTACGTGCGCACTACATTACATCCATTCACGACAAAATAAATGGAGACAAAATAAAACATTTGCAGGCTCGCATGAAGTGGGATTCGATCGCACTAGAGCAAAAACAGGCATTACAGCAAAGCCCATTGCATTACACTGCGAGCTATTGTAGCTGACAAAAGAGTAGCTAAATCGTTCCGTATTTATTAACTACGTTGGCCTTCAGGAAACATCTTGTTTTGGCTTCTTCTAAAACAACTGGTTCCCATAGACACTACCCGAATGTAGGCTACTAATCACGTATTTGGGATTGTTTCGAGACAATAGCCGCATTTACCACGAGATCAAAGCTCCTTCTGACACCACATATTAAAAATTCATACTAAGAACGTCGCTGGGTCATTCTACGAAAACGTGCCATTTCCCATACTTAATGTTTGATTTTTAAAGTACAGCTTTTAAAGTTTTCAAGCCTCAATTTGGATCATGTAGATCCTTACCTCTCAGAAAAAAGTATGGTGCCATCTTAGGCTATTTTAATTTTTATTCTTTTCACATATTATCAACATGCATGTGTGTGTTTCGTCAACCCTGTTACTGACACATCAATCACAGTTTGAAAATGTTTTAAATCCATATTTAGAACAAATCTGATATATTATGAAAGATAAATTCCCCCTTGTTACACTAAGTGTGTTTATAACGTGAAAATATTGAGGAATTTACTTATTTTTCATAGATGATGTTTATTTACAATTTACACTGTTCCAGCACTTTCTGTTTTAAGAAAATGTTGTGGAAACAGGACATTAATATCCTAACATTTTTTGAGTGGTTTACTAGTCTCTTACGTAACAAATAAAGTTAGTTGCTTTGACAATTGTCTTTACAGTTTATAAATTATTTTAGAATAATATACAAGTAACAGGGCTGACACCTCAGTAACAGGGTTGACAACAGTTACCGTATTTATTATATTGCTTGTTTACGTTACAATTATGAGTGTAATTTAGTTAAAATGCGATATTCATATACCTTTAATTCAACATAATGAATCAGAATGGTTTGGAAAAAGATTTATTAAGAGTTTTTAGCCAAGAATATGATGCGGATGTAAATGTAAACAAATAGTTTATTTCAAAACATGAAGGATATTGAAATGATATCGCAGTCAAATAAATCAAATAATATATTGAACATGTTTGGCCTTAACAAAATTAACAGAAGCTTAATATAGCTTTTGCTGTACCATTCTTGTCTGCCTACCCAACAATTTCAGACCAGATGTCTTTTTGTATTTCTACGTGCCGTGCTGTCACTCTAACAGGAGCTGGAATCAATCTTATGATATCATCAAACATGTACCAAATGCTGTCCTCGCGGGCTGGCCAGAAATATCTATTTTGGCCAACACGATGCATGCACTTCACTTGGGCATATCCTTCGTCTTTTGCCACAATGATTCCTGGGTATAGATCGTTGTCATATTGCAGGACACACCATTCTCCAATTATCCCCTCATTATTCCAGTTGATCTCCTGGGATCCCGGAAGTTCTTCTGTCAGGTGCTCCTCTGACTGGGTTGGTTGAGACCTGACTGGGATGTTTGAGGTTTCTTGAGGTTCCTCAACCTGGATCATTTGATGGGCCAGTGGAGGGAAGATGAAGTGGTGAGTGCTGAAACATGTGCAGGACAGGTTCTTCAATGTGGCACACAGACAGCTGACGTCCCTAGAGATCAGGTGGCCTTGTCTGTTGGTGACCACCTGGTGTATTCGCATTGTCCCTGGGACCGGTGGGATGTTTGCTGGCATGTTACGGTATGCATCCACAATGTTATCGGTTTCCACATAAAAGAGCTTCACTGTGGTGCCAGTTGTCAGTAGCGCTCGGTAGAGTGTGGTGGCATCAGGGATATCACGCCCTTGACTCACAAGCTGATCTGCCAGTCTTTTTAACACCCCCCCAACACCATCAGGAGCTCCTTTCCCATGGCTTGCTTCAAAGAAATTCCAGGTGCCACTCTCAAAGCCTCTCTTGCTCAATTCCGTACTAAACAGGAAGAAATTACCCTTCTGCCTGTATTGAGTACAAGGACCATCGCTGAAGAAGTGGACCACAGACACAGATGGATGATGGGCTTGTACATAGTCCAGTATTGGCTCAAGATGTTTCCAGATTGCCGGAGGACCTTTTTGCTTGGATTCTGAGATGGTGCAGAAGCAGAGAGGGCTTGCAACTTCACCAACATATAACACACCTGTGTGCATTGTTGCCTGTTGGTGCGAGGCACCGAAATGCACAGCCTGTATCTCCGAACTGTACTTGCACGAGTAATTTTCTGAGAAGTCCACATGTATAATACATTCGTTTGAGGACAGGGTTTTCTTTAGTTCTCTGGAGAATGAGAACTGCTGCTTGATGTTGAACACATGCTTCTTGAACCTATGCAGTAGACAAGTGAAATGCTCAATGAGCTCTTCTAAAGAGCTTTCAATTTGTTTTTTTGCTGTGACTTTGAATAATACAGCCTCATTTTCTTGTGGCATAGTCTTCTCTTTCTCCTCAACTACCCACTGTGTGTATGTAACATGCATTGTGGTATCATGAACAGTAGGCAGTGGAAAGCTTTTCAGTTTGTATGTGGGACACTCTCCATACATGCACTTCTTATTGTTGGTGCTGCAAGAGACCTCCTCTGTTAACCTCTCAAGGTTTGAGTTGGGAAGCAAACTTAGTTGCTTGAGCTTGTCAACCACAAAGCCGAGGTTTTCATGGAGTTTGCACATGCATGTATCTCTGTCCTGAACGGTTGGATGTATGACCCAGAATGGACGAAGTCTGCAGAAGAGACTATAGGACAAAGCTCTGTTTGCATTTTCAGCTTGGAACTTTCTGTGAAGATTTAACAGTGAGTCCACAAGAAATCTCTTTTGTTTTTTAACTTTGTGTCGCGTTATGGTCTGTTTTTTTCCAGGTGTAAGCCGACTGACATCATCTCGGTCATAGAAAGTTTTGACACTTGACTTGAATTGTGCTGGGATGCGGAACTTTTCTTTACGAGTGAAAGAAAGTGTATTTCTCTTTAAAGTCTTCCACCTTCTTCTTGGAAGACCAATGGCACTCTGTCCATATTTCTGCATGCGGTACTTTTTTACTATCTTCCCAGATACCAATTGGGAGATAATCTGCCTTTCTCGTTCATCACATGAAGCTTTATATTTGCTTTTCAAATCCCTCAACAGTGCAGTATGAAATGTGAGGGTTTTTCGTGCTTGTGATCGCGCAGCTGAGGAGCTCAGGGGATGCTTGACTTTCGAAGATGGGGATGCCGTTTTATTCTTTAAGCGAAAGTACCTTTTTTTGTACTTATTTGTCTTTTTTTGTTCTTTTTCCAGGCTTCGCCTTAATTTTCCAAGGTCGTGGTGGAGCCTCTTTCTCTCCCTCTTTGACCTTAAACGCCCCTGCTCACGTTGCCTGCAACACAATGATACATTCATCAAATATTTGTACTGATAATCATCAATATATAGCGATATGCATGTAACACACTCAAATGCCCACTTTCACATGAACACGCTTGCACACACACACAAACTAATAAACTTAAATATACAAAATGCTAAAAGACACCGAAATACTGCATCCACATTGAACAGAAGCTATAACCTCTCTTTCCTCTAACTCTAACCTTGAAGGCCCTGGACCTGGCGCTGGACCTGGCTCTACATCTGGCTCTGGACTTAAAGGTGGCGTCATGCACTCATCTATTGTTGCTGCATTTCCTATTTTGGCTTTTCTGCATTTCACTTGTGCTGCTCTCCAATTCCGCTGCTTCGCTCTCCTTTCTTGATCATTTAGTTGACTAACAGACAGTTTTTTCCCTGTATCTCGGTCCTTTCTCCATTTTGCCTTCTCCCTATCTAAATATTCTGCTCGTCTTTCAGGAACAGCATCTCGACGTTGTCTGTACAAGCGCTGTTTCTCAGCTGCAGAAAGAGGCATCCTGACAATATCATTAAAAACAACAACATTCTTCATTCAACAGTACAATCATTTTAATTTAGAAACTTGTAATAATAGATAATTCATGTAGCTATACACAAAAGCATTACAGTGTTTCCCCTAGGTTTACAGCTTTGGGGGGGGGGGGCAAGTTATAGACCTGTTTTATAGGAAAGGTAAGGAGGAAAAAGTTTTTTTTGTCATCTGGCGTTATAAAAAAAAAATATATATATATATATATAAATATAATAGTACATTTTTTATTTTATGTTTTTACAAAATTAACTTGACCTTCCAGGGGGGGGCGGGACGCCCCCTAATATAATGGTAGGGGAAACACTGCATTAACTTTTGTCAACCCTGTTACCCTAGAATGGTAACAGGGTTGACGGTAACAGGGTTGACGGAAAGTTGTATTGGCAGCCATTGCTAGCCATGTGGTCAAGATAATGACACCACATGGTGTGCATTCATGAGAAGCTTAAATTATGTTATATATGTATATTTAAAATTTCTAACAAATAACTTTTTTACTTATGCTTTTGTGGTAACAGGGCTGACACAATGAGCTTGTCCGCCCCTGTCAGACATCACATTACAAAAAAAAAAGCCTTAAAAGAATAGGACACTTACTTGTCTTTTAACCATTATCTTCATAAAAGGCAGATGATGCAACTTCCTGGAAATGATGCAACTTTCGGAACAGTCCATTATCCCGAAAGGGGTGTTTTAATGAAAAGTAACAGGGTTGACAATAACCTGGGGACATGACTAAATTGTTGTTTTTTAAAACATTTGACATATATAAAGATTAAAACTCTTTCATGAGTAACGAAACAACACTTGAGGCTTCATGTAGGTTTAACCTTTTTATGATAGTTTGACTTTTTTTGGCTTTAATAGCTAGTCAAAATAGAAATATCATACTGAGGGACAGGTCATTTTATAGGACTTTGCAAGATGCTTTGCACAATTTTTTTTGAAAATACTTAAAATAATATATATACAGTTTACATATATGTGTGTTTTTATGTTACAGGACATCATGTCATGTACATGACAAAATATGTTATTGTTTATCTATTGTTTACTCTGATTTACAGAGCAGTTTGGGTCAAGGGACACAAAATGGCACGTTTTCGTAGAATGACCCCGCTGCTAATCCAGACAATACGATCAAAATACGCGTAACACAACATGGAAACATTCGTTTCCTATGCGATTTCGTGTAGCCTATGGCTGAGTGTTTCTTCGCTATATCTTTTGAAATCAATTCATTTCATAATGTTATATTCTGAACAAATGTAGTGAGCACTACATTACAGCCATTCACGCCATAATAAATGGAAGTTAAGAAAAATAAAAGATTCGATCCCACAAGCAAAAGCACGTCGATCTCTGCAGTCCATTGCATTACACCGCGAGCTACTGAAACACATGGAAATATTGATAACCAGTCATGTAATTACGTTGGCTTCAGGCAACATGTTGTTTTGGTTCTTCTGAATCAACTACTTACCATAGACACTACCCGAATGAAGGCTACTCATCACGTATTCGGGGTTGTTTCAAGGCAATAGCCATATACGATATGAATACCACGATATCACAGCCCCTTAATGACACCACATATTGCAAAGCAATACTTAGATCGTCGCTGTTAACCCAGACAATACGATCATCTTAAATGCGAACACTGCCGAGTAGTAGTCTATACAGTCTACACATAGGCTATAGTGTCGCATATATTTGTGAATAGCATCCAGGTATATTTGTGAGGTTTCTATGATACATACATTTGTATTTTGTTTCTAACAAACACACAACACATATATTGCCATCATATTTCCTTTATTATGTGAAGCACTAAACATGTTGCCTGAAGACCACCGTAGTTAATAAATCCGTGACTGAATTACTGAAATTTCCATATGCTTCAGTGGCGTGCGGTGTAATGTAATGGACTACATTATGGATGTGTTTTTGCTCGTGGGATCGAATCCCACTCAAATCTTTTATTTTTCTTAACTTCCATTTATTATGGCGTGAATGGCTGTAATGTAGTGCTCACTACATTTGTTCAGAATATAACATGAAATGAATTGATTTCAAAAGATATAGCGAATAAACACTCAGCTAGCCTGGCTGCCAGCCCAATTTATCCCCGCCCACAAAAAAATTTGGTCGGGAAGTTGGGTCTGGGGGGGCTCGGTTGGGGAACAACTATGTCCGAACAGGAGCTGTTCGGGCGCATTTCTCGCGCCCAGCAGCCAATGCGGCGTCTACTCTTTATTATGTCTATGAACAGGAGCTGTTCGGACCAATGAAATTGTCAGGGCGGGCTTTATACGATGATGGACAGATGATCAACAGTAACGTAATCAACCACGTCACCAAAGAGCGCTTTGGTTGAATTCGTTTTCAACAAACAACATACTACGTTGCTCTGATTGGTTGTAGGTCTATCCAATTGAGCGAAGAGGCATTTGTTTTCCGGGTTCGGTTGAAACACGCCCCATAGTCACAGCCCAACGGAGAGTTCTCAGACTCATTCTGACTAGAATTATGAGTATGACAACGTCAGGCTAACACTCAGCCATACATTTACATTTAGTCATTTAGCAGACGCTCTTATCCAGAGCGACTTACAGTAAGTACAGGGACATTCCCCCCGAGGCAAGTAGGGTGAAGTGCCTTGCCCAAGGACACAACGTCATTTGACACGGCCGGGAATCGAACCAGCGACCTTCTGGTTACTAGCCCGACTCCCTCACCGCTCAGCCACCTGACTCCCCTAGCCATTGGCTACACGAAATCGCATAGGAAACTAATGTTTCCATGTTGTGTTACGCGTATTTTGATCATATTGTCTGGGTTAGCAGCGAAGTTCTTAGTATGAATTTGTATAAAAATTCATACTAAGAACTTCACATAATATATTATGTGGTGTCAGAAGGAGCTTTGATGTCGTGGTAAATGCGACTATTGTCTCGAAACGATCCCAAATACGTGATTAGTAGCCCACATTCGGGTAGTGTCTATGGGAACCAGTTGTTTTAGAAGAAGCCAAAACAAGATGTTTCCTGAAGGCCAACGTAGTTAATAAATACGGAACGATTTAGCCAAGCTTTTATGAGCTAGAATAGCTCGCAGTGTCCAGCAATGGGCTTTGGTGTAATGCCTGTTTTTGCTCTGAGTGCGATCGAATCCCACTTCATGCGAGCCTGCAAATGTTTTATTTTGTCTCCATTTATTTTGTCGTGAATGGATGTAATGTAGTGCGCACGTAGCCTATACTTTCATACTTTCATATTCGCCGCAGCAAATATGCGATCCGACTTGAAAATCGCCAGTAATATGTTTCTGAATTTGTGACGAATCAGGTGATAGAGGAAGACTGATATGTGAATGCACAGCTGGGGAACCAGTTAGCGTGGAAACCAGTTGGGCGACAACACCGGTTTCCCCCATGTTTCCACTAGTCATTAGAATGGTCATAACTTTTAATCCAAATATGATATTTCTAATCTGTCTTCTGTTCTACATTGCCCACAGATTTGTGGATATTCCACCTACTCAACGTTTTCCTCCATCTTGTAATTAAAGTGGTTAAAAATTAAGTTGTCTGATGAGGTATGGTGGATGGAGAAGTTTTTGTAAAAAATGGCTGCCTGAAATCACCTTGATAAAATATGATTTGCCTTAAGTAATCATATATTTATTCACATCATAAAAATCCCCTAGTTCTCTTCTTCAATATGGTATCAACAGTTAAGGTGTATGATTTAATATGAAAATTCATAAAATATGAATATTACAGTTTTTTTGGATATCTTACACACTAAAATTAAAAGTAGTACACTATTAGCAAAACCTTACACTCAAGAAGCAAAACATCAGCCCATATTTGCACAACTATAAGCACATTGTCAACCTCACACTTGTTGCAAAACTCTACACACAGTGATTTGCAAAACACTAAACACACTTAACATACATTACACACAAAAATCTATCATGAAGTCACTTCCTTGCAATACCAAAGCACTGACTGTCAAATTACCGCACCTTCCAACCAATTGGTTCAAAACAGTCATCAGGTGTGCAAACACTTGTTTGCTTAATTGTAGACACACCAATCAGGTGTGTAAGCACTATAAAAAGCAGCAGGTGAGTTCATCGGTTTTCAAGCACAATGGAAAGAGTCAGAGAAAGAGTAAGACGGGGAGGAGAACGAGGAGGAGGACAAGGAGGAGGAAGAAGGGGAGGAAGAAGGGGAGGAAGAGGAATCAACAGAGGAATCAACAGAGGAAGAGATGGAGGCCATGCTGGAGGTAGAGGAAGAGGAAGACAAGAAGGTGCTCAAAGAGGGCCGAATCTGACAAATGAGATCCGCGCAACACTGGTTGACCACGTTGTCAACCATGGCCTGACGCTGAGGGAGGCTGGACTGCGAGTACAGCCAAATCTAAGCCGATACACAGTGGCAAGTGTGATAAGAACATTTCGACTGGAAAATAGGTATTGTAAAAATATCATCATATCAAACACATCTGCACGGTTTCAGTAACTGCTTACAGTACTGTATTCTATGCACTATCAGCACTTCTGTTACCTTTTCCTGTGAAATTACTGTACTATTGTATACTGTTTTTTTTCTACATAGGATTGAGGGTCAGGAACGACAAGGGGGAAGGCCTCCTATGTTCACAGAACAGCAAGAGAGGGAGATAGTAAATATGGTTTTGGCCAACAATGCTATAACACTCAATCAGCTCCGAACTAACATTGTCAATGACCACGCCAGTTTCAACGATATCCATCAGGTCTCAACATCAACACTGGCACGCATCCTAAAAATAAACCATATTCAAATGAAGCAAATTTATCGAGTGCCTTTCGAGCGCAATTCCGAAAGAGTGAAACGACTGCGGCATGATTATGCAGAGGTATGTATTCACTTTAGCAGTGTGATCTTGCATACTGTCTCATAATATTTTACTGTACTGTAATATGTATACTACATCTACACTGAACTACACAATTTTGCCTGACACTGTTCTTCAGAGAGTTCTACAAATGGATGGAGAGGAGATCCAGCATGAGTTCATTTACATAGATGAGGCTGGGTTCAACCTGACGAGAGCACGAAGGAGGGGAAGAAATATCATTGGCCACAGGGCTATAGTCAATGTCCCAGGGCAACGTGGGGGTAATATAACACTCTGTGCAGCCATTACACAGAATGGGGTCCTCCACCGCCATGCCAATATGGGCCCTTACAACACAGCACGCATACTTACATTCTTAGACCAATTGCACAACATAACCGGAGCAAATCAAATCGGTCATATGCAATACATTGTTGTCTGGGACAATGTGTCTTTCCACCGCTCTGCTCTGGTTCAGAACTGGTTTCAGCAACATCCACATTTCACCGTCCTATATCTTCCACCATACTCTCCATTCCTCAACCCTATAGAAGAGTTTTTCTCGGCATGGCGGTGGAAGGTATATGGTCTCCGGGCTGAGGTACCCCTCATCCAAGCCATGGAGGAGGCCTGTGACCAGATGGAGGTAGCAGTAATGCAAGGCTGGATTCGTCATTCAAGACGTTTCTTTCCAAGGTGTCTTGCTAATGACAACATTGCCTGCGATGTTGATGAAATTCTCTGGCCAGATCCAGCTAGGCGAAGAGACAATGTCTAGTTTTGTTGTGTTTGTTTTTTACAGTAAACTTACAGTACAATACGTAAAGTGACATTTTGTTACAGTATTATGAATCTCCATGTCAACATTTTGGGCGTGTTGAGAAATAAATGAGTTTCTTCAATCTGCAACATTGGTCTTGTGTAGTATTTGGTGAATTTACATTATATTTGTACTTTGTTGATGGTAGCCTACTCTAATCATAGGGAAGTAGAAGTGCTAAAAGTGTTTTAGGTTTATCACAGAAGAGTGTAACTCGTGCAAACAGAGTATAGTAATGTGAAACGTGTGTGTTTCATATGGTAACAAAGTGTGGTTTTTAAACAAAAGTGTATAGTTTTTACAAGAGTGTTTAATTATGCAAAGGATCTGTAGTGTTTTGCTAATTGTGTGTGTGGTTGTGCTAATTGTGTGTAGTGTTTTGAAAACACGGGCCCTGTTTTGAAAATCGTGCTTAAGCAATCCAAAAAAACTGTAATATGAATATCATATTTCAACAGCATATAGAATGTTTGGAATGTTGGCTTAGGCAGTAAAGGGTTAACTCATACACTTTCGCGTGACTAGGTTAAGACGTGAATGATATTCGTTCACAAGTGATAAATATAGGTTGTTATTTTAACTTTTTTTTTTTTTTTCTCGGCCACGAGAAATTGAACGAATCGCTCTCTGAGACTACTCGTTACTCCCGAGTCATACTAATGATTCGTTCAAAATGAACGAATCGTTCACGAACGACACATCACTAGTACGTACATTTGCAAACGTAGCATTATCAGTGCCATGGCCAACCCGCATGGCCACCTGCTTTTAAGAGGTGCTTTCACAGGCGTTTTTTGTACATACTGCAGAATACATAATTACACGCACTTTACGCATCCCCTCCCATCTCTTTATGGGAAACACCCACTTTCCCCTTGACCCTCCCGTGAATGCATATGCATGACACGGAAAAGCGCAATTTGCCATTTTCAGTTCCCGCGACAGGCAGTCTGCGCCTTTACCTCAGTGCGGCATGTTTGTACATACCTCGCCACGCTTTTATGCGCACGTTGCGAAACAAATACACCTGAAGTGGGCGCAAAAGTGTTAGTACATGAGGCCCTGTGTGTAGTATTTTGCAAAAAGTGTGAGGCTGAGAATGTGCTTATAGTTGTGCAGATCCAGGGGCCTGTACTACGAATCAAGATTTGGCGTTAACGAGGTAACTTCAGGTTCAACCCAGGGTTTTCTGTATCACGACGGTGGATCACTTGTTACTGGGGTAGATCGCCATGGTGACACATGCCGAATGCCTAACCTGGTTGGGAGCAGGTTAAGTTGGAGATCAGAGATCAACCCTGCCCACTAACTCATTCTTGAGGATAATGGCATCACCGTTCATAGAAGATCCTGTGGAGCTTGGTGCACGGATAGTGAGAGGTGCGCTCAAAAGAGCCAGAACATTTAGAGACCGACAAAACCCTTTGGCATTCCCTGATGAGTATCTTTATGAAATATATAGATTCTCAACTGAGGGAATTAGTATCTTTGTCCCACAGACTGTATGCATAGCATTGCGTTATTTCGGTACGGGTGCTTTTATGTAGTGTCATGTTGATATGTTATCCCTATTCACTGGGGTGTCTCCCCTTAACCCCTTCTGTTGTCCTTGGGTTGCTTTGACCCAATTATTTCCATATCAGAAATGTGGGTTTCCTTCAACCAAAACATTTCAAACCACAAAGAACAACGTGTATGGTACCATACAATGCTTTTCACAAGTTAAATAAATGATAATTTCACTACTTTCATTGAATTTGGATGTTTCATTCACTTTTATAGCATTTTTCAAAAACAATAAATAGGACATTGAAAGAAATTGTGAAAACCCCCACAAAAGACTCAAAGTTACAACAAAAAATTATTTGGGACAATCCACAAAAAAGTATAAAAAGACCAAAACGTAGAAAAAGGTTTATCAAATACATCCTTGTGTTCTCCCTTTCCTAGGAACACAGAACATGAATGTTAGTGTAACTAAGTTTAGTGTCATTCATTCAGTCATGTACTACCTTCTTCTCATATTCCAGCCTTGTTTTTTTAATTAAAAGCCTCTTATACTCTATATCGAGCTCCATGGTTCTTTTATACAGGGCCCTCACATTGTCTGCTCCAACCTGAAACAAATAAAGAACATTGTCCGTTTGCAAGGCACACTTGGATAAAGTTGAAGGTGTCCATTTGACTACTGTGTTTCAAGGTTCATTGTTTATAGACCAAGTATTTGTTTGTAAACATTCGGGATGCGCACGCAATGTGGCTGCAGAAAACCGGGAAAGGATAGCCTTCATAATGGCTAGAGAAGTACACTGATTATACAAATAGTTCGATTTAAAAAGACCAAAAAGGTCGAGGAGGACAGCCTTTAAGAGAAAAAGCGATTCCCCATTGATCTGTCGCATCAGAATTTTGATTTGGGTTACGAAAGTCTTTAAATTTGAGTGAGAATGACGCCCGGTAGACCCCATAGTCTTATGCGGCAGCCATGTCTTCACTTCACGTCACAAAAGTTCATAATTTTACAGTTTTCATACCTGCAAACTCTGAAGGGCTGAAAAAGGTGACACATTTTATACAGCCCCCCCCCCCCCCCCCCCCCCCCGAAGAAAACAAAGGAAAAGACATCAGTTAGTAGTCAAAACATTTATTTACTATTTACACCACTGAACATATTAAACAACCATAAACTTGGTCGAGTGGGGAGTACAAAAACATGTTTTTCATTTTTTTACTCTTTTGGCCTGGGCAAGCCTTTCAAGGACCCGTTTTCTTTGTTTTGCCATGTGCCTCTTTCGGGCCACACTTTCTTCCTCCACCACTTCTGCCCTTTTTACAGCAACACTAGTGGTGGCTGGCAGACAAACTCCACTCTCCTTTCGCTGACTTTCAGCTGCCGCTGGAAAACAATTGTCAATACTTTATGTGCTGGACCATGGCTACTTTTTCATGATCATAAACGTTTGTTAAGGCTAACTCCGACTGCATTAAATCAACGTTAAATGATCCGCCAGAGCTGGTGTTTCGATCACTCATTAAACCAGACACCAATTGGTCTTGTTTCATTACGCGTTCGTTTTCATTTGGCTCATATCTTACGACAAGATATAGATTAAAAATCTGATAACAATAGTAATGCAGTGAAGGAGATAGCCTTGCCAAAATCCTTTACATTGAACTAGCTCTAACAATGTAGGTAGGCTACTGCAACACATTCGCTGATCTTACGTTAGCTGACAAGCTGACTAGCCGACAAGCCAATAAGCTTGCTTTCCATTATAACATTAACGTTAAACATCTTAACAACAACGTTCAAGAAAACAATTATATTTGTGGAACTTGCCAGATAACAGCACTTACCTCAAAACTAATGTCCGTGTCCATTGAAGTAGCGCCAGAGATTTTTTTCCAAAAAGGTGCTCTGCCTG